>JAPQRP010000016.1:28762393-28784908 GCA_037367295.1 Apogon hyalosoma | reverse complement strand
TATATGTCACTGACTGATCACAGATTGATCAATGTATATCATTTCCTTTACACCACTGTACCTTTTTGCATTTTCTTTGTTATGAGACAGAGTCTTCTGCTTCACCTTAATGTCTTCTTCAAGGTTGCTGGTATTTTGTTTAATTTTTTCAATGTGAGACTTCCTCTCAGCAATGTCAGCTCTGCAAACTGTTGAGGAAAAACATAGCTAATATCTGGTGTTCATTACTTCACATAATTCTTCTCATTTCATCATTTCCTCCAACAGAAATACATTAAGACAATTAAGGCCTCCATATTTTTTTATACCAATGGATAAGACAGAAGCTTTAGATTCCATTTTAAGTTACATCCATTTTCACACCAAGTTGTAATTATTGCACATGCCTTTAATTTGATAGTTGACTTCATTCTTCTTTTGGATAAGCTCTCGTGTTTGAAGTGCTTGGAAACAAACGAAATCTCAGTCTTAAATAAATTCACTCACAAACTCATACAGTTAGTTGCTAGCATTCCCTTAGCTGTGCTGCTATTGCTGATACCAACCCTTACTGAACAACAAGCTAATCATTTTTAATACTTTTTCAGAGCTACAGTTTCCTTGAATTCCACTTAAAATGTCACAACTGAATTTTAACTCACCATATTTACAAAGAAGAGTGTCAATGTCATTCAGGGAAAGTGCGTCGCTCATTTTTTTTTTCTTTGGTTCTTGAACAGCTAACCGCTAAGTTAGCTAGTAGTTGCTAACAGTTAGTTGTCGAAATAGTTAGTGAAATAATTTAGTGAAATATTTAAATGAAAAGTTTGATTCACTATAGGTTTATTTATCCCTAGGAATTTAGTTTATTAACAAAACGAACTAATAATAATAATAATAATGATAAGCATAATCGAAATCACAATAACCATATTCATAATTATTCATAATTATTCATGATTATTTTTTATTTTCATTTATTTATTTATTTTTACATTTTTTTTGTATTCTATCGTATTTAGTTCGAACATGCAAAGAAACAAAATATAACAAAACAAAATAAGGCAAAAACAAAATAACATTCAAGTGAACAGAATATATCTTCAAGTACATGTCTGAATTTGCATGGTCGAAAGGAATAGGAAGAAGTATAATAATAATAATAATTCTATTACACTGAAGAAGTTGAATTATTGTTTTTTTTTTATTATTTTCTTTGTAATCTTGCTGCTTGATTATGATGATGATGATGATGATTATTATTATTATTATTATTATTATTATTTTTTTTTTTTTTTTTTTTTTTTTTTATTATTTAGATCCTAGTACTTTTATAAAACACTTTAAGGTGTTTCCCGTCTTTTCCCCCCTGCTCATGTGACAGCGGTTGGAGGGCGGGCTTAGTGCTATTCTGGAAAACATTTTACGTAGCGCATCTGTATCGGCGACAGCAGCGTTGAGATACTGAATCTCTTGCAGTGTATCAGATAAATGCACTTATTTCTGCTTCCACACAGCATCGTCTGTTTACCGGCACAGCTTGTTGACGGTAAGGCTATATTTCACCTTTCATTTGCAGTTTAATTCCTGGTACATATTGTTCGCCGGCTGCAGACAAAGAGCGGACATGGGTGGGATTTAAATGGGAGGGGATCAGCTGTGCAAAGAATGGGCTGCTTTGTCGGTTTCAGCCGCTTTTATCACATTTTGCATCTTGTCGAAAATCAGCTCCATTACTCTGTGAATCACTCAGCATTTCTGCAATGATGTATCTGCAAAGGGAATGGGCAGATTGTAGCTGAGATACTGATACACAGAGGGGGGTCGGTGTGCTGTCATGCAAGGCAACACAGACAACCCCCCTCTTAAATATATCATGCTTTGTGTGTCATCCATTCAGCTCGATTTGTTCTCTGTAGGTGCGGATGCCACATACCATTACATCAAAAATAAAGTGACATTTGGTTGATTTTCTAAGTCAGCATCACATTAAGCCACAGAATCTAGGCCAGGATGACTGTACACAGAGGATTAAATTATCGCCACTATAAACACTGAAAGAAATTCTGCTTCTCCTAATGGTACCTTTTCTCTTTCTCTCTGCTGATTTGCTTTTCTCATTACCCTTTCAGGCGTAATTCTAAAACTATCAAACACAATGGATGCACAAAGCTTGGGATGCTCAAAATTCTCCAATTAGTGTCCATAAAATAAGAAAAAGTAACATAAAGTACAAGTAAAGTCAAAGCAACTGAGAGCATGGCACAAGTGGAAGAATCTCAAACTGAAGGGGAGGGCAGCCCCCAGATGATATCCCTGAGATCAGACGTCTCAGGGAACCACGTGGATGAAGGAGAAGCAGGACCATCTCTAAGGAGGAAGAGGAGGAAGAAGAAAGACCCCCGTCCAGAATCCATCATAGTCTATCGGTCTGACGTGGAACGGGTGCCTGGTGAGGAGCAAAACGGAGAGGAAGGAGCAGAGAGGAGCATAGAGGAGGGAGCGAAGTTCCTGTGCACACCAACAGGAGAAGGTGATGTTAGACCCGCATTTGTTATTACTGGAGGTTTTACATTGTTTACGTTTTGCATTGTGGTCATGTCTGTGTAAGCCAATACTTGTTCCTGAACCACCAGTTTTCTATTTTATCAGTAGGGAAATTACATGTAGAAAACTTTAGTGTTCATTTCCAGCTACTCTGCATTTTTATACAGTCAAATAAGTTTAATAACATGACAGTGAAGTTTATCTTAAATTGCCTGTTTAATCTTTCTAGTATCATGTTTCAGCACCTCGTTGTATTGTAATAAGGGTTAGGCATGTGAACTTTTTCTACATGAATTGGTTATAAAAGCTGTGTTAAATAAAGACATGAAATATTATATTTGTTTGACATTAGTTTAAGATTATTGCGTTTGTCCTTGTGAGTTTTATGCAGATCAGATCACATTTTATGACCATTCATGCAGAAAACTATGAATTTTCAGAATTCACATACATCTTCTTGCCAGTGTATACCCACTTAAAACTGAAATGGTCTGCAAATATAATATAGATAAATGCAAATCTACAAAGTCTGTAGGTGTGTGCACTGCATATACTGAAGCTGATGAGATTTACTAAGTATTATAAAAGAAATCTTGTACTGTATGAAATTGTTTGGCCTCCTATTAGATAAAGCAAATTTGTCTGTGCCGTAAATATGATGAAGTTATGTTTGTTTCATGCAAATTTAACACAAATAACTAAATCTCAAACATGGACAAAGATAACTATAATTTATTATCATTATATATTATTTATTATGATGCAGGTGATGAAGTAGCATCACAAAATAAAACGTTATAAATGTACTTGTATGAA
Organism: Apogon hyalosoma; assembly: GCA_037367295.1. NCBI lineage: Eukaryota > Metazoa > Chordata > Actinopteri > Kurtiformes > Apogonidae > Apogon > Apogon hyalosoma. Next base: position 28,781,566 of record JAPQRP010000016.1, on the reverse strand, counting down.
CTAAACTGAAGCACTGAGGGAACTGCTGTTGTTCTTGCCATATTTTGTATGTCATTAGCCTGTTGTAATTCAGTTTAGTATTTAATAAAGAGAAACCATAAGTGCAGGAGCTTTTCATTTGCCACCACTGTAACTATCATTTAATTTCTTAACAGGAGGAGGCTGGAACCTTCCTCCAGACAGCCGTTACGTGACACTGACAGGAACCATCACCCGAGGTAAGAAGAAGGGTCAGGTGGTGGACATCCACGTCACTCTGACAGAGAAGGAGCTCAGGGACCTGGCCAAGTCAAAGGAGCGTCTGGATGCAGAGTGTGAGGCGGGTGAAGGCTCCAAACGCAGCTGCAGCTTAGGGGTGGGCCAGGGACCCCATGTTGTCCTCTGGAGCATCTCCTGTGTTCCTCTGGTTTTCCTCCTCTCCTTCATCACCTCCTTCTACTACGGCACTCTCACCTGGTATAATGTCTTCCTGGTGTACAACGAGGAACGGACGTTCTGGCACAAGATTACAATATGCCCCTTCCTCATCATCTTCTACCCAATGCTCATCATGCCAATGGCGCTGTCTCTGGCCCTGTACTCGGCGGTGGTGCAGATCTCCTGGGCGTTCAGCGAGTGGTGGCAGGCAGTGCGGGATCTGGAGAAGGGCTTTTGTGGCTGGGCCTGTGGGAAGCTGGGACTGGAGGACTGTTCCCCGTACAGCATAGTAGAGCTGCTTGACTCTGACACTGTTTCGGGCACTCTGCAGAGCAAAGCCCCCAGTGAACTTGCCCAGACGTCGTCAGTGTAAAACCAGGTGTGGAGGGTCCAGAAAAGGCTGAGGTCAGAGTTTAAAAATATGAAGATCTCATTGAGGCTCAGCACGAGTTGGAGCCTGCTTCATTATACTATACTCTCCACGACAATTATTTAACACTGCCTGAACTGTCCTGATGTTCTCAAGTATTTCTAGTACTGTACTGTAAAGCGTTATCTTATTCTATATTAATAATGCCATCGGAGTGGATACACTGGGTATTTTTTTACTTTTAGGTTACACTTTCCTTCAGGTCAATAAAAGGCCGTCATCCATTAGTGAACAATGGTACCACTTTAAGATCTTTTGATACATACAGTCCTCAGTGCCTCCTAACTTTAGTATGTTTAGGTGCCCACTTCAGTACACACATGAGAGGCCGTAAAGTTAAAAAAAACAAGATTCACTTCATCTGTAAATACCTGTATATTAATGGTATTGATCACTGTGCTGTGCACTATCATCAGACATGTTTTCAAAGGCAACACAGTTGTGTATGTGAAATCATCATTCACCCACACATGTAAAAAAAAAGATTTAGGGTGAGGCTGGATTATCTGCAGGGTCCTAGATGCACATGTTTTCCGTATACGAGTATAGATTTCATTATTTGGAAGTTTCATCACAGTATGCACCAATAAGCACAAGATCAGTTAAAGGTTTGGCACCTTAACTCTCAAAGACCTAAACAGTCAATGCATCTACTGATCTAAAATGTTTAATAACTTTTGAACCACTAATCCTATCAATACAATCACACAGTTAGTTTAAAATGCTGTTTGTCAGCTTTTCAGCAGCATCATCTGTTTTATTTAGATGTTCAGGGGTTCTGTAGTAAACATGGAAACGTCATATTCTTCTGCAACATCAATTCATCAGTAAAACCAATGTAATTTCATAAATGGAAGGCTTGTAGACATTTGTTTTTACATTCAGTTACTAATACATTTTGCTGAAAAAGTCACTTTTTCTTTAGTTCTCTCTGTTCTGATATAATAACCTTTGACTTTACCCTGGGCTTTTATGAACATCTATATGATCAGTAAATTAAATATAGAAAAATACATGACTTTCACTGAAAAATAAGATAAAGAAAGGTTAAAAGTACAGAAAAAATAATTTGAATTCACAGCAAAAATAGGTGAAGGTCTTTGAGTGTTAAAGCAGGTGCAAATACCTTTGTAATGCCAGCTAATACTCAGCTTACAGGCTATTTCTTCATAGTCAAAGAAATTTAGAACCAGGGGCCAGAAGGTGTACCAACATGATTATTTCTTGACCCTGAGCAAATATAATTAAGATGCCCTGTGCTGCTGCTGTGCATTCTCTAGATGATTCATAATCGGAGCAGACAGAGTACATAAACTTGCTCAGAGTGGGCTGAAGGGGATCGATATGGGTTCACACCTTATTTACCCTTAGGGCCCTGTAGCCATAATCCAACAATGATTTGAAGCTGTTGTCAGAATGACCGGGCAAATCTGTTACTCCTTTTGTGTTTTTTTTGTTTTTGTTTTTTTTGTTTTGGCTATAATTTTTTATGGCTCTGTATTTATTTAGGCTCCATCAGGTCAGTTGTATGTAATCATTACATGCATGTCTTCACAGTTTTGGTGAAGTAAAATGTAGTTCCTTTTCATTTTCCTGTAACATTTCCATGCTATTTTTATTTAATTTATTTTAAATATTTAAGTGTTTTGGACTCTTGGCACTTTGAGGTAAGAGTACATTGAGGATTGGTCATTAACTAAATGAAAGGCTCTACATGGGTTTGTTTACATAGATGAGATGGTTTTAAAGTTTGGGGGATTCAAAACATAAAGTAATGGAATTTTATTTTCATATTACACTACTTTCTATTACAGGTGATATCAGTGATTGTCATGTCTGTATGGGATGTTCTCTTGCATTCCACATTACATATGAATTTACAGGATGCAACACAATCAATTACACAACTGAAATAAAGTGTTGAATCTGTGCATTGCAAGTATGTGCTATTCTTCCAATCAGTTCTTCATATGTGTACAGTACTCCTGGTCCAAGAGTGTAGACACATGCAGATGGCTCTCCAGTGATCAGCCAAGTAGTCTGGGGTGTTTGAGATCTGATTAGTGGCACCCTGGTGTTACATTGGCATTAGATGCTTTCTGAAAAAATCCATATGCCACCAACAATGCAACGTCAGCATGTGCACGAAATTAAGTAAAGAAATGTACTTTCAGGCTGTACCAACACTTACAAACACAAGCTGGACTGACTAAAGCTTAAGTGGCACTTACATTAAGGTCTCCACCATGATTTCATAATGGGTAAGTGCAGAAAAAGCTTTGAAATATTTAAAACAGTCATCTCTTTTTTTTTTTAACTTGAACTAGTGAAAATTACAAACTATCAATGAGGATAATAATACAGTAATACAAATGAATATAAGTAAAATAAAATACAAAAAAAATCATGGGGATATGAAAGGCAAGAGCAAAAAAAAAAAAAACATTCAAATACAATACAGTGCAAATCATTATTCATATCATAAAAACAAGAGAAAATTCGATTTTGAGTTTTAACTGTTGAAATCTATTAAATAATCTGCAGTTTATTGACCAAAGTAAGACTCCTTGTTTTCCACTAAAAATATCCGATTTCTTTGTGAAATGCGCAGCCAGTCGAACCGCAGTGTTATATGAAACACTGGAGGGCGTTATTAGTTTGACCTACATTTGATTTATACCAACTGCGGAACAGTTCTCACCATCTAGTGGAACCAAAGTGTTGTTCACATTTTCTCCCCGGACTTATAACAGAGTGACACCCGCTTGTAGGAAGAGGGAAAATAGAAGATGTCATGGAGGATGGCAGCAAAAGTAAGTTTATTCCTCTTATGCTTTCAATAAGGAATTGCACAGATGGATGTGTGTACCTGTATTAAGTCGCACATATTTTAAAAGAAAAAGTTTCTGAACATTAGATTTGGTTTGTTTTCTTTTATTGAGCTTTAAGTGAGCTAGCGACATGTTGAGACATGTTATGACTGAGGTGAACGCTGTCACGCCCCCTATTGAATGTACACAAACCTCAAATTATATTAATGTTATATCTGCGAAAAATGCTCAAAAATGGTATTTGTTAAGAGTTTGGGCGGTTTCTTGTTTGTGTCCGTTGACTCTAAAGCAGAGGTGTTTGTGTTGTGTAGTCGGCTCTAGTACTGTGCATGGATGTGGGGTTCTCCATGTCCAACTCTGCTCCGGGTGAAGAACCTCCCTTCGAACTCGCCAAAAAAGTCATCCAGAAGTTTGTCCAGCGCCAGGTAAAGAGCCACACACTTACTGAACACTGAACCAAAAACAGAAATCATCCAGTTATGTTCGATGAAAATGCTGTTCTGGGGTCTTTTTTTTTTTTTTTTTAACAGGTTTTTGCAGAGACTAAGGATGAAATGGGTCTGGTATTGTTTGGTACAGACTCCACTAAGAACCCACTGGACCAGGACGGACAGTACCAGAACATCACTGTCCATCGCAACCTCATTATACCTGATTTTGAGCTTCTGGAGGAGATTGCAAATCAGATTCATCCAGAGAATCAGCAGGCTGACTGTATCCAACAGCATGTGAACAGTTGATTTACTACTTATGTGTTAAAGTTGTTATTATGTTTAAACAGTGAATGTAACAGTTGCTTAAATATCTGCATAATAAAATGGCACTGGAGTCACCTTCCCTTTGGGATAGGTTACAAGTGTGAGCTATGGTACTAGACACACAATCAGATAACATAACTTAGGCAAGGCAAGTTTATTTGTATAGCAGTATTCATACACAGGGTAACTCAAAGTGCTTTACAAAGGCATAATAAATAAATAAATAACAGAAGAATAAAAGACATTAGAAATCACAAAAAGGGTAAAATTAATAAAAACAACATTAAAATCATCAGATATAAGTAACTAAAATAACTTAGTGAACTGTGTCTTAATATTGTGGCTCCTGTTACCTTTAGTTTTCCATATTGAGTGTCATTTTGAATGTGTAGTTGATGCTTCAGGGTTGTTATTTTTCTGTAGCGAGGAGTAGGCAAATGATAATTTGCAGATGGTGATAGATACCACTATTTCAGTCACCCAGTTAATCCATCACACCCTGGTTTTTATGATTTTTAAGTCAATCTGATTGTGTAGTTTTATTTATGTCGACTATTTTTTTCCAGCAGTTACTTTCTAGTGGTTTAGTGGATCAAGCAGAATGTTTTGACTACCAGTCAAAAATGCTCTGGTGTGATGGGGAAATTGAGATTTTGGGCTTTACCCTTTACAGACCAGTATGTATTGATAAGGCTGTTTTGTTTTATGTTTTAACTTAATATTTTCTGGGTGTCTTCAGGTCATTAAACTGACTTATTTTAATATTATGAAAATAAGAACATAGAAGTCATAACATTGTCTTTAAATTAAATTGGCCTTCCTACCTTTAGAGCCCCCTGTAATGATTGAATAAGAAAAATGTGATTTTCCTAAAACTCTTAATTAAATTTGGTTAAAAAGAATATCAAACATCTTAAAAAAAACCCATCAAATTTAAGTGAGTCATCACTTTGTGCACTTGTATAGTGTAGTGTATTAGAAACCCCATTAGTTACAGCATCTCAGCCCCAATTCTTAGTTTAATCCACTAGATGACTCAGTGGTAATTGTAAGTTAAAGATAAATGTTAGGTCTAATTCATGCTTGTCAGGTCCTGTTTGTGCACAGCTCATTGTCTTAAGTTAATGTTTTAGAATCTGTTGGCTCCTTATCTGCTGCTCTTCAGGGCTGGATGCTCTGGTTGTCTGCATGGATCTCCTTAAGAAACAAACAGAGTAAGATGCTGCTTTTGATAATTATTCCTCACAAAAAAACTAACATTTCTATATTAATGCCAATGTGTTTCAATGCCATTTTTTCAAATTTTCAGTGGGAAAAAGTACGATCGTCTCGTCATTGTCCTTCTGACAGACCTTTGTACTCAAGCCAGTCCTGACGAATTGGACGTTATTATTGAAAACCTGAAACATGCTGGAATCACCCTGCAGTTCTTGTAAGATTCAGGCACCTTCAACATGTGTAATTTTATACCTAACATAATCAGTGTGTCATGTATTTTGAACATTAATTTGCTGATATACATGTGATTTGACTGTGTTCAGATTTATCTGTACACAAATCTCCCGTCATTTTGCATTTTTCCCTTGTTTTCCTTTTGTCTTACTGTAAACTGTTTTGTCTCAGTTTGCCTTTCCCTGCAGGCGACGATGAGGAAGGTGGAGGGGACGGGGACAGAGGAGGTTCTGGACAACCAGGTGCAGGCAAAGGTCTGTCCAGGGAGCAGCAGCAGGGTCTGGACATGGTGAAACATGTCATGCTCAGCCTGGATGAGGAGGACGGCTTGGAGGAAATTTACAGCTTCAGGTTAAAATGTCTCTTTTTTTGGTACATGATTATACTGATGTGTGTCTTTTCTGTTTCTGTCTGGATCTTGTGGTTGTTATTAAATGACAATATGAGTTAAATTTCCATTTGTTGAACTCTTGTTGTAGGAATGCACTGGAGCAGCTGTGTATGTTTAAGCGTATTGAGAGGAGACCCACGGCCTGGCCCTGTCAACTGACCATTGGCAGCTCTCTGTCCATCCGTATTGTTGGCTATAAAGCAGTAAGTTGACTGTTAGGATGCATCTAAGTACATATATCTTCAATAACAAGTCATTTTAAAATACTTTACATACATGTTCTGATTGACTGCTTGACATGGCCATATATCTTGTCTAAATAACAGACACCCCCATATATCATCAGTCCTTGAACTTGGTTAATTATAGTTTTTTGAGCATAAAATGAGAGATAATGCAATCATTTATTACAAATTTTGTGCTGAACATGTATTGCTTCACTTGACCGGTGCCTCCTACTGTATTGTCTTTTATGAAAAAGCTGATATTTTAAATGAACATTTCTTTCACTTTGATCCTGTGTATAAATGGCGTCTAATCAACAGTAGTTTAAAGGCAAAGTATGTACTATTTCTCACTTCTCGTAAATAGACCTATTCCAACTTGGCTTCTCTCTACGCAGTAAACAAGGGAGACAGAGCTGTAGAGTGAATGGAGAGAGCAAGCACCAATACCAGGAAATAAAGCAGTGACAGAAATATAAAAACAGTATTTTCTGATTGTTCTCACATCAGTGTTGCTCTAAAACACAAACTCACCCACACCATCACAAAAGTCTTGGAATATTCTAGATGGTAATATAACTGTAGCAAACACTTTATCCTGTCTCTTTTTCCTACCTCCTCTGTGTCTGGGCCATAGACTGTATAATTAGTGGACAGTGGAACTGAAATGTCATCTATTGGTTTCTGAACTGCTGCTTTAAAGCCAGTAGTTTGCAGTTATTTTGGTCACCATTTTGGCTTTTTGCAGCCAGAAGTGACTCAGAGGTGAGTTAATATTCAGTTCTAGCTGAACAAATCAGTAAAAATGTGACTTTTCATCAAGCATTATGTCAAGTCATTTTACAGTCTTGTTAGTGGAACCTATCAGCCACAGCTACAGTTATACTGTCTGCCAGGAAAGTATGCATCTTATTAAAATTAACAAACTCAGAAAGTCTGACTCAGCAGGAAAGAGAGCTGTCATGCATAGCTGTCAATCAAAGCCTCTATTTACCATGAGATCTGATTATTAGAAGTTTCAGATAAAATGAATGAGACCGGATTTACTCCTGGATAAAATGATTAACTTAGCATTTTTGAGAGAAATTCATTGTAGAGTCTCTGTCATGAACTTAATATTTGGGCCGAAGTCCTGACCCTTTAGTCTGGTAGTTTTGTAAGTGAGAAAAATGAACCAGAGACACTTTGGTTTGTGTGTTTTAAATTATTCACTGGCTGCATGATGCTGTTATTGACTGGCTGCCATCCAGAAATGCCCCAAATGCAGCAAAATACAATGAAAATAGAAAATACCAATCCAAGTATGGGTCTCTGAAGGAAAACACACTATTACACATTGACAGAGGATCAGCACCGAGTATGAATGTATTTTTTTTTTTTTTTTGTGAGAAAATTCAACATACTTTGCCTTTAAAGTCTCATCAGTGTAGCCAGGGATTTATAATCTAGGAGTTCAACTCATGTCTTCAAGGTGATGGATGAGAGGCTGAAGAAAACATGGATTACAGTTGACGCTCAAACCAACCAGAGAGATGACGTGAAGAGAGAGACTGTCTACTGTCTGGATGACGACAATGAAACGGAGGTGCAAAAAGACGACATAATCCAAGGTGGAAAAAATGATTGGAAATCAGTATTGTTTCAGTTATGGCTTCAAGATATTCCATAAAATCTCACCTCTCTGTTTGCAGGTTTCCGTTACGGCAGTGACATTGTTCCCTTCTCCAAAGTGGATCAAGACCAGATGAAGTACAAGCACGAGGGGAAGTGCTTTGCAGTTCTAGGCTTTACCAAACAGAGCAATGTACAGTAGTTTTTTCATCTTCTACAACCTTTTAAAAAAAAAAAAAAAATTGTCATAATGAAGGATGTGATAACTTGGAGACTTTTTGAGATGTTTGTGTTTTGTTTTTTTTTTTTTTTTGGTGTGTGTGTATTTTATTGGCAGATACATCGACATCAGTTTATGGGAAATCAAGTTACGAAGGTGTTCGCTCCCAAGGATGATGAGGTAAGAATGTATGTCGTCAGTATTTAATTAAATGTTCACATACTGATACTAACCTGCTTCTGTTTGCATCTGCTGGTCTGTCTGAGCAGCATGCAGGAGTGGCACTATCAGCCCTTATTCGTGCATTGGACGAGCTTAAAATGGTTGCCATTGTACGTTACGCTTATGACCGGCGCTGCAACCCTCAAGTTGGAGCTGCTTTCCCCTGCATCAAGCAGCATTACGAGGTGACATCACCTACACAAGTATATTCATTTATATTGTGTCAAACCTCATAGAACTAACAACCCCTTTCCTGTATTCTGTAGTGTCTTATGTACGTCCAGCTGCCCTTCATGGAAGACCTCTCACATTTTACATTTCCTTCACTTGAAAACAAGAAGTTCGTCCCCACAGGTACAGATTTTTATAGTTTTAACTTATTGCTTAAAAACTACTCACGCTTTACACTTCACTGACAGAGCTAACAGACTGTTTTACACAGAACTGAAAACTGGAATTTCATGTATATGTCTGTAAGAGTAAACAGAGCAAAACATAATATAAAATGCAGAATCTGTAATACAAAAAAATGAGTGCAGTGTTTTTCATGAGAGGTTTAGGGCCACATGAATCAAAAGAAATGAGAGAAGGATAATTTTATCTTGTATTTCTTCTCTCATGGCACTGAAAAACAAACTAGTTTGCATTTGTTTTGCTTAGTTGTATTTAATTCTACTCTGTCGTAATTTTTTGTAAAAGGAATAATTATTAAAAACAAGCTAAATTAGATGCTTTTAAATGTGTCTGGTGTGTGATTATAGGGTCTATGGTCTCTAATTGTCTAGTTTACACGATAAATATTACACTGTAAATTTGTGTTTGGAAAAAGTCAGTAATTTGTGAATTGGGAATGAATTGGAACCCCCTTATGTATGATTGCATTTCAAGGGTGTGTCTTGTAATTCACAAGACCTGAACATTTAAGTTAAACACATAGCAGTTCTCCACAAGAGGGAGCTTTGTGGTTGTTGACAGACCAGTGCTGTACATAGATCAACCTGCACCACTTCCACAAAAGCAACATATTGTGTCTAAACATGCGACTGTTGCTTCTTACAGGCAGATGCTGCAGTTTTAACGCTACTCTAACATTTCTGACCTCTTTCGTACCTGGACAGTGGAGACGTGTCAGCGTTTCTACTTCAGTTCTGAACTGCTGCTGTTGTTAATTACTGGTTTATATGTGGCACAGGTTCAGAACTGCAGGTCTGCTGTCTCTGCAGATCCACAATAGGATTTTTTTTTTTTTTTTTTTGGCTGTGCTTTGCAGCGGTTTACATTACTCACACTGTTAAGTGAAACGTAAGCCAGCAACTTCAGTGAGTGATGAGAAGCTAATCCTTTTGTTTTATTTGATTTCATCAGAGGCCCAGTTGTCTGCTGTGGATTCTCTCATTGACTCCATGATGCTGGTGGAGGAAGATGAGAGTGGAGAACAAAAGGATATATTGAAAGTCCACCACATTCCCAACCCTGCCTTCCAGAGGCACTTCCAGGTACTACATTTCACTTCATTAGACACAACACTTAACTCTGCTGTCAGTGTGCTTAGGCTGTTAGCAAAGTTTTGGAGGAATTGAGTATTAAACACCTTTTCATGAGATGCCAAAAGTTTTCATTTGCCTGTTTTAGTTTCCCTAAGTCACTCTCGTGTCCCTTTTTTTCCCCTAAGTGTTTGCATCATCGGGCAGTAAACCCTGGCACCCCTCTTCCACCCATGGAGCCATGGCTGAAGGCTGCTCTTGAGCGGCCTGAGGTAATAAGTGAACGCTGCCAGGCTCCACTCGAAGAGGTGAAGAGGAAGTTTCCTCTTACAGCAGTGGAAAAGAAAAAAGAGCCGAAGACTAGCGCTCAGATCTTTGGCAAAGAGTAAGTTTGGGTTCAATACAACAGCAGCTGAATGGATGATCTGATTAGTCATCTTTAAACCTTTTAATGATTATATAAAACACTGTATAAATGTATAATGTGCAGGTACTTAGATTTTTGGTAATATTAGATAAAATACAAGAGTTATCCATGTGGATGAGGTTTCTCTGATGATTAAAACTAACTCTCCCTCTTTACTGTTCGCAGCACGGGGGAGCCAGATGCCAAGAAGGCCAAAGGAGATGAAGAGGAAGAGGACTATAACCTGGCTGACATTGCCGAAGGCTCTGTTACCTCGGTGAGAAGCACAGCAGCTGGTTGCTGTAATAATCCTAGAGAGATAAGCTCTTTGTACAAAAACCCCAGCCATTTCAAGTAAAGTGCCTCACCACTTGTTCTAACAGGCACTTAAAAATCCATTTTAACTCAGTCCTCGCTTACTCTAATTAAACTGCTGTAGGTGGGAAGCGTGGATCCGGCCCGAGACTTCCGGACTCTGGTCAAACTGAAGAGCCTTCCATTTGGAGAGGGTGAGGTTTGTCCTGGTTTACAAGCAAAATGTCACCATAAACATTTTGTCTGGTTGTATCATAAACTGTCGTGATTCATGTTAAGCCCGAGTAATTGTGTTTATCTTTTTTTGTTTGGTTGTGGTGACCCCTGCGTCCTTCCCAGTATGTCAGCAACTGACTCACAGGATAGAGCAGTTGCTTAGCAACAAGAACACACACTACTACATGAAAAGCATCACCTGTATCCAGGCTTTTAGAGAACAGTCCGTTAAGGTAAATAAACATTCACCATCTTCCATTTGGGAAATGAATGATGCCGAGTGCCTCTGTTGTAGGAGTCTGCGTGAAATAATCTTGAAATATCACACCACTTAGTTTTGGCTTTGGTATGGAGATTATGAGTCAACTTGAGAAGATTACAATGCGTCTGTTTCGTTTCTCTCAACTTGAACGGTGGCCAGTTCTTGTGTGAATATGTGTGTGCGCTTGAAGATAATGTGGATGACTGTGAGGTTTTAGAAGACTCAGATGTATTTTGAATGTTTTAATCTTTCCTAATTCAGCTGGGGAATGCTGATCTGTACAATAGCTACCTTCAGTCCCTGAAAAGGAGCATCCCAAACAGAGGGCTCGAGGTCTTCTGGGACCTGCTTGTTCAAGGTATGATAAGCTTCTTTGCTCAAGGCTTCAGGATTTTCCCCCCACCTTTTTCCTCCCTCGAGATGACATGAAATTTTTATGCAATTTCTGCAGTTTGGAATTAGTAAAATAAGAAAAACATATTTCTTGTGCTTTAACAGATGCTGTGACTCTGATCAGCAAAGATGAAGTTGAAGGAAGCACTGTATCCAAAAATGAAGCTAATCAGGTGATTAGAAACTAAAGTCACGTATTCCCATTAAATTCAAGGTGACGTTGACTAACCTTACCTACTTGATCCTCAGTTTATGGTTACGGATGAGAAGAAAGAGGAAGTGGCTGCACCAACCACCGAAGACACTGGAGACGTTGACGATTTGGTTTGTGATCTGTATTTTTATTTAACAGCTCTATTCTGCTGTAAAATACTAGACTTTCGTGACCAAAGTGTTTAAAGCTCTTTCAATGTGTAACTGGGGGATCTGTATCTGTAAACTGATGATTTGTCAGGAGAGTTGTGATGTAAACTATTCAGTGTTGCGTCTTTTCCCCTCTCTTCCTGTGCAGCTGGACATGATGTAAGAAGGGAAGCAAAGGGAGCGTCTGCAGTGGACACGCAGAGAAATGAGAAGAATGCAATCTTTCAGCACAGCCAGACCAAACCACTTCAGCCGTCCATTGTTCTGCCTCCCACTCGGAGACTCTTGATACTTTTGAGACTGTTAATATTGAACATCACAGAGCGTAGTTGTGTATAACTGATTAGAACAGTATGAGAGATTACTGTTACTTCTAGAACTGAGAATTAAAAATGCAATTGTGGGATGTATCATGTCAAAATTACAAATCTCCTTTGAGTTGTTTCTTACTAATTCAGCAAGGGGGAGGATCGAAAACCAGTTCCAGTTGAGAAATCGTATCCCCCTGAGCTCGTCAATTTTGTTTATCAATGCTGGCATGGTTTTCTGACGAGAGCCGGCTGCTCTGTACACTCACCATACACAATATGCAAGGGCAGCAAAGCCAGAGCTCAATGTTTGTAATAGTGGTGAGTGTTTAAATTGCACTAAACGATAGTAAAACTGCTGTGTTCACTCTGAAAAACTGTAGAGGACGACTTCTTTCCACTCAGAAAATTGCACTCACATTGATAAGCAAAATTAATAACAGCACTGGTATCGATACAATTGTGCCAGTTCCCATTCTTACGGGTTCGATAGAGCAGGCGCTTTAAATCTGAAGGTTTATCTGCATCAGATAACCTGTGGGATTTACAGAAAACAGTAGTGAAGTGTCCAACAAACTGCAGGTTTATTGCCTTAAAAATCAGTGAAACTTCATGGTCAGTTAAAAAAAAGCTTGACTTGTATTTGTTTAAGAATACTGAGGATGAATACACTTTTCCTTACAAATGTAGTAAAGCAGTGGTGTCGTGTACACTTAACAGTGCAATAGCAGAATCATAATAAACCAGTATCACGTTTAGATGCTAGATAAACAACAGTAGCACCAATGTTATGGGTACGTCCATGTTAAGGGTTGTTTCTGTTTAACATACCCACTTGATGAATCTGTCAAACAACCTGGAACCTGGTAGACCAGAGAAATCTACCCCTCTGAAGATGGCATACCGGTCACCCATTGCCAGCTTCATTAAGACTTCTTGGTCAACGTCACTTCTTGTGGCTATCACCGTGGAGACGACCTGTGCCCCGCGCATGGCACTAATGGCCTCGTCCAGGTTTCTGTTGTCAGTGACGCCATCAGTTATGAAAACAAATGAAACTTCTGCATTGCGTCTGACTTCACCTTGGGCCAGTATGTTGTCGATGGCATGGAAGATAGCAGAGCCAACATTAGAGGAAGAATCCAAATATCGCAATTCTGCCAGGCCTAGAGCAATTGCAGCGGGGTCATGTGTGAGACGGAAGGCGATGAGGTTTTCATTTTCTTTGCCATACTCCATTAGTGCCAAGCGAGCTCGCATACGATCGGTCTTGCTCCGGGCCAGGCCCAGTCTGTCGGCCACATTCTGCACAAATTCACCTACACGCCGGAAGTTGTCCATCCCCAGTCGCTCTGAGCCGTCGAGTAGAAACACCAAATCCAGAGGCCGGTGGACACATGGGGCCACATCAGGTTCTGTAAGAGCAGTGAGTTAGTGAGCTCAAACAAACTGATAAAACCTCAGGATAAAAAAGGTTTGGATGTTATTTTAAACATCAAATCTAGATTCAAATCTCAATTTAAATTCTCCCCCAAATCTTAAAATGATCAAAGTGATGTTTTATGTCCTATTAACATAACAATTGTCAGAAATATTCCTGACTTCTGTGTTTCACTGTCTGTATCATCTGTGCCTGAAGACTCACATCACTGCATTTATAACTGTATTTGATCAGGACTGCGCTCAGTCAACAGAAACATAAAACTTGTAAATGAGCCAGACTTAGCCAGCAGGGCTTGATTTTCATCTTTTGGCCCTGGGCTGATGTTTAAAAGGCAGTCTTAATTTGGCGAGTTTCTGAATATTATTCGCTGCAAGGTTCATTTTTACAGACAACCCAAATATAAAACAGTTTTTGCAAGACGCTTATTAAACCATCCATTCCATAAAATACACTAATATATTAGTTTAGATCTTCAACTGCACTCTGGATTTCCTGTTAATAATTTGTATTCTTGATCTCATTCTGTATTCTGGATCTCCTTTATTCAGGATTTTTTTTTTTTTTTTATTACCCCAGCCTCTGAAGGGGAGGCAAGGGGTATTGGTTTTGGCTCGATTTGTTTGTTAACACTTTAGCAGCAAATCTATTTGTTCAATTCATACCAAATCTGGTTTATAGATTACCAGCAACCCAGAATAGATGCCATTACATTTTGGGAAAGGTAGGTCAAACTTCACATTTTTTGTGATTTTTTTTTTTTTTTTTTAAATCTTCCCATTTACTTTAAATGGGCGAGATAGATTTGAGGGGCGGGGTTTGTTGTGCCTGGCACCACTTGTTTATTTTTATTCTGGATCTTACTCTATTCTGAATCCCCTTTATTTTGGATCTCATTCTGTATTCTGTATTTTTTCTTATTTTTTATTCTGGATCTCATTCTGTATTTTCCATCTTATTCAATATTCTGAATGTTTTGCTATACTCTGGGTCTTTTCACAGTTAGGATATTTTTGTAGTCTTGACAATCTCCTAATTTCTACACTCTGATGTTCAAGAATCACAACTATACCAGGTACAACATCATATGGTTTGAGTGGAGAAATCTCCAAAGCTTAGGCCTTATAGTGGATTTGTTGTCAACTACATCTAGAAACCACACTTACCGCTTTTGCAGGGGAGATCTGGGCACACAGTAATCGGGTCTGGAGGGGAAATAAAACGGTTGAGGTTAAATTCACAACATGAAAAAATACCTGATAAAACAGTATGCAGTGACAGGCTTACCGGGACAGAGCCAGTACTCCACTCTGTCTATGAAGTCTTCAGCCATCAGCTCAGTGTATCGCTTCATTTCAGAGACCCGCTTCTTGTCGTTACATGCTATTGAGTCCAGTGTCTCGGTTTGCTGCCTGTGTCCGAACATGTCGCCGACCCCGATGGCATTCACCACCACGTTGTCGCGGTCACAGAGGTAGTTGTACAGGTTTGGATCGTCTCGTGGATCGGAGCGGCCGTCTGTGATCACCACAAATGACACTTTGGCTTTGCCCCTCTTGGTCTCCTTGATCAGGTTGTCATAAGCAAACTTGAGGGCTGAGGGGGTGAAGGTGCCGCCAGCGATCCACTTCAGGTTCTTCACTGCTGTTTTAAAGGCCGATATGGAGTTGATGTTTGGGTCATCGAGACGGATGGCCTCAAATGTCCCGTTGTGGCTGTATTGTACAACTCCAACTCTTGTACCTGTACGAGAAACAGGATGAACTTGAGCATTTTTTTAAAAATTTTATATTGTGGGCAAGTTCCATATAAGACCAAACAACAACGCATTAGGCCAAATGAAAGCTAAAAAATGGGCCTCAAACATTAGGGCTGCGACTACTGATTCTTTGCGTTATTATTGGTTAATCTCCAAACTGTATTTTGGATTCATTAGTTACTATCTAAAATGTAAAAAAAAAAAAAAAAAAAAAAAAAAAGAGCTCCAGGTAATTTCTTTAAAAGCTTTTTTAGTTCCCTTCATCATTCTGATGCTTGTGCAACACAATGTAAATGCATTGTGTTGCCATCACATATGACTGGCCTATTAGTTATTTGCAGTTGAACAGGTGTACCTAATAAAGTGGCCAGTGAGTGAAAAAATAATAGTATAGTACATCGTAAAAACGTCTTTTATGAAGAAAGAAAAAAAAAATCAACTATCACAAAATATTATGTCCCATTTTTCCCTAAATCTTACACACATGACTGTTATTATAATTGAAACATATGTTATTGAAAATTTCACCTGCACAAACTTGTTCTTTTTGCACCATTGGGCTCACTTTATCAAAAACAGTTAGTCATCTGGGGTGTTTTTACTGCTGTTAAGTCACATTTCACTGTAAGATTAAAAACATCTACAATATAGTTTGAAATAATAAAACAAATAAGAAATGAGTGTGTGTCCAGTGAGTGTGTATTACTAAGAAAAAAAAATAATAGTACAGTGTTTTTTCCAACGCTACTCAAAACCTGAATTTTTAAAAAATGTTTTTGCTTAAAAAAATTTAAAAACAACAGAGTCAGCATGAGAGGTGGGTTGCTGACTTCTCTTTATGGAGGTCATCCTTTTTGTATATGTTTCTGAAAGTTATTTGTTCATAAAAGTTTAACTCAAAGCCTGTAGGGGAATCTTAAAGTCTATTAAGGGACCTAAACACATTCGGACACACACACAGGGTGTTCTTTTCATTTGTTTGTTTTCTGTTCTTTTGTTTCTTATCTTGTTCCTTAACCTGAGGAGACCGGATTGTATTAGACTGATAAAAATGAGAAGAAAAAAAAAAAGTTAAAAACAATGTGGACCTATGACACATTTATGCAGACTTCAGAAAAGGGATAAATTCATTGTTGGTTTTGGTTTGTGGGATTTATTGACTGTTTACTGCTGAAAGTTAAAATAAAAATATGATTTATGAGGAAAATACAGTGACAAACTCCATGCTGTATTTACTGTACTGTTTTGACGTTAATGAAGAAAGCAGGGCCAAGCCATGCTCTGGTCCAAGCACTTCTGGATCCCATTATGTACTTAACAGTGGATTTAGTGATTCACACTTTGGAAATAGTTAATCATTTATGGCAATCTTCAGTCCTTGTCATGTGAAACTGTATCTGCAAAAGGATTTACAGGCAGGTCTGTGCTGTGTTTGACTGTACCGGTTGCTGATGCCGGGTCACTGGCCATAGATCCCAGTCTGTTGATGGTGCTGATAACAAAGTTCTTTTCCAGGGTGAAGTTTGTCAGCCCAACGCTCTCTGAGCTATCGATGACAAACACAATATCCAGGGCCCCGCAATGCTTTTCACAGTCTAGGAAAACACAACACAGTCACATTAAAATACAGAAAACTCTGCTTTTGTGTCATTATGAGTATAAACAATGAGATTTCCATACCACAACAACCACACGTCTCCCTGATGTAAGTCATGACATCACACTCCTACAGCGACAAACACGCATATGGGACTAATACATCTGGAGATAACACAGATAGTATGGCACAAAGATGTATAAGGCTGTAAAAAATGAACTTACATTGAGCCCAGGATCTCCTATTAGACCAGGATCGCCCTACACTCACACATACACACACCACAAGCACAGAGTAATGTAACTGGATCTGAAACTTCCAAGCATGGTCAAGTCATTTGAGGTGTAGTGCTGGTGCTTACATCAGAACCGGGGTCTCCTCTGGGTCCTCGCTCTCCTGGATGGCCCCCTTGACCCGCCTCCCCCTGAACACAAACACAATGTTTCTGTGGAAGCGACTACCTTTCATTTCTTTGGAAGCTGGACTTGTTTTTATATTGACCTCTTAGGAAGGTTTTTTTTTTTTTTTTTTTTTTTTTTTGCGTCTCCGTACCTGAAATTCCATAATTACCTTTCCGTTTATTGTGGTTCAAGTCGTCTGAAAGGAAACAGGATTTTCTACCCACGTCTTTGGCTAATCACATGTGTTTTCAGTCAGGTAGGTGGGTTAAATATGCGATTAACAGCTGTAATTACAATCACTCTGAAGCTTTCCTCAGATATGAATCTACTGCTCTGCTCTTGGAATCTTGGGAAAGCTGTGTCTCTTTTCCACAGCTGTATGAAAAGGTATCGGGGCATCTATTTTCATGTTCTCAATCTTTTTGTATTTCAAATAATGCTGTTCTTCTCCCCTGATTTTAGCTCCTGCAGCTTTAAATGACGCCAACTGTACACAAAGACTTTCCAAACATTTCTGAAAAACCAGATATTTTTTGTAGCAGGTTCAATTTACAATTCATTACGCACAATATTTCTTCAGAATTTCACCTGACTGAAGAAACATCACACTGAAAAAATGCAACCGTATCTCTTTCCAAAAACACCGTCTCCGTCGGTTGAGACCATCCACAGAGAGGCCTCTGATGAGTTTTCATTGGAAGTGGTTTCCCTCAGTGCAAAGTGGTCACGGCGAGGTCAGTGCATTACCCGAAGCAGCTGGGACACTGCATTTGGAAAGACACTTTTATACCGAGGGCTCCTGGGTAATTTTGGATGCATGAGCAGAAATTCCACTCACCTTCATTATAGCAAAAATCCCAACACTACATAAAACTATCTGCATTATGGAAATCCATTTCCGTCACTGTCGTTAAAAAGTCAAAATGATGACTTGGTCCCACAAATATTAACTCACTATCTAAAATTAAGAGAATCTACCAGAATATGACTTATCAGTAGTATAGTATTTTAAACTTATGACTTTTTGATATGAAGTCATTTTGCTGTGAGTGATTTAGCGTCTCAAAATGATTATCTAGGAGATAATGACTACATTTTAATAATACATGAGAATGTATGTCATAATTTTACCTTTTTCCCCATTACAGTGGCTGAGATGCAAGAATCAAAAGAAATCCTTGCTGTCAGTCTTTGTGTATAAATATGTTCAGTTCACAACACTAGTAGCTTTAAACCAGGGGTGTCAAACATGTGGCCCGTGGACCACATAAAGCCCAAAATGATCTCAAGCAACTGGACCAGCGAAACAATAGCACAACAACCTAGAAATAATGACGACTCTGGATTTTGTCTTTGGTTTAGTGTAAAAAATTTAAAAAGTCAAATGACATTACGAAGATGTTCCACATTTACAAACTATCCTTTCACAAAAAATGGGAATAACCTGAAATGATTTGATCAGCCTGAAAGTTCCTAAGAAAAATAAGTGTAATTTGAACAATGGCATGCACTGGGAAAAAATCTAAATCTTACCAAGTGTAGGCCAGATTTTTTTTTTTTTTGCTTGAATTAGGCAAAAAAAAATATTGAATTAGGCAAAAAAAAAAAATCTGCCAATGGAACAAGTGAAAATTATCTTGGTAAGATTTCTTGAAATAAGATTTTCAAGATC
>JAPQRP010000016.1:28722809-28741228 GCA_037367295.1 Apogon hyalosoma | reverse complement strand
ACTGTGGTACTGTTTATCTGTCAAATGTTCCTTATGGTGGGTTTCAGATGCTGCAGCTCTTTCATAATTCATAGTTTGAGTTATTGTTTGTAAATCCAAGCTGGACTGACTGTACATATCCTGACCAAGGAAAATCCAATCCTCCCTTTGCAGTAATCTACACCTGGCTTTACTGCCTCCGTCCATAATTATATATTATATGGACTAAATGTGTCTAAAATTAATGTTTATTTGCAACATAGTATAGCAAACTATAATAGAACCAAAAAAAAATTAATTTTAGCCAAAAAAAAAAAAGTCTCAGTTTTGAATGTCTGGGGTCGTCAGATATTTGCGATGTTAAAATGGGGTCACGAGCTGAAAAAAAAACATTGGGAACCACTGCTATAAATAATGAAAAATGCTAATTTTTCTATTTGTTTTAGTGTAAAAAAAGTAAAATTATATGAAAATGTTTGCATTTACAAACTTCTCATTTAGAAAAATTGTGAATAATTTGAACAAATATGAACAACCTTAAATGCCTTAAAAGAAGTAAATGTAATTGTACCAATATTCTGCCTGTTATTAAATGTTTTGTGTATGTGTAGATCCACTGTGATCTGTAAGTTGTAATGCATATGTGTAAATGAGAGCGAGTTGTCCAATAGCTGAAGGGTTGGTGGTTTGAATCCTGCTCTGTCCCAGTGGTGCTGTTGTGTTTTCGAACACACCACCTGCCTCCAGTGTCACTCACACTGGTGTATGAATACGTATGAATGTTCAGAGGGGCCGTTTGGCGTGAATTGGCAGCCACGCTTCCGTCAGCCTCCCCCAGGGCAGCTGTGGCTACAAACATAGTTTACAACCACCAGAGTGAGGATGTGAGAGCGAATGAATAATGGATCAATGATGTAAGGCGCTTTGGGTGCCTTGAAAAGAGCTATAGAAAACTAATCCATTATTGATTCAATTCAATACCTTATTATCATTGTATGAAAAACACAAGGGGATAGTAGTTCAAGCATCTTTCAGGCAGACACAGCCAGATAAATGCAAAAGCAAAATTAAAGTGCAACTCCAAAGAGCAATGAACGAGCGTCAAAAACAGACATAATATTGTTAAAATTTCAGGTTGTTACTCGTATTTTTTAATTATAGTTTGTAGATGTGCACATTTTCATCATGTAATATAATTTTTTTTTCACTGTAAAACACAGAAATATTTGTAGTTGGCATTATTTATGGGTTTGTTTGCTATTATTTTACTTATTAAAATTTTATTTATTAAGTGATGCAAGACATAACATGACAAGTGAAGGACAACATACTAGCATTACAGACAAACAATGAAGACGAGAGGCAAGCAGGGACTCATAACACTAACAGTTTGAAGGTGTTGAAGGCGTGTGTGTGTGTGTGTGTGTGTGCGTGTGCGTGTGTGTGTGTGTATATATGTGTGTGTGTGCGTGTGTATGTACATATATATATATATGTATGTGTAGTATTTGTATATGTATACATGTGTATGTGTATATGTGTGTGTAGTATATGTACATGTATATGTGTGTATAATTACATAGTTTAATTTGGTTTAATACTAGTAGTGTATTTTCTTTAGTAAATATTGTCATTTTAAATATTTAAGTATTATTTCTGTCCACTTTCAGGTTTGCAATGCACTGGGCAAATACATAAATGTGAAATTAAATTTTCATGTGACTGAACACTTATTAGATCACAGGTCACGTATGAAGTAAATGTGGACATTTCTTCACTGGATCCATGAACTGGTGTGTACTAAACACATAAAATGATATTCACTTGCTCATTTGTTGATAGTAAACAAGAATCAATGATACATCTGCAATCATTCAAGCATTAAATGATGAGTAATGCATTAGTTTAATATTACTTAACCCTTACATTCTGTTCAGGGAAGATTTAACCTGTGATGAGATGAGAAAAGACTTTTTTTTTTAGTCTGGAAGGTAATGACTTTTGTTGGATAGACCCAAAATGTGCAAACATCTTTCCAAAAAATTCAACCAAATCTGAAATGGTTTGGAAATTCAGTTTCAGTCAGATGTATTTAAGTCATTGAGGTCGTTATGTTTTACAGTAAAAAGTTTTTCTCCATGAACAAGTTGTGTGAAACCTTAAGAAGACACTCCTTGTTGTCTGAAACATGAAGGAATAATTATCTATTTAATGCCAGATCAAATATTCAATTCATTCAGTTTTGGTTATATGATCCAGATACTAGTTTTGAACTGGACCAAACACTGAAGATTTAAAAAGTTAAATGTCTGATTGCATCTTTATTAAATGTTCATTTTTTCTGCTTTTGGTCCTCATGAGCAGTACATCAATAAACCACCAGGAGGGAACACAAGTTACCAAAATGTGCCTTTGAATCACAGCTGATCATTTACGACATTACAGATTACCCTTCATCCTTCTACCCCTCCAGAGGCTGTTTACTTTAAATAAAACACCTGAATATTTCATATGAATGGTTTTATTGATTTCAGCTCTCAGGCTTTGATGGTATGGTGACAGCTCAGTGATTAATCCTCCTGTCACCTCCTGTTTTAAATATGGAGTTCATACATATGTGAATATTTGTTGTGAATCGAATTAAGTGCTTTCTGAGTTCCCCAATTTCCATGTGTTTGTGTATTTTTCCTCTGTGATGATTCATCCAGTAGATGGTGCACCCCCTGACCCTGTACAGGAATAAATGGTAGTGCAGAAAGGATGTGCCTGTTTCTGCATTCACAAAGTAAAAGCATCTGACCATGAATGTTAAATCTTCCTCTACTGCAATTTCTGCTAGCATTGTCACTGGCCAGTGATGCTTTTTGCCTCTCGATAATACGTGTAATTTTATCTCACATCAACAGGGACGAACGACTCTTCATAATGCTGCTTTTCATTTTCAGAGAAGTTGCATGGAGTGAATGCATCGCAGTCTGCCAATGTGACTCAGACTTCAGATGACCTGCTTGAATAGCACATTAGCTGTATGCAATTTACCCACTTTCAAAGGTTCACTGTTCTATATAGTCTGCAAAAATCCTTTTTAGGTCAATTTTCTGCAGATGAAAGCAATGCTTATAATGGTTTATTACACTGTACACCAACCTGGAGAGGGCCAGCCCACCTGAATCCATTCTTCTCTATAACTTTGTTCACTGATTTTCCCTTACAAAATATATGGATATCTTAAAATGCAGTACGTTAATTTTTTTTTTTAAACGATCCCTTAAATTGGAATATTGTAAAAGCACTTTCAATTTGTCCTCCTTTTACACTAAAAGAGAAGTGCTAGGGTTATGCAGTGATTACATTAAACCTGAGCCTGAAGAGGTTTTAGTGCTGAAGCTTAAACTGTGAATGGAAATTGTGCCCTGTCTTGTTTTTTTAAGCAGGTCTTTTTAACATGCAGCATGTTATACTGTGAAACGAAATAGATATGAATAGATAAGATGTACAGTATGTGCAGCGCAGTTACATTTTTCAGATGCTGAAGGAATCTGTCCTGTATTAATCCTGAAAGACAACATTTTGTCCATACATTTCCAACAGGTTTGTTATTTTTTGTCAACAGTGCCTTTGAGCTTTGTTTTATCAAAGCTTGGTTTATATGTCAGCAGCTGTGAATTCAAAAAGACAAGGTGTGAAGAGAAGTGAGGCAGTTATATTCACGGTGAACTCTCGGCAACCTCGCAGCTCCTTGTACGTTAGTTCTATACAGAAGCTCCCACCCATTGATATCAGCACTTCATAGCTTAAATAATTCAGCACAAAATCACAGTGCTACGTGATTCTGTGCAGATACTATACTCCTGGCATTTGATTATTATGAGAAACAGCAGAGTTGCAAAAGAGTATATCCAGCAGGTAACGTATACATTAATTACAAATGAAATCGAAGGCAAACAGAATGTTTCGTCAGAGAAGAATAATACACGTTACCTTCATGCTTATTAACACATCCAGCTGAATTACTTTGCTCTTATCTGATTGTACAAATTACATCAGTGGTTCCCTATGGATATATTAAAAAAACATAAGTGAAAAAATATGTGGAATACAGTTAGCTTTAAGAATGTTATATCAGATGTGTTTTTAAGTCATGATATATTTTAATGTAATGTGTTCTGGAAAAGGCTCAAAGGCATCTGAGGCACAGATACTAACAGAAATATCATACTGCTGTGCCTTGGATTTGTGCTCGTAATGGATAACATTAACATCAAAACATTTCTGAGAGAAAATGAGACGCATTAACAATAGAGTAATGCTGTGTGTGTGGATGTCATGCAACACAGCATCACAGTGTCAATCTGTAGTTGTGGGAAAAAAAAAAAAAACTTAACTGAACCTCCACCACCCTCAACTGTGAAGAACATGTTTATAACAGTGTTACTTTCCTCTTCTAACATGCTTCTGAGATTTAATGCCCCCTGGGATAAAACTGATCTTTCATGGACATGAAACAAGAGCAGCGAAGAAATATCAAAGAGCATATCTGAACTGGAGAGCCAAGAGACTGGGAAATCACTGGCTTTGTGAGCCAAATATGATCATGAATATGTGCCTAATGGACTGCAAAGTGACACTAGTGCTTTGGAGCAGAAACACATTTTCAGACAAAAAAAATACTGGCAAAACTAATTAAACAAACTCACTGTTAACTGTTCTTACTACAGTTTGCCTTTGTTGTGATGATGCATTGATAGAAAAACTGAGAATAAATTGATTCGCTGAACGCTTTATACAACCACAAGTCATTTAAGGGTGTCTGAAAGGAAGATGTGTATTGCTACATCTTCCTCATAAAAGACAAAGAAACAAACAACCTTCTTCTTCAACATAATGCATCTAACCTGCACTGACTTAACTGATTTTCCTATTGTAAAAATACATTGATTGATGATTGTGCCTCTGCAGTGCGCTTCTTTGACTTCTCTCTTTTGAGTCATTGTTATGCAATATACAGGCTCAGATGTCACCTGAGATGCCCTGATACACTCTGAATCATTAGTGAGGGTACCTTTGATCTTTGGTTCTTTTCAACAGATATTGCCTCCAAAAATCAAGCACGAACACTCATACAGAGGCTCGTTATTATTCTTAAATCCCCATATCCCACAAATAACTTTTTTCCAATCAGTTCTGCAAATCAAACAACTTTGACTTTTATTCAATCCATGTAAGGACATCAGAGATGCATTTTCAAACAAACAAGAACATTGTATTAATCCAGTGCAGTTAAGATAAGACCATGTCAGCTGGTTCATAAATCTTCCCCCGTCGCATGAGATAAGGCCTCAACTGACTTATCAGACTGTAGTGACTCGCATGACCAGCTCTCGTGTGCTATTGCTGGGTTGGCCGCGAGCCTCCGGCTGCCTCAGGTGGCTGAGTAGGTGGAGGATGTTGTAGGAACAATGTTGGTCTGGCACTGCGCTGCCGCTGCTGGGGTCAACATGTGTTTCCAGTCCTGCTGAGGCCGTGACTACCGTTGTAGAAGTAGAACCGGCGGCTGTGGACGCTACCACCATCAGTGAGGAAGTTGAGGTGGACACCCCTATCCCAGTCTGATACCCCTGACTGGGCTGAGACAGAGTCCTGTCCACACTGGTGTCCTTCAGGTCATCGCTGTCCATAGACTTGTCATAGTTCAGGACCTTCCATTGCTGGTTGACAGCCTGCCAGCGGTGGAAGATGCGAAACACAGAAGGTCCCTCGTGGACAATTAGTGCTGTGAAAATCAAAGCATCAATTAAACAATGTCTGGCAGTAGTTTTAATGACACCTCAACATGATATATATCACTGCAGCAGAAGATTCATTGTGATAATACTGAGAAAGCCTGCAGAAAATATTAGCCGCAAGAGTAGCACAACAAAACAACTCATCTTTTAGGTATAGCACAATAACCTGATGATAACATCTTTATTTCTTAGGAAAAATGGTAAACACGGTACAACTTATGATACAGCAATACTCAGCATTTTTAGATTTAGGTTAGCACAGAGGGCTCATTTGTCCTCTGGGGTTGTTCGATAACATCTTATCACAGTTCAAAATTACTTATTGATTCATGTTCAATGAAGTTTGAACACCGAAAAAAAAAATGAAATCAGTCTGTAACAAGTAATGCTTAGATCCAAACCTTAACTGTGTTTTAATCTTAAAGAAAAGTCATGTTAAGGCTAATACAAGATACAGTTTAATCTACTTAACCCGGATCATCTACTTCTGTATGAGTACCACCACTACAGCCAGTATATCAACCTGTATATCAAAATGTATTCATTTCACATCAAACACAAGGGTTGTGACAGTTTTTTTTATGTAGTTCTGCTGTAACACTATGTTCCCATATAAAAGTGTCAAACTATAACTGTAGTGTCAAATACTAAAACCACAGTGACAGCTGAAATAAGAGCGGGTAGGAAATAATAAACCCTCTATACTTGCATAATTTGACAATAAAATCCTGTGTCTCTTCTTCAGTTTTTCTCTTCCTCTCTAACTTTGTTTGCAGGTAAGTGAAAGTCAAGCCTTTGCTCTTTAATGTCTGCCTGGTGACAAGTTAATCTCTGTAAAGTGCAGAGTTAATGACTCCACAGTCAATCCTTGCCACCACAGCGGAGACAGTCAATCTCCTCTTCCACTCATCCTGCTGTCGGCTGCACTGGCACTCACAGTTTTCTTAATGTGAGATGCCATCACACCATCATCTAAAACATTTCAGACCCCTGGGCTCCAGAGGACGACAGTGTGCTTAAAGCTCATGTTACAAGTTTCAGTGTGGGCACCAACACAATTTCAGACAATGGCTAAAATGTTTCTCATTTCAATTTATTTCCCCTCTCACATTATAACAGTGGGTAATAGTCTTTAAAGGTTGCCTGAATTTGGCGCTGCAGCTTTTAAGTAACAAGCACTTGTTTATGCAGTGAAAATACATTCAGATGATGCAAAGACTTCTGAACATTCTGCATCGTGTTTAATTTATCAAGTAAACCTCGACCAAGTATATTATAAAACAGGATATATTACTGAAACCGTAACATAATAAAGATCACACGACCCATCAATCCAAATCCTAAACTAGTATAATGTGATGACACAACATACAAGCACAATAGTAATTTGGACAGTTGAATATGTGGTACAGATTGACTGAGCTCATAATCAATAGTGTAAATAATTCATAAAGCTGTGAATGTTATGTGTACAGCTGGAGGTTTATGATTATTGATTTATCTCAGCGTTTCTCAAACTGTGGGGCAGGCCCTGTGAGATCACTCCTGTTTGTATTTTTTATTTATATATAGCAGGCATAACTAACTAACTAACTAACTGTTGTGGCGTCAGTGCATCTTGAGCTTATTTTAAGGATGTACAACTAAAACAAATCCACTGCCTGTCAAGTGATATCTCACTTGACCAGACAAAGAGTATTCGTTTGGACCATAGACAAGTATTTTACTGGGGAAAAAAGAAAAATGTCCAACATTTTTGTTTTTGTTGGCTCATTGCAGCTACTGATACTGTTAAAACATTCATCTTTGTTACCAAAAATCTGTGTATTGTTAAAAAAAAAAAAAAAGAAAAAAGTACTTTATCATTATCGTTAAAACAAGACTGCAAGATTTGGAAAACTATTGTCCCAGGGAGCTGCCTGCTTGAGTTTATTTGTGTTGTTCAAGCAAAAATGTAAGTTGTTTTTAATATGCTCGATAAATTATTCAAAGAAAAGCAAAAAGAATGGTTATAATGTTGATGTGTCATACAGTAAAAGTTATACTTGAATCACTTTTTTTATTTTGTTGGTTGTTGTTGGTTAAGGGGACCTGTAAATTTTTCCTTCTCCAAAGGGGGGCCCAGTAGAATAAGTTCCACTGATTTAACTGGACACTTCAGACTCTTATGAATGCATAAAGTACATGGAATAACATGACCCAACTGGACACACTTCATATTAAATTTCTGTCCTGAAATGTACAAATTCTTTCAGATAGGTATTAGAATTTGGTTTGATGAATTTTAGTCAAACCTTATGGAAATGGAGCACCTTACCGATGCAGACTACATCCATGAAGCCGTACATGCCGTAGCAGATTTGAAAAAGGAGGTCTTGACGTTGCCAGCGGGCCGACGGGCTGAAAGACGACCACACCAGCCAGGAGATACTGGCCATCAGGAACAGTGAACCCAAGATGGCTGCTGCTATCTGCACTTTCTCGATCACTGTCAGGGAGATGGCTTGCCACTAAATGAAGACAGAGATGACACTTCAGTCAGCTTAGAATTTTGCACCGGTCTTACAGCTGTACCAAAAAGAGGAAGACACAATGAGTGGGCACAATCATTAGTTAAAAATCTCATTTAAAACACTGGCACTCAAAGTTAATCAGGCTCATAATTGGATTTCAGAACAATATTGGTAAAATATAAGCTCTATAATTCAGAGAACGCTACCATTGACTCTAGGTATGAGTTTAATTATCAGAAAGTAGCCTCTCAAACATTAGTGCCACCTCAGAAAATAACAAGTGTCCAACTACAAATTACTATATCATTTCACCAAAGTCTGGAAAGAGAAGAGATGCTGTGCAGTCTGTCTTCTCCACAGACTGAGGGTAAGCAAAGAGGCCATTCATGAAAATGGGATTTCAAGTATTTTGTCCCAAGCCAACATTGAATTAAAATGACAAATGTATTCAGGTAAATAAAAGAGAAGGGCCTTGTGTGGCTCTTTACAAAAACACCACCGGATGAGTCACATTTCAAGAACCTTTAAATCACAAACCCAGACATACTGCTTTATTTTTGCTTTTTTCCCTCCTGTCCTAAATTGCTCCAGCTCACCTGGAGTGGGTTCTTGGTGCTGATGGCAATGACCTGATACTTGTAGTAGCAAAGCTCACAGGCCCAGGATCCTCTCTCACTGATCCACTTGATGAGGCAGGGCTGGTGGGTGCAGCGTACTGACCCACTGCACCGACATGGGCTCAGGAGCTCCCCCTGTAGGAAAGAGGCAGTGTCAGTCAGTACCGCCACAAAACAGCTCACTGAGACGTACAGTGGTGGAACAAAGTCTTTGGACAGCCCATGCATTTGTGATGTATTGCATTAAGAATCACTCTTAAGGCATTGAACTCTGCCAAGTATTGTTTCATTCTCCAAAGCCACATGCTCTTTTCTGCATGTGCATTGTTCCATCAAGGTCAAAACTGGATGTTTCAGCAAGATAATGAAGCACATCCACTACATGACTTATTGAAACTGTCATGAATTTAGTTGTCATGACCCCGTCCTCCAAAGGGGAGGCAAAGGGTATTGTTTTTGGTTTGGTTCGTTTGATTGTTAACACTCTAGCAGCAAAACTATTGGTTGAACTCATACCAAATAAGGTTTATAGATTGCCAGTGACCAAGGATAGATGTCATTACATTTTGGGAGAAGTAGGTCAAAGTTCAAATTTTTTATGACTTTTTTAACACCCCCCCATTTCCTTATAATGGGCAAAAATTTCAAATGTCTGTAGCAGTAAAACTATTGGTTGAATTCATACCAAACTGGGTTTATAGATTACCAGTGACCCAGAACAGATGTGTTTACATTTTGGGAAAAATAGGTCAAAGTCCCAATTTTTTAGGAATTTCTCTCTTTTTTTTTTAAACCATTTGCTTATGGGTTTTCTTATGGTATTTGCTTATTTGCTAATGGGCAAAATTTCAAACTTCTATCAAAACATAAATTTTGTTTCAATTTACTACAAACTTGGCACATGTATAGAGGCAACTGATATGCTGACATCAGCACATGCATAGACATGATGACATCAGCTGGATCGATGCCAAAATAAGCTACAATACGTGCGAGGGGCGGGGTTTGTTGTGCCTGGAACCACTCGTTTTTACTTGTTAACAATGAACAAAAGATAATAATTTGCATTTGTTTGTGTCTGTCTCATGCAGAAACACCTTTTGAAACATAAAAATGTCTCGTCTGCAAATATTTCTTGATATTATTTGCGATTGTGTGAAAATTTTAAGGGTGTCTGAAAACATTTTTCTACTTCTGTATAAAGTATATGTAAATGAAGGATTATTACTTTCATTGTATATCTAATTCATTAGACAATCTGTGCAAATGTGAATTAAAGTGGGATGTACCTCAATATGACACTGAGATAAAGGAGCCCTGTCTAGATGTCGCATTTTCAGTAAAAGCTAAAAAAAAAAAAAAAACTGCACTGACTACAATAAGAAGAAAATTGCCAAAACTTGACTGAAGAGCAGGAGAGGTATGTAATTTATGATTCAAAGGAAATATGTGCCTAAAGCAAAAACTGACAGCCTGACAATTTTAGTTTTCTCATCTTCTCACCCCTGGAGAAAGCCCTTTTACATGCATTATATTGCCGGTTACACCATACATATAATTTTTTTGTTGCCGTTCTGTGTGTTGGCTTATTGATTTTTTCTGAGAGCTTTGCATGCAGTCATGTGACAGAATGCAATCACACTCACAAAGCATACAGCACTGCACAGACATAATGCAGCCAAACACCAGTTCAGATTTGGAATCAAAGCTTTGCCAAATACGTATGTGACTGGTAGAATGTTTCATTACCAGTACTGTTGAGCAGTGGAGGATTCATCTCTCAAATCTCTGTCAAAGTGCAAACAGCTACAACACTGAAAAATACTGCAGTAGAGAATACAGTAACAGTACATCTCTGGCTCTTTGTCTCCTTAAGAAAGAAAAATGGTTGACTTATGTTTAATACAAGCCAAGCAATCTATGGCTTTATGTTGGAAAACTGTTGGTTGCCCCTCTCTTGACTTCTGGCTAACTAATTTAAAGGTATGGTCGGAGATATTTTCCTAGAGCATTTTTTACTAGATTACTTAAAATCCCCTTCACCCCCTGATTGCAAACAATTAATTAAATGCTCTAACACAAAAATAAAACATATTAGTCACCTGTGGAATGGACAGGACTGAAAAAACACCATCCAATCAATTTAACTGGCCCATCAACATGATTGAATGGTGATATGCCCATCACCCCCCCCCCCCACACACACACACACACACACACACACACACCACCCTACCTTTAAGTTCAAGTTTGGCTCTTGAGAAACTGACATTTACAGTTAGGAAGAGAGCTATGGAATCCTGTAACATTTGGAAGATGTTTCTAGAATTGATTAAGAATGGTGATACTGAAGGGGCAGTGAATAACTAATTGGGTTAATATTTCATTTACTGTGGGAATGTTCATGTACAGCTTTATTTCAACTCTATACCTAAGTTTTATTTATTATGTAATTAATTTTGTCGTATTTATTTTCATTTCATGTATTTCTTTATTTATTTTGCCTTTTTAATATATATTTTACTATTATCTATTTCTTCTCTGCCATGTTCAAGATGTTCACATTGTTTGATGGTTTTGTATGAATGAAAAACAATAAATATATTTGTTTCTTTTTTAAAAACCTGTGCATCTCTGAATTTATTCAGTATTGTTAAATATTGGAGACTGGCCAAAACCTGTATTTTGTCAATACTTGATGTTCATGAGTGAAAAATGTCAAAATTATACATTGTGTGTGTCTTCTGCATTTCACTAGTTTTAATTAGTATATTCTTAATAATATCAAATGCTTAGAAAAGTTACTGTTGACACTTTTTGGTAAATATTTACTGTATATGTAAGTAGACTACCTGGCCAAAACAAACTTCCACACATAATCATTTTTGTACAGCTGTTAGCTATGGGATCATTTTGCCAAGCAATATTTATGCAATGTCACAACATCGGTCACAACATTTATTTCTGTCAATAGCTGAATTATTTTTTTGCCAAGATCTTGTATTGATGATGGGAGAATTGGACTGCTGTGTAAAATCTTCTCCAGCACATCCTAAGCATCCTCAGTGGGGTTCAGGTCTGTAATGACCAATCCATGTGTGAAAATAATGTCTCATGCTCCCTGAACCACTCTTTCAGAAGCCAAATGAGTCCAATGAATCCTGACGTTGTCTAATATTTATGCTCTCCAGCAAACGGATGATTGTTTTAGAAATGAGAAGCTCCTGACGGCATCAGTTAGTGTTAAATAACTTGTTGGAGCTGAAACATATTAATCACTGCAGTAATTATCCTGTGGAAGCTCTTACCTATTTGTGTAGTTAAATCCAGATGAAAGAGTTTTTTACCCAGTAATGTGTAAGTGTCACCTGAACGCATTAATATTCAAAAGTGTTGTGTTTAGATTTAGTAACATGTGTTTTGACAGGGTTTCAGGAAAAAGTCCTCCCACAGAAGAACCATGAGACTCCCATCCCAGATTTTGACAGCAGCCATGTGCAGTGTGCTCAGCCATATTCTCACCAAGCCATAAACTCATTCTAAGGAACAAATGAGACTTTTATAATCTCTCACAGAGAGCCTTAAGCTCATTGAAATATATTTCTTGTCTTGCCATATGAATTGAGAAGCCTCTTTGGGTTCTGGCCTACAGTTTAAAAAATGATTTTAATAAATTCAAAGCAAAGCCTTTTTGTATAGATGTGTCTTCATCTAAGGGGGCCTGAGCACTTGTCTGCAATGAAAGAAAAAATAAATTAGCCAAGCCTGTCTGCTAAAAGAAAGCTCTTCGCCAAGTTAAAGCATTTTATTTCTAAGGTATTGTTGCCCCTCTGCGAGTATCTTCTATCCTTGTCAATCCTGAACATGGCATAGATATTGTAATGAGAAATACAAAACTCAGTGAGTCTCCAGATTACTGTGCCATGACATTATTGTGCTGACATTCCTGACAGACGGAGAGGCACCCTGGTTGAGGAGAAAGAAAGGGAAAGCAGGGAGATGGAGGAGAAAAGGCCCATCTACAGATGGCCAGGGTGGGAGTGTATTGGCAGGAGCACCAGAACACTTCTGCCACGTCCAGTGGGACTCAGACCACTCACTGTGACCGGTCTGATCGCAGCCAAGAACTGAAACCTAGATCACTCCAGTACAACTGAGGCTGGAGAGAGAGAGCAAGAGAGCTTGATAACAACCGTGGCATTACAGCCCACACATACATAACGTGATAACTAAATGCCTTTTTGATCAAACAGTGATGATAATTTAAAAAAAAAAAAACACACAACAGAACAGTGTAGCCTATTGTATTAAAATATGCCTTTGGTAGTCATCCTTGCCATTCAAATTCTCTGTGCTGTATTAAACACCTTCAAAAACACCTCACTGAACCTAATTTTCTCCTTTTAGAATTGAATCAACTCCGGTATACACAATGTCATGAAACTAAATTAGAAATGGCTATTCACATTTCTTATAGGGATTGGAATCAATGCAAGTCAACTCCATTAACTCGAGAAGGAAAACTGCTATAATAAAGTAGCTTCCACAGAAAGTGAATACATGCTAATTTTTACAATGGCCAGTGATAGTGAGGGTCACAAGCATTTCTTTTATGAAACTCTACAATACTGCAGTCTTCAGAAAAACAGCCTCATATGTGCAATTCAAGTTAATTTAATGAATGAGAGGAAAAGAGGTGGAATCACTGAGTAATGAAATTGAAGATCGTAAAATTTTCAATTTACTGACCTATAATAATCAATGTAAACCATATGCCACTGCTTATTTTACGGGGACAATCTGGCCTAGAATGACAGTTAATGACAATTATGAAGCTAAAATAAGATGACAATGTGGGGTATTTAATTTTATGACATTATAGCTCCCTTATATACATTTTGCAAGGCTAAATAAATTTATATGCTTATGTAACATGTTTATATCCCATTCCCGGCAAAAGCTAGATGAGCCATCACAGTGTAATACAGGGAACATAGTGCCTCAGTACTGTGGAGCCATATAGAAAGAATGATGTTAACTTGACCCCTCAAGGCTTCTCATTGTGCCTCAGACAAACACAGTGTGCAAGTGCATTATCTGTGTTATGATTTAGGAAGGAAAGCCAACATTTTTTCTTCAGCAGCATGGACTCACACATTCTCAACATGCAGGCAAAGTGAAGACAGGACAGTAGACGCATCAGCCCCAAAGGGCCCTTTAATATAATAGTGCATGACACTCTAGGAAATGATCGCTCACATGTGGGAATACTTAATAGCTTTTTAAAATGCTTTTTGAATATTAAAATAATTTGTATACTGCCACAACTACCTCCTGACAAACTTACACAGTCACAGGATATATCAGAGAAATTGCTCAACTGTGAAAGTACAAAAATGCTCCTTGCAGAGAGCAGGCCACAGTGTTTTCTACAGCTGACCTAATACTGATATATGGCTCCAGTTAGCTGTAGAAGAAAAAGCAGATTAAAAAACTGAGCTGTTGGGGTAAAAGGCATGAATTTATGTAACTTGATGTGCATCTAACACTAGCCAAAATGTTCATAATTACATTTTTGTGTCTGACTAAAATAACCATACAAGTTGCTGTTTGTTGTAATCATTCCTTCTCTCCACAGCCTGACTTCAATGCAGATCAAAAAATCTCAGATTTGCCTGCAGCTCTTCAACCCAAACAAAGTAAGCGACAAAACACATTCATATTTTTAATCTGTGTAGTTATCTTGGTACAGTGTTATCCAAAGTAACTTTAGATGAAAGTGCTCCCTTTATGTTTACAGTGTTTTGCAGTAGAGGGATTGTAGCACAGGGAATCCAGCTGTAACTTCTGGCCAGCTCCTGGCTTCATATTAGATTTCCCTGAACTTTACGATGCCATTTTACTATTTTATTCCTTACACTTACATTAAAGTCACATAAAAAAGGATTGTGCGTGTCCATTAAGTACAGGGTGAATGATTACAGGAACCAATAACACTTACATATGAGTGTTGGGTGACTGTTTATTGCATTTTAGGGTGTGATATTAAATCAGAGTGTAATCATTTTTCCATGATTGCCTCTGTCAAACATTAAAGACCCATCTGAAGTTGGATTCCTTAGGAGAGCCTTGCATCTTGGTTCATTCTGTACTCTGTCTTGAATATCGCAGTCTTGGGAATGGAAGTGTTTTGGAGGTGAATTGTCAGATCAGATACTGCCTCCCTTGGTCAATGTGACATCCTGGAGGCTAAAGGAGAACAGAGGATAACTAATGTCCCCACTGCCTGTATCACACAGTGACACACACAGTCCACTCATCTCTCTTTTCAACTGGAGCTGCATTCTCCTTGCACCCATTTACACCTCAGCAGATCCATATCTGGACTTCACCCAAACCAACAGAGGAGACAACAGGGAAAGGAAGACTGGAGATTGATAAGAACTTGCATAATGATAAGAAGGCATAAAATCAAGTGCTATTGACTTGCTGCGATGTCTCATGAAAGCATTGATGAGTTGGAGGAGGCCATGGGAAATACTGCAAAATTCAAAGACCATAATTTGTATGCACTGTAGTGTGTGCTGACTATCTGTAAAGTTTACAAAAAAACAATGATGAGACCTTGTCATCCTGCTTCATAACTAGACCCCATGTCAGTAATAATTAAGAAGTCTGGGCTCAGAGGTGGAATGATGTACAAAATTGCTCCTGAAGTAATTAGCTGATGAAACATAGATTATAGGCTATACACAGTGCAATGACCATTAAATGATATAGTAAATCTGCTGCTTGAGTAAAGGAAACCAATCTCAAAGTTATGTTCTACACCTCAGTTATCCTGCTTTACTTTTACCCGGCCCTCTTCATCTCCATTACCAATTGGTGAGGTGTGTCATATTCGCCAATGAGCTCTCAAAGGCTCTGTCAAACAGTGTAACTAATGTGTCTGCAAATTGCTAACAGTCTGCTTCTGTGTTGTAATTTAATATTATTTATTGCAGCCTACCTTGGCCATCTTCTTTCAGATTTTTCCTCTCCTGATTGATGTAGTGTGACATTATCATCAATATGGTCCCAAAGGCGGAGGCACACAGTGTGATTAACTTAAAGGCTCTTCCCTTCTGTTCTACACACTTTTTACTGTTTCCAGGTGGTGTGTGAGATCAGTAGGAGAAGGATTATTTGATTTTTTTTTTTTTTTTTCATGCATGTAATGCTCTGAGATGAATTCACAGTGTCTGGCTATAATGAGTCGTTACTGCATCTCTGTGTATCCTCCACACTTGTCAACTATGGGGACAAGGTCTTTCATTATCCTCCCACTGCTAGCTACAGCTGTCTTTTCAAGCCATTCAAAGTGATGAGTGCTGGATGCAGAGGGGATCCTTACACTGAGAGCTCTCCAAGACACTGGGAGTGGGATTTCTCACAGGAAAAGAAGCTTGACCTGTGAATCATCCTGTCATCAGGACAAGGGGGTTTCTGGAATTCTATCAGCAGTTGGTCTGAAGCTAATCAAAATGAGGAGGGAGGATTCGTTTTTGATACAGCTGTTAACAGATGAAATGTGCAAGGATGATTATTAATGGAATGGCTCCTGGAAAGTTCCTACATGTCTGGGATGGATTGCGTGTTTCTTTGACTTACATGTTCTGGTCCTTGGAAGCAGATCCTGCACACAGGCGTCCTGAAGCCACTTTCCGTGTAGCTGGTGAGGGAGAACCTCTCCTCCAGTTTGCCCTTAGAGCAGTCATCAGAGGAGCTGCTGCAGCCGCGCAGGGCCGCCGACAGCTCTGCAGCATCCACCCAGCCCGACACTGACCGCTCTCCGCCCGGTGACCCGGTGGCTCCCGCTGCAGGTGGAACAACCCGGTCCCCTGCGTGCTGGTGGCTCCGAGTTAACGTATTGTTGTTGTCGGGGACGGTGACGCCTGTCTCATGGCTTTCGGTAGCTTGGCTGCTCATGGGGGTCAGCGCAGGCAGCGGTGTCGGCGGCGCCGGTGGCCCGAGCAGGAGCACCCTCAGGTCACCGAGCAAGACGCAACAGCGGCTCTTCAGCATGCCCTGGCTGCGCAGCATCAGCCTGTCTCCGGCCAGAAACTCACAGCACCATGAAAAGGTGCAGGAAGAAAACAGCATGTACTGTACGTGACCCCGTCATAAGCAAACACTTCATATGTCGTGAGATGTCGCAGGGGCAGGAGCAGAGCGTTCCGGTGCTTGATGGGATTGTGTTTTTAAGTTTTATTTGTTGATATCCGTAAATTCAGATTCAGTGTCTTTTATTGTGTTCCAAAAAGAACGCAAATCCAAAAGGCAAATAAATCCCATTGATGCAAACAAGTGTCTGAAGCCATTAAGTTCAAGAAATGGAACGGCTAAAAGAGGAAAGTCAGATGTTAGATTGATAGGAATATGCATTCAAGTAATAAGGCTACGGGCCGCTCACTCAGTGTCCACTGTCATTTCACCGCCTGAATAGTCTGCCTGGTCTGTTCAATATAAACTATCTAGACAGGCTTCTCCCTTCAGATTCACGGCGAGTGTAAAGAACAAAAATAAAATCCGCCAGCTGGAATACAAAACCAAATGCCAGGGTTCAATCTTAAAAATGGAATTATTCCAATAACAACAACAATGAAAGCCACGTTTTACGTTCAAGTCAACAGAGCTCACAGTATATGTCGATATCTTGAAAGGATTTTAAAGCAAATCAAGTCAATCGACGCCGTGCCATGTTAGGAAGCGAAATCTGCCTTACCTGGCGAGCTACACCGATTTCTATACGACTCACAGTTTGAGGATTTTTTCATGGATCCCCAGCCAGACTGCAGGTCGCTTGGCAAGTCTGTGTGAAGCTTACATCCCCATTTATCGAATTTCCATGTCCGAGGGACGAGCCAAACGGTTTAAATCCGAGCGTTAAAATCCAACGCGATTGTCGGACTGTCCTGCTCTAGGTGAACGCGTCCGTAGCCCGGTTTCTCCTGTGATCATTGGCTGCTGAATCGGTGCTGCAGCTTCAGCACCATGATTCCTGGGACAGCTCCCAGACGCCGCACGTCACCACCGCACAGTGATGCAAGCAGCCAACTCAATAGTACAACTGAAACACAATACATCACACTGCAAATGTTTGGACTCACACACCGATAATGATACCACATTGACAAGGCACAGGAAGTCAATGCTGAGAAAAGGATGTTGCTGCTCGTTGTCATGCAAAGTGTAACAAAAATCAGACGATTATCAGCTACTTATCAACAATTAAACAACTGATAGAGTTCACACAAGAAAAAAAACAAACAAAATCCTACTCTATTATTAGCCTAAAATAGTATCATTTATCATGGGTGCGTCACTACAGGAAGCAGGTGACCATAAAAAAATGTAATTGAGCTCTAATGTTATCTAGTCCTCATGCTTTATAAGTTGATTGCATAACGATTAAAATATGTGTAATACTGTATATAGTATCATGGTAAAAAAAAAAATAAATAAATAAATAAATATTAAAAAAA
>JAPQRP010000016.1:28710099-28722535 GCA_037367295.1 Apogon hyalosoma | reverse complement strand
TCATACTGTACCCAAGTGATCAATTTCATTTTCTCATATATGTGTGTGTGTGTGTATTTATATATATATACTGTAATAGTCCCAATTATTGTTTTATTGCCCAACCCTACTTTGACTTTAACATAACATAACAAATATACTGAAACACATATCTTTGGTTTAGACTATTGGTAGTGATCCATGAGATGTATTCAACATTTTAATGTATCTACACTACCTATTTTATACAATAAACAATATGGTCAGTATAAAAATATTAGTAAAATACACTGTTATCAGACTAGATATCTAGAGGTGGAAGAAGTATTCAGATCGGATACTTAAGTAAAAGTAAAATGAGCCAGTACTCCAATACTAGTGAAAGTTCTACATTCAAAACCTATAAGAAAAAATATGTATAATCAGCTAATAAGTGAAATACTGATGAAAAGTACTCACTATGCAGTAAAGTTGTTCTTGCCAGTGTTTTAAAAGCCATATGATAATTTTGGGCTCTCAAAACCACCACTTAATTTCCTTTAAAAAATATTGGAAATAAAAACACAATTTAATGGAAACAAAGGGGATTAAAAATGTATTCTGTAGAGTATCTAAAGCTGTCACACAAATGTAGTGGAGAAAAAAGTATGGTTCTGAGATGTAGTGGAGTAGAATTACAAAGTTGCAAAAAATGGAGACAGTCTAGTGGTACAATGAGGCTGCAGAACATCTCTACTTAAATACAGTACTTGTGGAAGTTATTTGCACCACTCTAGATATGAGATAAAAATTGTAGAATAAAAAGTTGGCTACATTTTTCCCTGAGTGCATGCAATGAAGTAGCAAATGGAAATATTTATATAATGCAGCTACAAGTACTCCTCAAAATTGAGCACAGAGCTTGAGTAGATTTTTGCACCACTGATAAAAGCTAATGCCGGCTTTTGAGAAGGGTAAGAGCATTTCAGCAGGGCTGGGCAGAAAAGACAGATATAGGGGAGAAAACCTTGCCTACCTGTAGGTCAGAGCGGCTGCATGGAGTGACTGAATAATTGTTATGATCACCTGTGGCTGCTTTCCCTCAGCCAACAGAACTGTGTTCATTTTGTGTTAAAATTTATGTAAGACTGTGGTCAGGTTAGTTCCCATGCTGCGAGCACCACCAACAGTGAACTGACCCATTAAACCTGGAGTTGTCAGTCCTGCTGCTTTTCTATTTCAACCACCACAATACTGTAACTTGTGCCAGACGCTATTTGCAAGTGATTGCCTCAACACTGACAGAAAAGTAGGCTAGTGCTTGACTAAATTAACCAAACAGGTGACGCTTTTAGTCACAGAAAAACAGAACTGGGCGTCTTAAATTGACACAAATTTAAAATGAATGTTTCAATTTACAAATAATTATAACAAAGTTTTAAGAACCATGACCCCATTATGGAAAGTACAGGTCAAAGAAGAGGTCTTAGCTGTGTCTATACCTGACTCATTCTATGGAAATATCCATTTTTCTGTTCAGACTTTACAGAAACAAAAAGTATACTATTTGAACAATTGCACCCTTTTGAATCCATAATTTGACAATATTTACTTCAGTATATTCTCTGGAGTTGTCACTAGTGTTATCATTTAACAAAAATGACAATATTTTGAAAGAAATCACAATCACAGATGATCACTTTTGACTACCTTATACATATTTGCACTTTAAGAATCTGCTTCTGAACAGAACAGAGGTGCTAAACTGATTTTCATTGTTCCTGTAACAGTGAAAATAAAGATCTATTCTATTCTATTCTATTCTATTCTATTCTATTCTATTCTATTCTATTCTATTCTGTCTAGATCTAGAAAGACACATAATTAAGTCGTGTAAAACGTCCATAACACTGTCTTTTATCACTTACCACAAATGTTATTTACTTCATGATTTCATGTGAAGCTTTTAGTTGAAATATTAAGAAAAAGTACATATTTTAAAGCATTTACATTTCTGGTCAATGACCCGACTATCCGTGGACCCAGCTAAAACATTAAAATTCTTGTTTTACTTAAGCATAAAATCCAAAACGATAACTTTAATACGATTTAATTCACTTACTTTACAAAATTCCGCTACTAAATTAATTTTCTTACTTAATTCATTTAATGTTAAAGTATATAAATCCTCTGTTAAATTTGTCCTGTGTTTTTATCACAACATATAAAATAACGCCCACCTCCACGTGCCTACTTGTTTTTCTACGTCACTTCCTGCGCGGCAGACTGAACGTGCCAGAACGAGTTGACAACTAGCATCTGAGGAGTTTTATCCGTTTCGTTTGTTTTAAAATCTCTTCAAGAGTTCTTAGATTACACTTACATCGATCACACCGTGTATGAATGAAGACTTGCACATGTCTAACGTCAATGTGATGTCCGTGCGATATTTTGTTTTAGTTTTTCACTGTTGCTGCCCGGGTTAGCTTCATTAGCTTCGTTAGCAGGACATGCTGAAGTGTGTATCCAAGCATTAGCTAAACGTAATTGTGATACATTGTTGAAGTACTTCATATGTGTCTAGATGGGTAAGTCCTTAGTCAAAAATAAGGTGTTTTCTGTAGATCTGGACTTGGCTGGTGACACCTGGATTAGCAAATAACTGGAGCAGCGAGCAGGCGTTAGCAGCAGACAGCTTCATCATTATGTCTAATCAGCTGACTGCAGAGCAACAGCGAATGATTGAGGAAAACAGGCGAAAGGCTTTAGAGAGAAGAGCCCAAAGACTTGGATTAGCAAACGGCACAAACGGACCGAGGCCAGCCTACAATAGCGGACCTCAGCCCCCCAGACCGGACACTGCAGCGGCTCCTTCCAGCCTCAGTCATCACAGCGAACCACCAGGCCCTGTTCCTGCACCGAAACGGCCCACGTTTGTTCCACCCTTCAAGAAAATAGTTTCACAGGGTCCTGAGAATCAAGTCAAAATACCAGAGTTGCAACAGATACCTGCCAGACAGAACCAAATCAGGAGTACATCTTGTAATTCTGTATCTCCCAGACAGGTGAGATCTGACCCCAAATATGTAATCCATTACTGTTTAGGGAAATAACTCTCTCGTAATGATTGGTATTGTCCTTTCTTGTAGATACAAGTTGTTGATGCCCTTCCTCAGGCTAAAGGTCAACATGTTAGTGCACCTGTCTTGCCCAGAGGAGGAACTTTTGCTGCAAAGCCGGCTCAGCCCCAACCTAATAACTTTCCCTCCAGCAGCTCTGTAGGTGATGCTGGCTCATTCTACAAGCAGCCTAGTAAATCTTCCCCAAATCCCCTGGCAAGACCTCTTCCTAGCTCCTCAACTTTAAACTCTGTACCTGCAAAAAAACCTGCCATTGCTGTAAGAGGAAAATGTGTACCTCACACAGAGGATCGCTTCAGAGTAGAAGTGGGATATCATGCAGAACTCGTTGCTGTATTCAAATCCATCCCTTCTAAAAACTTTGGTAAGTATCTGCTTTTCAGTCAACGTGTGTTTAGTTTTGTTCTCCACTCCATCAGCCCAGACAGTGACTAAAATAAAAACATCATCTTACCTGCACGAAAAAGCTGATAGAAAAACATACACATCTCAATTAGCTACACTTACCTTGTTATCTAGTTGAAATCTCAATCTGTCAATGTCAATAATTGATGTAAAATCCTTCTTTCAAAAGGTTGAGGTTCGTTTCTGTGTGAAATTTAAGATTATTTTAAAATATTCATATGAGATGTAACAAGACAAAAACACAAGGTGATTTATTATCAGTTTTTTTTTTTTTTTAATTTTGATTTGATGTTGTGAAAGACCCAGTCTAAGAAAATGGTGTACTCAGAACTTCTTTTTCAACAATCTACAGGATTATTGTTTTATCACCTGGCTCAGCTCTATTTGTAAAAGTAGATAACAGAATACGCAAATGGCAGCATTGGTTTCAAATTTGATACTAAAGGCAAAATTTCTGCTAAGTCAGAAAGTGCCTCATTCAACTTAATACTAATATATCTTGAGCTGATTGTGTTTTTCCATCATCAGCTCAGACTATAAATGTAGTCAGCAGATAAGTATTATTCAGCCCAGCTGTTAAAGTAATATACTTATTCATGTAATCAGGACAAACGTCCATGTCAAACAAAGCACAAAGTATTTACTTTAAACAAAGCTTCACAAGTTTCCTCTGTAGCATCTGTCATTTACATAAATCTCTTATCCCAACCAGCAGCAGTTTTGTAAATAGGATCATTGATCTTCAAAAGGTAGTCACTGCTTCTGATGTGTTGTTGAATACCTTCAACTCACGTTTTAATGAGTGTACTATTATTGTCATATATTCATGTATTATTTTCCACTTCAGACCCTGCCACAAAGATGTGGAACTTCAGTTTGACTGACTATCAACAGCTAAGTATGTACAGTGTTGAAATATTACAAAACTTCACACACAAAATAGTTGAGACCAAGAGAGCAAAAATGCCTAGTTTGTAATATTTGTCTCCTCCTCACCCTGTGTTTCAGTGCAGGACGCAGCTGCCATCACCTCTGTGTCTTTAAGGCCACTTGCAGGGTTTGAGGCTCTGGATGTGCAAGCAGCCACCAGCCAAGCTCGTGACGGTGCAGCACTGGGAGCACTGCTAAAGTTGTGCAACGGCTGGCAAAAACCTGGAGCCACTCTGCAGGGCCAGTGCATCCTGGTATCTCCATCGAAGTTTGAGGTTGATGTTGGTTACCACATGGATGTCATTGCAGCATTTAAGCAAATGCCAACAAAGAACTATGGTAAAAGTGATGTTTAATTCCCTTCGCGTTAATGTAGTTTTGGTCAGCATTAAAATCGTTAATGATCATTTATTTGCTGTATCACATTCCAGACATGAAAACAAGAAAGTGGAGCTTTTCCCTTGAGGATTACAAAAGACTAAGTGAGCAAAAACCTGCCTCTGATTTAGATGAGTCATTTCTGTGTTCCGTTTTCGTCCCTGTTTCATCTGCCATCTTGTCTTACCATGCTTTGTTTTCCATACCCAGTGGATCTTCTCAGTGGGATAGCAGCAGTGGAGGTGGAGCCTCTGCCCAGGGCAATAGTCCAGGGTTTCTCTGCCAGGTTCAACGGGCCTCAAGCCAGGTCTTTAGACGTCCCAGAAGCAGACCTTTCCAGCATCGATCCGTCGCTCACCAACAGCCTCATGCCCTTCCAGAGGGAGGGAGTCAAGTAGGTGAACTGTTTTTATGGTAAAGTCAGCTACTACCAAATAGGGTGATTGAAGCAACATCAGCCATACAGCATTTGATCAACTTCACTAACATATTTTTACTTCTACTCGTTTCCCTGTTGTAGACTACACCTTATCATTTTTCAGTATATTTAGTGTTTGTTTGTTTTATTCAAGTTTTGCAGTGTCAAAACAAGGCCGACTCCTCCTGGCTGATGACATGGGTTTAGGAAAAACAGTACAGGCCATCTGCATAGCAGCCTTCTACAGGGATGAATGGCCTTTGTTGGTGGTGGCTCCTTCTTCTGTCAGATTCACCTGGGCAGAGGTAAAAAAAAAAAAAAAAAAAAAGACAACTTAAAGTGATGCAATTTATGCCTAAAATTCACTGAATTTTATGAATATAGTTCCCTGAAGACTTAACACTTTTTCAGTGCTTTGGTTTCAAGGGCAGTACTTAGCAATATTGTTTTCAAGCCTAAAATTTCCAAACATCCAAATGATTCAAATTGAACAGTATATTTTTCACAGCGTCATGTTCTAGATTTTTGTATGATTGACAGCATAAACTACTCTAGAGAAGCAAAGAGGCAGTACTTTTTAAAGACGCTGTATCTTGGATCAAATGCAGGCCAATCGGAGGTTGGAATCGCAGAGACTTGCTTAGTCCCATTAAAGGACACATACTCTTGTCTGGCTTGGCCCTTATCTGTACCGTAAGTCTTGTGCATTTGGCCAGAGGTTTTGTAAAGCACTGTTACTTATTAGTTAAAGTCCAGTTAACAGAGAGAGAGTATTTGTCTCAAAAATTTAGGCCACATTTTTCAAAACCCCACAACTGATCATTTTATACAGAACCACAGCAAGGGTAAACAGTGAGTAGTTGACACTCCATCCAATGAGTTATATATTTATCATCCGTAGGCCTTCAGACGCTGGCTCCCTTTGTTGAGCCCTAACAGCATCAATGTGGTGGTGAAAGCCAAAGACAATCTACGGGCTGGTTTGGTCAATATTATCAGCTATGACCTTCTGAGCCGTGTGGAAAAGCAGCAGCAGCCAGGAAATCCCTTCAAGGTTCTCATTATGGTCAGTTATGCGATTAATTGATCTCTTAGACCTGGCTTTTTCCAGTTAAAACATTTCCTCCAGTCGCAGCTCTTTGTCGCTCATACATTAGACAAAATCTTTAAAACATACTTTTTGTCCTTCTTTGCAGGATGAGTCTCACTTCCTGAAGAATATTAAAACGGCTCGTTGTAAAGCAGCTTTGCCTCTGCTGAAGGTACTTTTCTATTATATCAAATGTATTTGCAGTTTTATCTTTGTGACCCACCCCAAAGAGGTTTTATTTTCTTTTGTTACCTCGCTCGGTAGACTATTTCTCAAAACGAGGTTGGGTTCAGAGACGCAGCTTGACTGTTGTATCAAGATATGTTTGCAGGAAAATAAAGGAGGTCAGAAACAAACGTTCAAAAGTCACATTGAATTTTTTTCCTGCAACGGTCTTTATCATTTTCTTCAATACTCGCAGTAACAGAAAAGTGAGTAAAAAGCTTCCATACAGATTTCTGAATTGTGTGCACCTCCCTCTGTATCACAGCTGCTGATATGTCCCAGTACTGATAACACCAGTCTGTTTTTGGTCGGTTGGGTTTTAATTTCTTGCTCTGTCATCTAGACTCTTTCAGCAGCATTGAGATCAGAGTTGCTTTTCCATCCTTAGGCAGCAAAGAGAGTGATTCTTTTGTCCGGGACCCCTGCCATGTCCAGACCCGCTGAGCTCTACACCCAGATTCTGGCTGTCAGACCTACACTCTTCCCACGGTTTCATGACTTTGGGATCCGCTACTGTGATGCCAAACAGGTATCTTAAACCTCGGTTAATACTATTGAGCAGTAATTCCAGAACACCTCAGAGAACATAGAAGACTTTA
The DNA here is from genome assembly GCA_037367295.1 of Apogon hyalosoma. NCBI lineage: Eukaryota > Metazoa > Chordata > Actinopteri > Kurtiformes > Apogonidae > Apogon > Apogon hyalosoma. Next base: position 28,715,392 of record JAPQRP010000016.1, on the reverse strand, counting down.
AGTATTTATTCTGGTTTATCTACTTCATTTACATAGTACAGGCTGCAGTTCTTTCAGGGTTGTCTGGTATATGCACTAGAGAGGAAAATTTGAGTGTTAAGAGGATAATTAGAATTGTTAAGGGAGAATTAGTACGCCTCTGTATAAGGATAAACAGTGCAACAACTGCTGTATGTCTTAATTAATTCTAGTCAGCTTAAGTAGGGACCTGGTTGGTGTAAAGGTTGGTACTGTGTTAATTTGGCCTCTTTTGGTAACTGAAGACTGGAGATTTGGTGAAAAGTCAGGAAGATCACAATCTGTCCTTTGTTTTTGAATGGAGCTTTAATGTTATTGTTTTTCTGTGGCTCAAATATATGTTCTGTCTCCTAGTTTGTCTCTAGATTAGATTTTATTAAGATTCATACCGGCAGAAGATAATGGTAATGGCAAAAAAGCTACCAATATTGAAGAGAACAGACACCTTCAGGAGTCGACGGTGGGGCTGGATAATAAAACAATCTTAAAGCAGGATTGCAGTGATAGGCCTGTGACATTATTACTCAAATATGGAGAGATCTAACAGCTTATCACTCAGAAGAAATAAATATAGACACCCACGAAGCACCACATGTAGGTTGATTTTCCATTTTGCTAGAAAATCACAGCTATTCAGCACAGGTAGTCTCGGGTCAGAGAGGAACAGGGATGCATTTTCTGCATCTTCCTCATAAACTGAAATCACTGTTTTGAATGGAAATTGTATGGATGCAGTCAGACACAACCTATGAACTGAGAAATCTGCCCAAATGGCCACTGACATTAATTGTATTTATATGCACACTAGTATCCGGATGATTAGACTTGTCCTGGTTCTGATCATGTTTAGGATCTGGAATGTACATGGTTACTGGTTACACTTTTTTTTTTTCTCAACACATCTAAAAATCACAGGCGGCTTTAAAGTTAATGTGGTTATAGAGAAAATGGACTTCTGCTGGGAGATAAAGGTGTAAATGTGTTCTCCAGCTGTTCTGTTATTGTTACCATGTCAGGAAAGGACGAGGAAGAACATACACAGCCATTACTGATGGCAGAGGGTTGTCATGATGGAGTTTAGTAACAAGTTTTCATGTTGATCTGCATAGACATGTTTTGGTTGTTTTCCACTTGTTTCATAGTTGGTTGTTTTATTGCAGACTTCAAACCGTCACATCTCCAATGCTTTTTTATTTGATTCACTAAGTATATTTTATTTTTTCATTATTGACAGATAAAACTCAATTTCTCTGTCACTCCAGAAGTGAGATCCTTTCATTTCCTCCACCCTTATATTTCTGTCATGTCATGTTGTGCCTTCACAGTAATCTACAACTGTGGGTAAATGGGATGAGCTACTGTATCAATGTAACAGTATCCCAGATACTATCGGAGTATTCCAGCTAGTGTATGCAGGATTCTGGATCCAGGTAATTGAAATCGGGATACGATGCACATCACAGGGTTCCCGCTGGGTCTTAAAAAGTCTTAAAAGTCTTGAATTTACAATTCTGCATTTAATAGCATAAAAAAGTCTTCAAAAGGTGTTACATTTGATATGGTAGGTCTTAAGTTATGTTGTCATAAACGTGTTCACTGTATTGTGTTTAAATGTGTCTGGTAAATGTCCAAACTACAAAGAAAGTAACATTAGTCTATTCAGGTCCACCCGTTCCAACCTGACACTATAGATTAAAATTCTGAACCAATTATCGCAAACTTTGTAGCCCTTGGTGAAGAATGATCACAAAGCATTCAGTTCTGTGTACAGTATGTGTGTAATATTCAATCTCTGATGATGTAAATAAATACATTTTACTAAATTTTATGACTCATGAATTTTACCCAGTATGGCTGTGAAATAGACATTCAATTCTGTTCTAAGTATTCTTATAAAGGTCTTAAATTTAACTTGTAGAAACCTGTAGGAACCCTGACATCAGTATCCTGATTATTGCAGGGTTTTTGAAGTTTCCTTTATTGTGTAAAATCAATCATTATGTAAAATAGGAGAGTTTGTATTTCTCTTTACTTTCCTCCCTCTAAATACTACATCTGTCATTATTTGGAAAGTATGAAAATGCTTTGACACGTTATTAAAAAGTTTGTTGATGAATTTCTTCAGCTTTCAGGCTTTACCAGGATACTGTTTAAAATGCCAGCATCAAATGATATATTGGGATTAATAATGGTGTTGAATATGGGGAAAACAATTGCATTGTTTGTTTTTTTTTGTTTGCTGCTTTTGTCTGTTCTCATGTTTTCTTTTCAAACATGTGTGTCCGTACTTTTCTTAGTTTCTCTCTTCATTCCATCCTCATTAGATGACCTGGGGATGGGACTATTCAGGCTCATCAAATCTGGGAGAGTTAAAACTTCTGCTGGAGGAATGTCTGATGCTGCGCCGCCTCAAGTCAGACGTCCTCTCCCAGCTTCCCGCTAAACAGCGCAAGGTGGTGACAATTACCATAGACGGCATTAACACCCGCACGAAAGCTGCTCTGTCGGCTGCTGCTAAGGAGTTGGCCAAAGGACACCGCAATGTGAGTTATGAATGGTTTCAGTCCAGGAAAATAAAAGAAAAAGAAGACACAGAATCTTAACGTTGCATTTTCAAGTTTTGATGAAAAGAACTCAAAAATAAATCCCAGTTGCAGGCGTGATATTTTATTCCTTTTCGGCCACAGCTCATTTGTTTTTCCAGAAAAATATTGAAAGCAAAAGAAAAGATAGTGCAGATATAGTAACACTTGGCCCCTTTACATGCAAACTCCAATCATTATCTGATTTCTGGACTTATCAGATGATTCAAGTGATCATATAAACAGCATAATTTGATATGATCATACCTGAATATGAGAAATTGGATCAGCACACCTAGATTTATCGCCCCAATACTTGGATGTCTTTGTGCATGCATACCTGTTAATCTGATGTATTTCTTTGACATCTGTGTGTTTTAAAAAAATTTTTTTAAATCGGAGAACACAGAAGTGACATAGTCAAACATGATTGGATGACAATCGTAGGAAGTTTGAGTCTACGGTCATTATGTATGTATATACTCTGAAAGAAGTAAGATTGGACTGAAAGGTCTAAACCAAGATTTTTCAATTTGTCAAACTTCAGAAATGCATGTAAATGCATCTGATCCGAATATTACAACTATCTGATTACTCCCAGTTATCGGACTTTTATGGGCATATAAATGAGAAACACTGACAGTAATGATAAAGAAATTTTACAATACTGATGTAAAATAAAATATTTTTTTTGTTTGTTTTGTGAATTAGTTTTATGAACAGCTCTACACTGCACACTTTCTCCAGACCCCTGTAGGTGATCAGTTATACTCAGATTGAGACTGATAGACGGGGGTCAAATTCAGCCAAATTCATTTTCATACAGGATTGTAAAACTCAGGTATTTCCCCTCGTACGAGAATGTCCTCTCAAACACACTAAAGATACTTTTAAAATGACCAAGGATAAAGTCAGGGAGTGTATTGTAAGTGTGTTTGGACTCTGATGGGAATGAGTTGCTGAGCTGGTTCGTGCATAATCGTACTGCTCCTCAGAGTAATGGCAGTCTTATCAAGTCATCAAACAAAATCTCCTGTCAGTTCTTATCTTGTGCGGTTTCTTATCTCTTTTTCAGAAAATAGAGGAGAAGGAAGCCCTCCTCGTCTTTTATAACTACACCGCTGAAGCCAAGCTACAAGCCATTATGTACGTAGAAACCCTTTAATCTGGAGATCAGTAAGTCACATCAGCTTAGACTCGATGAGTACAGCGATAAAATATAAAAAGCAGCAGAATCTTTTGTCTGACCATTGTAAATGTCTGATTATTTAATTTAATTTACTGCTGTGCTTTTGGCAGGGAGTACATCACAGATATGTTGGAGTGCGGGAGGGAGAAGTTTTTAGTGTTTGCTCATCATAAGTTAGTCCTGGATCATATCACCAGCGAACTGGGAAAAAAGGTGGGTCATGAAAACAGATAATTCTTGAAAAACACAAAGCCAGACAAGTTGACTTATTGAACCATTCACTCAGCCAGTTTCTTTTATGTGTGTTCAAGTAACCTCTCCGGTCATTTCCATTCCTGTAGTGAAAAGGGGAGGGTGAACATGGTATTAGATATTAACATTACAGCTTCTGCTACTATAGTACTTATCATGATGTGTTTTTGATGTTTTGTTCCTAACACGGTCTTGTTTAAACCCACTAAGTTGTGAGTTTGAGAATCATATTTGAAAAACAACCAAATTAAAATGTCCTCTTTTCTTTCTAAGAACATCAGTTACATCCGTATAGATGGGGCAACTCCATCGGCCGAGCGGCAGCAGCTCTGTGAGAAGTTCCAGTACTCGACTAAGGCCCATGTGGCCGTTCTGTCCATCACTGCTGCCAACATGGGCCTGACCCTGCACTCTGCCGACCTGGTGATCTTCGCAGAGCTCTTCTGGAACCCCGGGGTAAGCCATGGCATGACTTCTTAAAACTACTATTTGGTTGGAGACATGTTAGCCTCCTGGACAAGTTAACATTCACCAGTACAAATTAGCATAGTGTGTGTTTTTAAGATTTTCTGTCCAATAGAAGAAGTAATGCAGCTTTTCACACCTGCGCTCTTCTAACTGCGCTGTGGTGTGTGAACTGCCATTATGCGGTTCATTTGGGCAGTTGTGAGCACAGTATTTGCACTTAAGTATGGACCAAAACAAACAAACGAGTAGGAATATGATCTGACCTCAGTCCAATCCAACAACCAGATGTATTCCACAAGTGTAGCCAGGTGTATTCAGCGATGTGGCAAAACAAAGTTGAGCTGTTGGTCAGAGACTAAACCAAACTGAAGTTTCCCTCAGAGAAATATGCCCTGGTCAGGCACACAGGTCCTTTGTCCTGAATGTACATTCTTGGTTCTGTGCCAGAAATAAGTCTATTAGGGATGGATATTGATAAGAATTTAGCAAAATCACGTACTGATTCCGTTCTCGTTAGATTATGGAATAAACTAGTACAAATGGCTTTGTTTGTATAAACTCTTTGTCAAATATGCTCTAACATTTGGCATTCAATTTGAACAAAACTTATACAGGGTTATGAAAGATGTAGTTAAAGGAGGCATATTTTGCTAAACCCACCTTTATTAGTCTTTGGTACATTTATTTGTGTATTTGGGGACCTTAACAGTTCATAAAGTTTGAATTTGAACCCTCCAGGTGCTGCAAAGCTATCTTTATATTAATTTTGGCAAAAATCGAGTGG
>JAPQRP010000016.1:28689404-28709636 GCA_037367295.1 Apogon hyalosoma | reverse complement strand
CAGCAGCAGCGGTTGTAGTAAAAACTGAAAATATGTCCAAACGTCAAGCCGATTACCTAAAATGTTCAGTTGTTGGTTGTATTAACAAAGACAAGTGGCTGAGCGGGACAGAAAGCACAGTCAACAACCTCTAGGGGTTGGGGCGTGAAGTGGCTCATTTGCATTTAAAGGGCCAGTGCTCAAAATGCCCTTTCTGGTGTCATTAGTCAGAAATAGGGTTGAAGATGGACTTGGAGTTTAATTAATGAAGAATTCAGACCCAAGCAGAGCATTTACAGTTTACGTAGACCACAGGGAAATTAAAATGCATAATATCACTCCTTTAAAGGACTGTGAGAATTACCTGCTTCAGCCTTTGAGCCTCGTCGTCATCTAAATGTAATTATAGGACATAGAGATTATTCATAAACAATAGTGACAGCAGGTTGACGCAGTGAAATGGTGCAAACATTAACAGTATCAATAGAACCTGCAACAGAGGATGCATTGCTGTGTGCTCCACTTCGAGTCACCGCCACCTTCACTAAGAAGCAAATCAAAGATGTTCCATTGGTACAGTCTAATTGGATGCTGTGGTTAAATGTTTTTGGGTGTTAGAAGTATTTTCCTGTTCCTTGTAATGGAAGCTCTGCAACTGTTGCAAATTGGCCCTAGTGTTGTCTTTACTGGTGAAATATAACCATACTTTGGAGCCCTTCTGAACCAAAATACGGAAATGACGTGCGATTTGATGTGATGTAACGGAATCATAACGCAAGCAGACTAACAATTCCCAGGAACTGAACTTATAGGTGTTTTTATAGCCATTTTATGAGGATGTGTTTTCTGTATTGCAGGTTCTCATTCAGGCAGAGGACAGGGTGCATCGCATTGGACAGACCTGCAATGTGAACATTCACTACCTGGTTGCCAAGGGAACTGCTGATGACCACCTTTGGTACGTATCAATTACTGGACAGATAACAGTGATTGTCGTATCTATTCAGACGGTTTCCCCCCGTCCACTACTATCAGCCATTGAGCTGAAGCTAAAACAGCTGGGTGTAATGTTTATGTGTGATCTGATATTAGTACTACTTGTTTTTTTATCTGTTTAGGCCAATGATCCAGGCAAAAATGAATGTATTGGAGCAGGTTGGTCTGTCTGAGTCAAACCTCTCAGACAATGCAGTCAACTCAAGCTTCCACTCCAAGGTAAACTCTACATGTGCATATAAGCTATGCATGATTCTGCATATAGTGTCTTTGTTTCCCACTGTTGTACTTGGTCAGCTTGATACATGATAATTTCTCAGATGTTTCTATAAATCCACCATGACATTAGCTGGTCAGAGTGAAATGTTTTCATAACTATGGGATTGACATTTTCTGGCGTTTGGTACAGCAGGGTTTCTGTAAGCCCTTTAGAAGTCTTAAGATCCACAAAATACCACTTTATGGTTTAAAATGTCTTAAATACAATCTTGACAAGTCAGAAAGACTCGAAATAACAGATTTGAAGGTTATCTCAACTTGTGCAAATTAGGACCTTTGGAAATGTTTGCCAGCCCCTAATTTGATGTGTATTCATGTCAGCAGAATCACCAAAGTCTCAGCGCAATATGTGAAAGACAGGGTGCTTGTTCAGGTCTTGAAAGTCTTAAAAAGTATGGGATTTTGAAATGCTATTTTCCAGACCTTGAAAAGTCTGGAAGTTTGTGTGAAAGTCTTAAGTATGGATAAAAGTTTCTCTTATAGTTGAATTTTTGAGTATGCTCAAAGGCACATAATCTTGTAAGATAAGAAATGCATGAGGAAAGCATATAAAAAACCTTAATATGATTTGGCTAATAGGTCAAGCACTGGAATTATTCTAGAGAAACTTGTTTGTGTGATATCCATGCACTTTTGGGATTTTCATAGGTTTTGAAGACATTTCTGTCATTTAAACAAAATTTACTGTGAATTATGCATTAATTCCTACATTTATTAAAATATTTTTTCTACTACACACATCAGGTACAATCTCAACCAAAAAAAGTACGCACACAAGTCTAAAAATACATAAAGTCAAGGTCTTGGGGAAAAAATAGCAGTTTTGAAAAAGTCTGGAATTATTATTTGGATAAAGAGCAAGCACCCTGAAAAGAGGTTTTAAAATCCTGATCATCAGCTTCAGGTGCATTCATGCAGTGCTGAATGGCTTTGCTGTTAACATGCAAGAAGTCTCAAATAGCCACTTTTTCAAGCAAGTTGACATGTTTGAAATGACGAAACACACCTCCATTACACTGTCCAATATGAACAGAGCTTCACCAAGAATGTCAGTGTTGAATCAGTCACAGACCAGATTATGTGGATTTTTTAGGACCCTAATCAGAGGAGCATCACGGAGATGTTCCAGAGGTCTTTTTCTGCAGACGACGACATGGACGAGGCTATTTTATTGGAGGCTGCAAATGACTGGGAGGACACACCACCTCATAAAAGCTCCAGCCAACACCATGATATGGTTGCACAAAGTCCCAGCAAAAGAAGCATTAAAGACTATTTCAGTCTTTGAAATACTTCAGTGTCAACAGCACAGAAGTGTGTGTTCTTAGCTTTTGGCCTATCATGGCTTATGTGTATTTTTTAAAAGAAGCTTTGGTTGTTTTTTAAAAGCTGTAAAATAATACTCAAATAAATGCATATCTTTTCCAAACCTGATAGAAATAAATCTGACTCCAGGCTGTTTGAGAATCAATTATTAATAATCTCCAGCTGAGGAAAACAGTATGTGGTCATATTATTTTTGACGCGCCATATATATGTAGAAAGCGTTGGCTGCATTACTCCTGTTTATTTCATGACATAAATATTTAGTCCCTATAATGTTACAGAATAAACTACCAGGTGTGTAGATTCAGGTTTTAATGGTCAGGGTCATCACTCTCTTCTGTTGGTGAACCGTAGGGATTCAGATTATGTGGGTCACCTGTATGGAAAAGGAGGATTATTAGCTTCATCCTAGAAGACAACAAACTGCTTAGTTAAATGAGTTCCTGTAACCAAACAGTTGAGACAGTAATGCAGAATAGCTAAAACGGGCTCAACATTTTGTTGCCGAAACCTATTTATACTTCAGGAAATGGAGATTACAACTTCATGTAATAGCACATTTGAATTGAAATTGTTCACTAATGCTTTGAGTGCAGCTGGTCTGACTTCATCTAGATGCATTTCATTCTCTGCACCCAGAGACTGTAAGGGCAGTTTGCATCAGTGTTACAGCTGCTGTTCATGACATTATGGAGATGAGTGGCATCACTTTTCTGTGAATCTACAAAGAGCACCCTCCCCCCTTATTCACTGACAATCTGAATCAACAATATTTAGAATTGTGAGATTATTTTCTTCCTGCTTTACAGAATACATGAGCTGTGTGAGATGGAGGAAAAAATGAAATTTTCTGTTTTCGTGAGAAAAAAACTCAAGCTTCCTTTATCAAAACTATGTTTATATGCAAGATTAACAGACGTAAGAAAATGGCACTTTGCAACTCTCACACCATTCGTTTAGAAAATTATAAAGTATCGCTGAGAGACATGCACTACGCAGACCTTGTAACAAACAGGTTGCAATTGGAATCTTTGTTGAGAAAAATGGGTCTCTAGTAGAGCTGCACAATAAATTGAAATGAGCCCACATATTACATCATTACAAAAAGTGGCAAGTTTCATTGTGCATTTGGTACTGGGCAAAAAATGCAAAATGAATGCTGTGTTTACTTTTCAAGTTTAGTATTCAAGTTTACATTTGTATTTTTGAGTAGGACACATTTCTAAACAATCACTAATCAGCATTTTGTTTGCCAATCAAGCAACCAATTAGACTAAAATAGAAAATCCCAAAATTGTCCGTAATAATTACACTATGATTTCCTCTGAATTGTGCAGCCCTACCCTCCAGAGGAAGCACAGACCATGCTTTCATAATTTGGCCATTCTTTCACTTGATTAATCAAATTCATTTGATATACTGCCCAGCCCTCATAGTCTCGGCCCTTCCTATTTCAGAACATGTTCAAGTTCCCTGGAGAACGCTTCACAGACTGAAGATCAGGCTGAATCTGGGATGTAAAGGCTTACGAGTACATTAATAAAACCTATTAGAGAGGCCTTTTCTGCCCATTGTGGTCTGTTTTATACACAAATACAAAATTTGTAACATCTAGCTCACCTTTAATCAGGAGGAAATCAAAGTATTAAATTAGTGAGTTTTATCACATACCTTCTTCATATTCTGTTAGAGAGCTTGACATTCCTGTATTTTCATCTGTAGACATGCTTTGCTCTTTTGCTGAAAGAAATGCTAGACATTGAAAGTAGAAATTCATTCCATCTGTGAAATAATTTAACTGAATGAAATGTTTAAAAACATAATAATGCAACAACAGGAGTCATTATTTATGTGAAAGCAGATGCCATAATGGAAAATGACAGCCTCACGCATCATATATGTACCTAAATTGGCTGTGTCAATCTCTTCATCACCACTGAGCCCGGGTTCTGAGCAGATGTCACCGAAGATAAAGCGGATCTTCTCCTCTGCATGCTGCTCACTGGAGGAGCCGTGAACTGAGTTGAGGAGGATGTCTGTGGCGAAGCGAGCCCTCAGAGAGTTTGGAGACGTCACCTTGGCTTTGTCAGGGTCTGTGGGGCCCATCATGGCTCTCCAATCCTCCACTGCATTTTCCTTGGTAAGTACAAGCATCATACAGGGCCCTCTGGAACAAGCAGTGACAGAAAAGAATGGAAGTACAGTTTAGTGTAGTGCATGTGTGATTTTACTGATTTCTGAAGTGTAACTGTAAAGATGCATGACATTAAGTGACAACTGATGTGAACTTTTACCCCATCCTTTGTTAGTAAACTTCCTATATTATGAAACAATTTTAGAACATGCAGGGACTGTTTTCTTATCTTTTTTGTTTAAAATTACAATAGAAACTTAAAAAGATTTCACTTGAGTGGTGATTTTCGGTCTTAAAATCCTACATAAGTTGCTGACTGTCCAAAAGGAAGACAGTTTTATACGCAAAACTTGCTATGTCCGGTACTTACTAAATGCATTAGACACAACGATTACAGCTCACACACAGGATGACATCTTGAAATGAAATATCATCTTCTTGATACAAAGAACAATCGCACTACAAGACATTTAAAAATTATAACAAATTAGGCCACTTATGTGAGACTAATCAGTAATTAGAACACAACTGGGACAGTAATTTTTCTATCAACTTGCAAACCATATTCATCCTAGTTTTAATCAAAACTCAGTTGACTTTGAATAAACTGCCAATCCTGAAAATACAAATCATTACTGTATGCGATGGTCATATCAAATGCACAACTGTAGCTAAAACAAGAACTGGTACTAAGTGACAGCCAAGGTAGTTTCTCAGGCTGAAGTGTTCAGCAGTGCCCATCTTTGTGCTCACTGTATCTAAGCAGTTGTGTAACAGTGAATGTGAAGGGGCTAATCGGAGCGGAAGGAAATCCTAAAGTCTAGATGTGCAGTGGAACAAGGAAAGAAATTGAGATGGACTTATTGTATTAACCGCTCGCCTAAGGCTCTCTTGATTCTAAACTATTACCGTTACTAGTGCTATTACAACTTTCTGTGGCAACAGAAATTAGGGCAGGTGTAGTTATGGTGTAGTCACTTTGCCTCGCTGCTGTGGCCGTGTCCTGTGGGGGATGAACTAACCGACTCATGAATTCCACCAGCTGGCTGAAAAAAGGCTTCTCCTTGTGCTCTTTGTAAAACTCCTCCGCCATCTCCTTTGACAGAACTGTTTCCTTGAGTCGTGTTACAGAGAACCCACTCCCACGGATCGCATCCAAAATCTCCTCTGCTAGAAGGAACAGAGCAGAGGAAATAAGAGGAATGTAAAGATACTGATATTACATGTACAGTATATGTAAAGCTCTATGTACTCCATATGATCAGTGGGAACCTTTGTGCCTCTCCATGGCGTCAGGTTTAATCACTGCCAGCGTGTGCTCTATTGGGAAGAAGAAGTTTATCTCTTGTTCTGCCTCTTCGTGGCTTGTGCTGCCATGGAGCTGGTTGATTGACTCATTCTCCACAGAAAACTGGGCCCTTAGACTGTGGTGAAGGATACAGGCATCAGCATTACAAGTACAGATTGACTATTAGGTACCACTCAAATCTAACAGCTCATGGTTTCTAAAAATAATTCCCAGGTGAAGTGGTGTCAAAATTTCTTTACTTTTCTTCATTTTAGCACAGGTCTACCAAGATTACTTCCTCCTATGTTAGTAATTTCCCACATTCAAGAAATCTCAGGAACCGGGGTAATCGATGAGAAATTCAAGTAAAGTGAAGCTAAAAGACTTTTCAAAAGGTTGCACTTCTGTTGGAAATCAAGCTGTTATTAAGTAGGTTTCTTCATTTGTGACTGCAAAATATCAGAGCAAAATTAAGTTTCTAAAAAAAAAAGGCCCTACTCTCCATAATCTCATTCATGTAGCCTTCATTCACCTGCAAAACCTGACAAATTTAAAAGGAAGAGTCAGAATTCTTCAGAACAAGCTGTTAGACTGATAAGCAGTGGAATTATACTCCAGAATTACATGAAAACTGTAATGCTTTTACATTATTAAATCACACCACAGTAACTTCTAAGGACATATATCAATGTGTGAATCAGAAGAACCAGATGACTCACCATTCAGGACTCTCCTCTTTGGCCTTATTAACATCAGCAGGACCAAGGATGTTCCTCCAGTGTTGAACAGCTCCATTTCTGACCAGGGCCAGAGCTAGAACAGGTCCACTGTGAATATAAGCATATTTGTTTAATGTCAGCAAATAAAGTTGCATTTCAAGCATATACTTATATGTAAAAAATAAAATAAAATCAGTCTGAAACAAGAGCCTGTTGTTCAGCTACATAAACATCATTTGTGTTATTCGGTGATCAAAATAAAATTAGTACTCATAATGATGACAAGAAAACATAAGGAAATGAGAGAAAAGCATTAGAGTATGTAACTTAGGTGTTTTCAGTAACACATTTATAAAAGAAAGTTGGCCAGTAATAGGTAGTTTATCTGTAAAAGATAACATTTTCTAACACAAATATTATGAAATAATAATAATAATAATAGTCATTGTAATTGTAAGTCATTGTCATTCATTTATGGGCAAAGTTGCTCCTCTAACAATTAAGATAGAATTATTATGAACTGGCTTGTGTTGGATCCTCACAGTTTTAAAAGATATGCAAGTCACCTGGTCATGCTTCGAAGCAGTGCAGGGAAATAGTCCTCCTCAACATGTTGGATGTAAAACTGTCTCACCTGCTCCTCTGTTAACATCACCTCTCTTTGAAGGGCCACTGTGAAGCCTGATTTGTGGATATGAGCCAGGATCTTTTCTGCAGAACCACATATATGGCACATGTGCTTCACAGTAGTTGATACAGAATCAAAGTACGATAGGTTTATGTATAGTGTTACACAGTCAGTTACAAGCTTTTATCATATACTGACAACTATGTTCATATAGACTATCTTTGCATGTGTTTCTGTGCATACACACGTCTGTACTTGTGCTTATTTGGCACAAGCCCTACCTCTGTTCTCTCTGGCAACGTCAGGCCGGATGAGAGCCAGTGTCCTCTCCACACGATCTTCCTCCCCATCCTGCTCTGTTACTGAGGCCGTCCTAAAGTTGGGGAAGAAAAAGGCAAGCTCCCTGCTGGCCTGGTCTCTGTCCTCACTACCGTGCACCGCGTTGAACAGTGTCTGCGTGCCGTATTGTGCCCGCAAGCTGCAGGAAGCCAGGGGGGAGAAAGGAGAGGAGAGCAGATGGTTGCTCGGCTGGTGCTCAACGAGAAAGAAGCATAATGTTTGGGTGTGTCTGACAGAGCAGGCGGGAATATGCTGTTCATCCGCTTTTTCTAGACTTTGGACTGAGATTGTTTCACACTGTTGCAATCAGTTGTACAAAAATAGATGTCTGTACAAATATAAATCTTTACAAGTCACACATAGAAATGTTTTTTTTTCCATCATATGGTATCTATAGTTTTCTCAATACAGCTAATGGTAACATCTTCAATCTGAAAGGGGCATATGAACAGTTTCCAGTTACTAACCTTTCTGGCTTCTCTCTTCTGGCTTCTTCTAAGTCTACTGGGCCAATGAACTCACGCCATGCTGGTACAATGTTGGCCGAGTTCTCAACCTGAGAGAGTACCAGAATGTGGGATGGACCACTGGACATAAACTGCACCAAGTCCTCGAAGCAAGCCTACCATTTACACACACAGACACACAGAAGAGCAGACATGTTTATCTGATGAACAGGTAAAACCTCTTATGTCAAATCAGTTCCAGTCATCAATAAAACCACATTCTCCTCGATCAGGCTGCACTCACAAACCGAGAAAGAGAAATCCACGTGGAATCATTTTTAAAGGCAGATTAAATAAACGTTTTGCTGTGTATGTTTTTATTTATGGAATTAACATAACTGCTTCACCTGGACACCTTTTCTCACATATTTCTGAATTCTAATCATTTACTCTCATCACAAACAGCATGATAAGCAAAAAAGGTGCTTACACAGCAGCTCTATTTTGAGCCCCGTGCAGAAATGCAGATGGATGTGTGATGTATTGCAAACTAACTGAAATGATTTTTGCACTGGCTGTGACTGCTCTCCTCCTAGGATGTCTTTTGGAAAGTCAATTGCTCAGACTAACCTCACAAAACATCCAGTTTTCTTTCGTTGGACTAGCACGCCAGTCTGTGCAAATGTCAAACTTATCTTCTTGGTATGTCTGTGCTGTGGAGTGTGTGCTGTTTTATACTGTAATTTATTCTGTCCTTTTCTGTGCCTTACCTCTGCTGCTTTGTGCTGGTAAAAATCTCGAGCCTCAGCCTCGGTCAGTGTGCGTTCCTCATGGGCCAGGATCTCAAACCCAGCATCTTGAATCTAGCCAGGGGAGGAATGTCAGTATAATTAATTAATGTCAGCAGAAAGGCTTGAGACAGTGTTAGACTGTGTGCAGTGTTAGTCTCTGTGTACCTTCATAATGATCTCATTTGCCTTGCCATGAGCAACAGCATCTGGTTTGATGATGGCAACTGTGTAGGATTTACTGGCAGGAACTACATGAGAAGAAAGCAGCTTGAGCAAGGATCACTAATGCAGAAGAAAAAATGTAAAATGATATGGTGAAGGAATAATAGCAATGACAAAAATTTGTGTTTCTGTTGTTTCAAATAGTACCAATTAAGCTTTCTTCATTTTCTGACTGCTGTATCACAGCCTCCTCCTCTTCTTTCCTTTTTTCATCCAGCAGACTGTCATCTTTAATCTGGCAGTGACAGAGAAAAAAAGATACCAAACACAAACAGTGAATTTATACTCTGCATATAATCTATATATCGGGGTGCATATGAGCAAACTTGAGTGAATTGGGCTTATATTAATTTCTTTATCAGTTAATGAGTGTATAAAATATCTAAAAATTGCAAAAGATGCCCATTACATACAATCCAGTCTGATTTGTGGAAATTGTTTGCTTTGTCTGGTCTAAAATCCAAACATATCCAATTTAGTAATACAAAGAAATAACTAATTAATCGTCAAATCATTTCAGTCTAGGAATGAATGAGTATGAAAGGGTACCTTTATGTGGAAGTGTCTGTGTTTTCATTTAAGTGCTCACCACTTTGCGTTCACCACCTTGCTCTAGGACCATCTTCTCCTTGGCCAGTTCATCAACGATTATCCTCTGAAGCAGAGGAGCGTTAGCCCCTCGTAGCAGAGCCACCAGCTCCCCACCCTGTCCATTTAATTCAAAATTACATTTAACAGTGACATACAGCAGTGCCTGACTGCAGATACCCAAAGAAGCAAAAAGAGTTACAGGCACATGATGGAGTACAATGCCAACAGTAATAATGTGGGTGACAAAGTCAGAGATAAAAAAATATAAAAAGAACAGATACGGAAATAAATATAGAAAGAACACATTTAGAAAAAGGACACTAAGGCAAAAACAGACAGGCCTCGTGGTCTATAAATACATAACATACCCACTGTACTGACAAGTACACACAATACAAATACACTCACCCCATAAAACAAGAAGGTGGGCTCACATTTCCCTCGATACTTCTCCAGAGTATCAATGTTGTCTGCCTCAGCCTGCAAAACATAGACACAAACACAATTTAGAGCCACTGCCACATTTGCATGCTGCTTTCTTTGCATTTAAAGTCTGGACTCACTGTGGCAAAATGCAAAAGGTCATCACCCAGTTCATTCTTTATTTTTCGTAGAAGACTAACCACAGCTCGACAGGGACCACACCACTGTTGGTATACATCCACAACTAGAGAGAAAGAAACAGATGGAAAGATGAACTTCATCTAATTAAAGCTATAAGAACAGAATGCTATAGAAATGTGATGAATTAATCCTAAATATACACTCACTGGCCATAAAATACACCTTGCTCATACCAGGTTAGAGTTTTGCCTTTGGCTGTATAACTGCTGACTATTCCATGAAGAATTAAGGCAAAGTGTTGGCAAAGTTTTTGAGAGGTTTTGATCCATATGGACATGTGGCATGACATTTGTGTATATTTGAGTACACTGCACTTATTCAGATGATATATTCATCCTTTCATGATGTTTACACCAAACTCTGACCCTACCATCCAAATGTCTTAGCAGAAATTGAGACCAATCAGACCAGGTCACATTCTTCTGATATTCTATCTGAATTTGGTGAGGCCATGCAAATCGTATTGTGCATCCAAAAAGTATTCACAGCGCTACTCTTTTACATTTTCTTGGGTTACAACCTTATTCCAAAATAGACTGAAATAATTTCATCAAGTTTATTAAGAATAAAAAGAATATATCATACATACACAGCATTTGCTGTATACTTTGTTGACACATCTTTGGCAGCAATTACAGCCTCAAGTCTGTTAGAGTATGATGCTATTATGGCACACCTATTTTTAGGTAGTTTCTCCCAGTCTCCTTTGCAGAATCTCTCCACCTCCATTAGTTTGGATGGGTGTCGGTGCACAGCCACTTTCAGATCTCTCCAGAGATGTTCAATCAGGTTCAAGTGTTGGTTCTGGCTGGGCCACTCAAGGACATTCAAAGTTGTCCTAAAATCACTGCTATATTATCTTGGCTGTGTGCTTAGGGTCGTTGCCCTGTTCAAAGAGGAATCTTCACCCCAGTCAGAGGTCCAGAGTGCTCTGGAGCAGGTTATCATCAAGGAAGTCTATGTGCATCACTGCAGTCATGTTCCCCTTGACCCTGACTAGTCTCTCAGTTGTAGTTAAAAACATCTCCACAGCCTGATGCTACCACCACCATGCTTCACTGTAGCAAGGGCATTAGGCAAGTGATGAGTGTTGCATGAAATAACACTTGTCATTCAGGCCAAAGAGTTCAACCTTTGTTTCAGCAGACCACCACTCAGACTGGCATCCAGGTCTAGGAAGAATCCTAGTGATTCCAAACTTCTTATATTTACAGATGACAGAGGCCAGTGTGTTCATTGGGACCTTCAGTGCTGCAGAACTTTTTCTGTACCTTGACCCAGATCTGTGCCTCTATTCACTCCTGTCTCAGAGGTCCACAGACAATTCCTTGGCCTTCATGACTTGGTTTGTGCTCTGACATGCACCTTCAACTGTCAGACCTTATATAGGCAGGTGTGTACCTTTCCAAATCAAGTCAAGTCAACTGAATTTACCACAGGTGGTCTCCAATCAAGATGTGAAAACATCTGAAGCATGAGTGGAAACAGGATGCGCAGGTGCTCAATTTTGAGTGTCATGGCAAACGATGTGAATACTTATCTACATGTTATATTTTTATGTTTTATCTTTAATAAATTTGCAAAGTTTTAAACAATTTTTTTCACTTTGTCATCATGAGTAATTGTGGGTAGAATTTTGAGGTAAAAATGTATTACATTTAATTGCAATAAGGCTGTAACAGAAGAAAAAAAAAGAAGTGTAGTGCTGTGCGGATGCACTGTAGTCTCAGCTTATCATTCTTAGCTGACATGAATGGCTCCTGGTGTAGTCTTCTGTTGCCATTGACAATGTGCTTCAAGGTTAAACGTGGCTTTAGTGATGCTCTTCTGCATATCTTGGTTTTAACCAATGGTTATTTCATTTACTTTTCTGTCAGCTTGAACCAGTCTGACCATTCTCCTCTGGCACCTTTAAAGAATTTTCTCCCAGTGAACTACTGCTCATTGGATCATTTTTCTTTTTCAGACACCCAGGAATGGTTGTGCATAAAAATCTTAACAGGTCAGAGGTTTCTGAAATACTCAGACCAGCCCATTCAGCACCAACAATAATGCCACTTTTCTTCCCCACTCTGATGCTCAGTCCGAACTTCCGCAGATAGTCTTAACTGTGTCTACATACCTAAATGCATGAGGTTTTTGGCATGTCATTGACCTGTTAGATATCTGCATGAGCCTGCAGTTGAATAAGTGGCCAGTGAGTGTTTAAATTTAACTGCACAATATGTGACTGCATGTTACAAACTGATGAACATGTAACATCCCTGAATGACACACATGCTTTTAATCTCAACAAGTCACATTATCAATAATAGTATTCATTTATTTAATTTATTATTATTTTCTTAAGTAATGTGAAAATCATACCATTATACCATATTCCTAAAATTTTAGCAATATTGTCTGAATTGAATTTAGACAGAGTAAGTTTGCAGTTATCCCAGTGAACACAGAGGGGCAGCAGTATACTATAAATTATAGTTGGACTGATGGAGCTTATCCTCAGTCTCCCTTCATCTACAAATTTCAACTCCGTGTTGGACAGTGATGCTTAGTATTGCGACATAAGTATTCAGTTGTGAGCTGGAGTAAGTTGTTCAGTTGAGTGAACCCAATCGTAGACTACTTCTATTCTTACCCGTTAAACCTTTGGTGGCGAGCATCTCCTCCCATTGTTCTTGGTTCGTGACAGACGTCTAGACATAAAAACACAAGATTCATGTAAAGAGGTATGAAGAGAAGCAGAGGAGAGCTAGTCATGTAGAAATAATGCTGTGTTTTCCAACCTGCAGACTGGCTTCTTTCTTCTTGCCTGCCATTTGAGAGACAAATTAAGTAACTAGATATATTTAACAGTTATACAAAGCGACAGGTGATATTAAGTTTCATGTGCGAGCTAAAATGCTAATTTTACGTTTGGTCTGTTGGGTTCTCAGACTCAAGCTCGCGCATGTTTGGACACATGGTTACCTAGCAACGGCGCTACAATTTCCGGTTTATCTTTCCTTTAATGAAAGCAATTTCATGACATTAAAATATTAGCGTTAGTAAATGCCAGAGCAGGTCACATCTTTTCTAAATTACTACAGTTCTATTGCTGATTATGTTTTTTTTTTTTGTTTTTTTTTTCCCTTTCCCAGATTAAGAATGTATCTAGTAGCTCACAGCTTTTCACCATTAAGCCTTCAGGCAGCGCTGTTACAGTCTAAAAATCCCGTAGACTTCAACCTTAAAAAAAAGAAAAAAAAAAAAAAAAAAGCCAGATTTTGGTAGCAGGGTTTAGAAACAGGAAAACAGCATGTCTCAAACATATGTCTTGCAATATCATAAAAACAGATTTATTAATTTCCCCTAAATGCAGTATTCAAAAAAGAAATATATATATTTTTGCACAACTTAGTCTGTGTAAGACAACACCAATGCACCATGAAGAAATGCAAAAATGCAAATGTGCAATATTCAACTCATATATGTCTCTAAGTGCATCAAAATAACATTTAAATTAAAAACAGGCTAAGTAAATATAGATTCACCATCCATACAAAGTAAGTTGGTCATTATTATTCTCTCTTTTTCTGACACCCAACAAAAGTCTCCCTGCAAACATAACATTTTATTTAATAATGGAAAAGGTCCTCTAAAGCAGAGATCTGTCCGCATACTCTTCACTCATGAATTTTAACAAAATGCTGCACTTAATCAGTTCAGCTCCACAGCCTCCACCCTCCGAGAGCAAGCCCAGAATGACGGCCAATTAGAGTGATTTTTTAAAAGGACAAATCACAGTGCTGTGACAGTAAGTGAGTGAGAGAATTACAAAAAACAGACATTCAATAAGAGTGAGTCCCTTGATGCTATGAACACAGCTGCAGTTTGTTTTTTGCTCAGTGTGCTGCATTTGCCATATGACATGTTTCTATTACTGACCCTGTGTCTTACCCTGCGCTTATTATGCAGCCAGATGGGAACAACAATCACTTCTTTTCCATCATGACAGCTGTGACAAGGTCCTGACACGGTGCTTGCCTGCAGAAATAAGATTCATAAAGTAGCTAATATGCAACTCTGTGTATTTGTGTCTCCTTTAATCAGTCAAATTCGAGAAAGTGATTGCTTTTATTGTGTTTGCTCAATGACAAACATTGATTTAATGTTTTTGTCCCACGTGCCCAATTCAAATATTGGCCTAGGTGCCATTGAATGCCATGCGTAATAACTACTCTCCAGCTGACTCTGCTGAACAGATGTGCTGCAGCAAACGGAAATGTGATTTTTCTTTCCTAGAGGAATTTACTGACAAAAGACTGGTGCTATCTCATTTATACCTTAAAAGCTGGATTGATCATTGAATCAGTTTTGTACATGTTTAGAAGAAATGTGGGTCTATTGCACTGCCTTTGTCTCATTTGATGGTGAGTATTCTTGTCTGTGTGTTTGTCTTTACATCAGGAATGTTCTTCAGTATCTGGCCGCGTCAACAAAACAGGAACAAATTGGTTTTGGTTTTGAGTCAAAATATTGTCTGACTCATTCAGATTATTCATACAGCTGCTGTCAAACTTCTATGTACTTGTCGGCTTGAGTTACATCTCAGTTTGAAAGCTTTTTTTTGTCCTTAAAGAACTATGTATCATACACTTCCAACAGTATAGTATAATTCAAATAATGTACTTGTAACTAGAAGGACACTCAGAGAGGACGTGTTTTCCAAGGCCACATAGTCCTCTAACGTTTTGTTGCTTTTTTTTGTTTGTTTCACATTATCTATTATATCTAGAGAGCCTTCCTTGGCAGAACTCTGCACTTCCTCTGCATCAAGCTCCACATGACTAAAACATCATAACTCACAAGGTTTGAGAAAGAATAGAATGTTTCTGATTTGGTTTCTATTGTGGATTTCTATAATTTACATACATCCTGTGCACAGCCTCGCCAAAAAGAAAGTCTCCACCTACTGTAGATGTTTCAGCTGGAAATAACTTATTTAACCCTTGCTGATGGATTGAGTAGCTTCTCAGTTTTTAAACAATCGTCAATTTGCTGTTTAACATAAAGACTGGACAATGGTAGGGAACATCAGGTTCATCAGGTTTATAAAAGTGTGGTTCTAGAAGAATGAAACATCATTTTCACACATGGATTGGCCACCACAGAGTCCAGACCTGAACCACATAGAAGATATATCGGATGTGATGCAGAACACGCCTCAATACAAAATCTTAACAAAAAATGAATGCAACTCTGGACAGATCTGAATGTTGTGAAATTTATTGTGACATTTACTGTGAAAATTATCGCAGCATGAAAGATACTGAATGTATGTAGATATCCTAAAGGTCGTCTAGCAAAATACTGTGTGTGACTTTACATTTTTTAGTGAAACTGTGGATGTAAAGACTGCGACCTTTGGTGACACTGCATTAGATGGTATAACAGATGCAACAGTGAATACGTCCTGTCATTAAAGCTAAACGAGGTGTTGATTCTATATCCAAGCCTTTTATGTGTTAATATACTGACAGGCATATGTGAGTAACCACATAAACTCTATGCTATAGATAATACAGGTAGTCAGGGTTTTTCCCAAGCTAATGGTAGGGTTATACACACAATGACTTTTTTGATATTTGACTGAAAACTAATCATTGTAGAAACAACTTTGGACTTATATTATTACAATTATTAGCAAATGGCTCAAAGAAACACAAAACACAACCAAAATGACCATGCTCAGTGCTCATTACACTCAATTCCAGCTTCACAAATGACTGACAACCTTCCATTTCCGCTCTCTGTTAGGGCAAAATATGAAATCTTTTCTTTTCAGAGTTTTCAAATAATTCGGACACATGTAGTGTATGGAAAAATCTCAGCAGTTTTTTTTCTGTTTCCTGTGTTAGTCTCATGATCATAGTGAAATCTGTGGATGTGTAAATAACATTTCACCACTGACCCTCAGCTTAATTCAGGGAAACGCATTTAATTAGTATTTGCATCTAGTTGTTTGACTTTGAAAGTCTTTGCTTAAACTTGGTTACCATTGACGACTAATGTTAGAAGTTATTCTCAACAGACATTCAGTCCCCATTAGGACTTAAAGACTGCACTTACCATTTACCCAAGTGAATTGCCGTTAATCTCCCCCCTGTGATGAAAAACACAGAGGATTTGAGGCTATGACAGCACCGCAGATTAGTTCTCATTAGCTCATCTTAAGCACAGAAGTCATATTTAAGCCTCATCACTTCATCTGCCTTCTTTTTTGGGCCCTAAGGACTAGTTTAGTTGCTTATAAGAAAATGTAGAAATCCAATGTTGTTTGTATCTTCATTTCAGTAAGGATACACTGAAACAAAAAACAAATAATTTTTTTTCATTGTTTACTATTTGTCTTCTCAGCTGCGAGATGCAATGTACTATTTTTTTTTTATCAGATAGTGAAATGAATGTGACTGTAACTGAAGAGGAAAATGTCCAATTTTGAAATATTTGATATATAATGAAAAACTCATTCACAATTATAATGAATATCATATATTTTAAAAGAAAAATGTCAGAAAATAAAATTGAAAAATGTAGAGTGATTTTGTTCCAGACCAACTGTATACAAAACAGCTGAATTGTGTGATAAAATATATTGCTTCTTTTCCAAGAGGGCACTGTTGCTTCATTGAAATACCCCTCCACACACATATAAACACACACCCTCCTCTGTGAGTTTTTCTAATAGGGGGAAAAGTCCTGTGCTTTCAGTATGCCGGTTGCATGCTTATCAGCTCCTGCAGGCCTAAAACTTATCCCATAAGCAATACAGCAATTGAATACAGAATAGCTTAATTTTTTTTGCTGGCATTTGTGTTAAAAAGTCACGGTGTGTAATGTTCAATATTGTCAAACTGAAAGAATTAGAAACACTACTTCATGTGACTCTTTTAGCAGGCTGTGTTGAGCAGTTGCAGTTGAGTGATATGCTGCTGGATGTAGTGGAAAAATAGGCACAGATTTATAGCTATCAATATTTCTTTAAGCTAACTTTCTGTTTTTCTCTGCTATAATGTCGTCATACATGTGGGGAAAGCTGAGAACGTGATGCTTTGTTGCCTTTTTGCAGCGTTCAGGGAAAATGTACACAGAGTGAAGGGGAAATAGTGTGAGCCAGAGGGGGGTTCAGAGGAAGTGTAGACAGGCAGTCAGTCAGGCAGTCCTGTATACAGACAGACAGTGATAATGATTGACTGTCAGTCTGTAGAAACAGGAGGGAGCTTTCGTTCCCTTTTCCCTGACAGGCGGCTGTACCAGTGACAGAGGAAGCCAGTATGGAGGAAGTCATCTGCATCTAAATAAAGACCGCCAATGGCTTTGTCAGAGTCCATTAAGCAAATTGCCATATTTGATAAATGCATCTACCATCTCTTTTTTCAACCCATTCGTACAAAACAGCCTGAGGCAAAAAGGCCTCTTGTGTGCTCCTCCAAACACTGAGAACATGCCATGAGATGTGAGAAAAAAAGATCCCACTGGAATATTATTTTGATGCAAATTCTGATTGATTCATGCATTGTCTGTTGCAGAGATATGAATGGCTCCTATCAGGCTGATAATAAGGGAAAATCACCCTAGGAGACATGAACCTGTTTCGATTACAATGGAAAAATGACTTTGAATAGAAATTATCACTGTTATCTGTTGTGTGGTTTTGTTTTGTTTTTCTTAATTTCCACACGTAGGAAAGTTGCAGCACACTGCAGCTAGAGTGTTAATATTTGAACAAGCTGTCTAATTTTTGCCTTTCCTTTGAATTTAAAGTATGAGAGCTTGTCTTGTCTGATTCTGTGGCGTCATTAAAGGAAGGTCTCTGTTATCTGTCAAAGCTAAAACAGCTCCGGGTTAATAGCTGCAGTTGCCCAGTCTACTTGTTCAGCTCTGCTGCCTCCAGAAAGCCTCATCTCCACCATCTGCAGCATGCTCACGCTGCTCCTCAAGCAAACCATGTTAGCTGAATAGAAAAGCTGAAATTACAAACATGACTTTTTCAGTCTTACATTTCTCTGTCTGTTTTATGTCTTGCCGCCAGTTTCTCTGTATGCATCATATTTTATGATGTTTTGAAGGTAAAATCAATAATACCCATATACAGCAGCCTTTGTGGAACCCTGAGCACAGTCAACCATACACATTTATGAAACCAACATGATGCAAGAGATAATAAACATCAGCCATTGCTATTGGTGAAAATCATCTTACTTGCTGAAGGCCTTTGACAGCCAACAAGACTGAGTTATATTGATGTTGAGCTGAATTATTGCTTCAGAGCATGAAAACCATGGCCAAATGTTAAATTAAATCAATTAAATCCAAATAATGGGATCACATGCAAAGGATAGAAAGAGGCTGAAGGTTATTACATAACTTGTATAATGTATCACATGCTGTGTTTGAAGGAGTGATGTTGAAAACTTACTCTTCTCACCTCCCAGCCTGTCATCAACACCCCCTATGAAGACATGCAAACATTATCAGAGCCTCCAAGAGACTGGTCCACTATCACAGATGTGCCTTCAATAGTGATAATGCTGATTCAAAGTGATACCTTGTCCTGGTTGGAGAACAGAGAGCCTGGAGGCAACAGTCGTAGAAAAAGAGAAGAAAAACAGACGAAGTCGAATCAGACCTATTAAGTGGATTACGAGTTATCTGCAGCACAGCGTGTAATTGGTTTTGTGTTATCGTTGCAACGTTAGATAGGTGCTAATTGAAAAGGCAGTTTATTAGTGGGTTGACAGTCTTCTGAGGGTAAGAATGTGGTTTAAAGGTCTTGTGTCGGATAGCCTCCCAAATGATTATAGATAATAGACTGCTTCTACAGAAGCTTGCCGCTCTCTCAGATGTAATTCCCCTGCCAGTTTTCTGCTGATTTCATTCTCCTTTGCCTGCAAGTCTTCGGAGAATAGAACTCACTTTAGAGGTAATAACATGTTTCCCTCTGAAGTTAAGATTTTATTTATTGCATTATACAGTCCTCTTCAGCATTTTTTATGGCTCTGCAGGGCCCTAATAATACCAGAATTCATACAGAACGTACTTGACCAAACTAATTTGTCTGTAGTCAGGGTGAGTCATGGAGCAAAGCAATCAGCTGCAAATGCTACAGTTCTTCCAATCCATCTTGTAGGTTTTTTCAAAAGGCTACAGACAGAAGATAAAGTATTACTGTACAAATGGGGCTTTTGTTTCTCTCACTTATCCTGTCTGTCATCTGAAATAAGTAGGTCTTGACACAGATATAATGTTAAAAAATGGCTGTGAACATTGCCAAGTCTTTTGATTTTTGGCATGCAGGCTTTGCGTGGCAGTAGCTGGTTTACTATAGTTTGACCTATCTGGCTAGTGATGAATTCAGATGGACAGGAGTGCTGCCAGCTCAGCCCAAAGTGGAAACAACACAAGCTGCATTGTATTTACAATATTATCATGCTCCCTGATACTTGTATTCCCAGATAGCAATGGTCATAAAGTTATAATTTCTACATTAAATGTGGATTGGTTTCATAAATTTAAAGGTAGGACTTTATTTCTGACAGAATAAATATTCTTGCTTTCATATTTTTCATGTAAACTTACGTGAACCCCCATAAGGTTACTGCACTCAGGTCTAACCATCTGTTTGTGTGTCTGCACCAGTAACTCAAAAATACAGCACATTTATAAAACTTTACTCAAGGTAGGTCTGTTCCATATCTCAGTCCTCAAAGATGACGATCATAATCTAAATTCAAATTTTTAGAATTTTTCTCAATAATTGTTATTTTTTTCTGATCTATCTATCTATCTATCTATATATCTATCTATCTATCTATCTATCTATCTTTA
>JAPQRP010000016.1:28677026-28689353 GCA_037367295.1 Apogon hyalosoma | reverse complement strand
ATGATAAAATTATCACTAATCCAGATGAAGAGCCAGAACTGAGAGTATGTTTTCATTTCTAAATCTGTCATATTTTATGGGTGGTTCCTGAACTCAGCTGAAGATAGTAACTTCAGATTTGGTACATGGTCATTATTCATTCATTCTTTTTTCTGTAAAACACTTGTTCAGACAGTACTGACACTGAAATCCAAGTATAAAGGAGCTGATCTTATGTATTTGTACAGCATGTTTGAGTGTATTCACAACACTGTACAATTATTATTCTCTGTGGTTGATTGTGAAGGTCTGCCATCAGTGGTTGTCTAGGTTTTCATTTATGTGTTTTCTTGGGTTATTTAGTTTTTATGTTCAGTGTCTGAGGCTTCTTTGAGTTGTCTTTGCCTTTTAAAGGTTCATAATGTAAGATTTACTGGGATTTACAAGGATCTATTTGCAGACATGGAATTTATGCTTTTTTTTTTTCTTAGTATATCACCCCCCCCCCAAAAAAAAAATAAATAAATAAATAAATAATTTTTGTGATTGTTTGTTACCTTAGACTGAGCCATTAATACCCAAGGTCGCTGCCACTATTATACCGTAGCCTGGAAAAAATTCCTTTTCTTATTTATTTAATTTTACTGCAGCTGGAATCCAGTGTTGAGGTGTTTTACTGTCACCAACTACAGAACAGGAGCATTTTTACAGCCACTTTACATAATGATGAGGGGGTACTCAGTCAGTTGCAACTTGTAATTTCACTGCAAGGTGCCGCTAAATATCAGACTCTTAATCTTTAACATTTAGGACCATGTTAATCATTTTCATATGTTTCTTTGTAGTTTTGATTAGCTTTTTCTTTGACAGTAAATCCACCATCAACCACTAAAAAATTTGAAGATGTAAACCACAAACTTAAAGAGTTTGAAGAAGGTTAGGGTTAGGGTTAGGGAGGTTTATGGACACCAAATAATTACTCAATATATTATGCCTGAACCACAATAAGGTGTATATTTCTATTTTTTTAGTTTTAAGTCAAAACACATACATGTCCCAAAAATCTTATTTTATAATGTAAATAGACTTATTAAACTTTTAAAGGTTAAAGTGAACTGACTGAATTACATCCAATAGCCTAGCAACTAGTGGTAAACTATCCATGAAGTAACAGTGTAAAATATCATATTTAACCTCATTTCCAATCTATTTAAAATGAAGACGTCAGAGGGAGAGCGTGTGAAACACAAAATAGCAAAGGTGGCAAATCTATGTCACCATTTGTCCTTGCTATGTGTGACAGACATAGACTTTCACTACATCCCATTTAGAACAAGATCCAATATATTGAATTTATTCAAAATATTCCACAGCCCTAAATCAAAGCAATGAATCGAAGAAAACATCTGAGGTCCTGTGACCCCCGTCTCACACTGTCGAAGCACTGCAGCCAAAGCGATATTTTTGATGATGACTGATACAGAAGACAGTTTTAGACATGCAGAGAAAACCTACGGGATTTCTCAGAGGTCATGTAACCTCATAATAAAGTTTCTCACATGAGCTATAAATCCTCAGACTGCTGCAGATGGTGCAAAACAAGGTGTGAAAATGTAACACGGAGCTGTGATCTTTGTATCTAAAAGCGTAGGGAGCAGAAATGTTTAACTATATGCTCAGCCTCGGTCTTTCATCTCTCAGATTTTCACGTCTTTATCGGCGGTTGGTGCCAGAACGCTGTAACACCGAAGAAGAGGTTCACTGTGGCAGAAGAAATGTCTATTTTCCCATGTCATCTGCAGCTGACAACATCTTCACCCCAAAAAACTGAACTGTGTGCGATGTGGTGTTCACTTTACACAAGAGGGCTATTCAGTCTCAACTGTTTTTGGGTGTTTTTTTGCACTGTTTGCTGCTGCCTACTTTTTCAGTGTTGATGGATGCAGATGGGGTGCCTCTAGTCTGGCTGTGAGGAGAAGAAATGCCAAAGAGGCTTGTGCATCTGCTGCTGATGCATGCGGCGAGCTAGCATGCATTATTCAAAGACTGAATGCAGTAAAGATGATGCCTGACTCACACTCGGAGGACGGCCTGCCACCAAGAGTTCTTCTAGTCAGCTGTTTTTCAAAACCCAATTCTTAAATGGCAAAAAAAAAAAAAAAAAAAAAGCTTTCACTTAAGGCATTAGTAATGATAGTGTAATTAAATCCTACCTCCTGCTGGCACAAAAACCAACATAAGTATTCACACTAAAGCAAAAGGCAGAAAAATACTGTTGGTGAACTTGTGCTGTTTCTGTGTCTTCTCATATATATTGAAACAGGGCTGCAGCTTAGTTTCTGTTTACCCCCGAACACCAAGGATCCTCTCACAATCTCAGCAATAAGTGTCAGTTACCTAGTTACCAGGCCATATATGTGGAAAAGTGGTGGTTAATTGGATTAGTGTTATCTGTAAAGCAAACTGGAATTGATTGTCACATTCACTCTCATTTGTCCTGGTTGCTTTTATCACCAAATAGAGTTACCAGCACAGCTAACATCTGAAGGCTACGATAATCTTATTTGCAGCTGAAAGGTATCCCCTATTCTCCATTGATACACCAAATAACAGTTGATTATTGAAATGCTTACATCCCGTATCAAGCAGTAGAACTGGCTCATAAAATAAGACTGAATGCATTTAAGACACATTCATTCATTCTCCCTAAAGAAGTAGGCTATACACGGCGTCAAATAAAGCTATCTATCTCTAAGCTCATATATGAACTGAGTCACAAAACCATATTCCCTCCAGAAGCTATTCATGCTGTCGGTAAACAAGCATCCTGATATACAGGTACAGCTACTCTGAAATAAACAACATATTGAATTCTTGCCAGGCTGCTGTGGTGCTGTTTTGCAGCTGTAGAAAGAGAGATGAACCAACACAAGCAACAAGTAATGAATTACAAAAAGATTTCATGTGAACAACTGGGATGCACTGTCGATGTATCCCAGGATGCACCTGGAGGAGAAGTTCTCGTCTTATTACCTCCAACTTACTTATCTCCTCATAACGTTAAATCACAAAATGAGCATTAGGTGTTTGACAGGAGAAAAAGATACTGACTGAAAAAAAATGCACCCAAGGCTATTAAAAGGTTGTTTGCCTGACAAATGGGTCTGCTATTGTGTGCTCATATTTGGTTTTGGGATAAAAAATAGCGCAGCATGATTGCCTGAAGGTCAAGAGTGAACATAAGAGTGTGATTGGTTGAGTAGTTTACATGAGTGTATCCATTTGCATGTGCACCTTTTGAAACACAAAAAGATTTTTACACAAATATTTCCTGATAATATTTGTTAGTCTGTACGATTTAAGGGTGTCTGAAAGGTTGTTTTTTTTCCCACTCCTGTATGTAAACAACTTGATTATAAACTCTATTCATGCTCTTTGGTGTGAACTCAGAGCTCTGTAAAGGTATTAAAAGGACAGTTGTACTGACAGTGGTTCTAGGTGGCCTTCATCATCACACTGTGATACTGTTACACTACTTATCAAAATCACTGGTAAGTACATGTTTGTGCATTAAAACTGTCACTGGTTTGAAAAATTAGACAGAGTAACAAATGAGGAAACAACCAGGTCAGAAACCATTCATCAGCCAACGCATATGGAGATGGATCGGTCACACCTTGAGGAAATATGCAGACAGTGTTACAAGGTGAGCTTTAAAATGAAAGAGAGGGCACCTGAAAACACCTGGAGGATGAGATGAAGAACTGGGGCCACACCTGGAACATGCTGGAGAGGCCATTCCAAGACAGGACAAAATGAAAAAATGAGACCATCAATGGCCAATGATCAAGGTGGAGTTAAAGGAGTGATATTTTGCTTTTTTAAATGGAATTATGCATATTAAAACATTTCCCTGTGGTCTACATAAACTGTAAATGCTATGTTTGGGTCTGAATTCTTCATTAATTCAACTCCACAGGTCCATCTTCAACCCTATTTCTGACTAATGACACCAGAAAGGTGGTTTGGAGTGCTGGTCTTTTAAATGCAAATGAGCCACTTCATGCCCCGCCCCCTTCAGGTTGTTGACTGTGCTGCTCTGTCCTGTTCAACCACAAACTGAACATTTTAGGTAATCGGCTCAAAGTTTGGACATATTTTCCGTTTTTACTACAACCGCTACTGCTGACAAACAATTATGTCGTACTCGCAGAAATGTTAATGTCTTAACCTTAAATGTGCAAATGTTGTGATGGAACTAGTTACAGATGTAACAAATTAGGAGGAAACTGAAAGAGGTTGTGGAAATCTTCTTGATTTTTGCCCAAATGAATATAAAGATAGCTTTGCAGCCCCTGGAGGGTTCAAATTCAAACTTTTTGAACTGTTAGGGTCCAAATACACAAACAAATGAACCAGAGACAAATAAAAGTGGGTTTAGCAAAATATAACCCTTTTAAGGGAGTTTGAAAAAACACCTTTTACTTGCTCATTGCTTTGACAGTAAAACGGACACCATGCGCATGTTGTTTTGCTGAGCTTTTGCTGACCCCACCTTTAAGAGATCCAGCTTTTATTTACTTCCCTTTTAATTTCTTCCCTTTGACTCTTGTCTGGTGATGAAGTGGTGCCACTGAAGATACTACTGCTGGATTTAATGTTCTTATCCAGAGGATGGAGGCACCAAGATGTTGAGGATCTGGATACTGTAGCATTAGCATGCTGTTTGGATATCCATCCACTGACACCTGACAAACATTTTTCATGAAGCCTTCTCACCAAAATCTCACAAAAACAGGCTCTTTGACTGAAAGGGTCACAGAGACTCTTTGCCAGCAACAACCCACTAGACATCTGAACTGTCCTCAAAGGCATCTGTGGTGTTTGGGCTGTTTTTCATTTTCTCTGGTGAATCCACTGTTGTAAGTTGACAGTATTTTCTATTATGAACCCATTATGAAAACAGTTAACTGTTCTGAGCCAACTCTGAAAACAGACACAGTATTTTTTGACAATAGATTGTACAAGGTGAATCCAACATTTTATAAAAAAAAAACAAAACAAAACAACATTTTGAAAATATCAATTTCGGCACAGTGAAAATGGCACTCAGGGTCAACCTTGAAAGTAAACTTTAAATCAAAAATAAAAATGCTAGCTCACACTTATCAACATTTTTTCCGTGTTTGGTTTATTTCAATGGTATTTTTGTTTTCTACTGATGACAATAGTTTAAACTGGGTTAAATTTTATTTTAAATGTTGTTCTTTGTTGGTATTATGTATGCTCGTCTTGATGTTTACATTATATGCATTATGAGTCCATTGTATTTTAAACATTTTCATGAGTCTGTTTGTGTTGTGAATACAGTGAAAGCAGTTCTTTGTTTCGTATTTAATGCAGGGTCTGCAGATTCCTGTTGTGTTTTATTTTCTCAGTATAATCAGCACTGAGTCCTCTGTTATGGGTAAAGGTTGTGTAATTTCTGTACAAAGGTTTTAAAACTCAATATTGCAACAATTTTAACAGATTTATTACTTTTATTTACCTGTATTTTTACATTTCTGATTTTGTATTTGGACATTTGGATATAAACCTGAGGAGTCATGAGAATCAATGTGATTATGTGAATGACATGTTCTGGTTCTACAAACAACAGGAAAAAGAGGAATTTGGGTTTTTTTTCAGTGAGGAGTTGAAAGTTAAACTATGTTTATCATTTAGTGTTAACTTCATTTATCTGCAGATTAGTGTTAAGCAGAAACTCTGCAGTGGGTTTACCATAGACTTTTTCTTTTCTTTTCTTTTTTTAAACAGCTGCTGTGGTGATGACTAAACTCTATGCTCTGTTGAGCTAATAATGACATTCTCTTGGTTTGCTTCAGCATGCCAGTATATAACCAAAAACAACTTTAGTACTAAAAAGTGCCCAAGTCTACCCAAAAAATACATTCAAACAGAAAGAAAACATATTTTTTGGTAATATCACAGGAAAAATTCAGGGCTCTGGAGGTTAGACATCTTTATTTTATGTCTATTTAAAAAAAAATAAGTAAAAACACAGTCAGCCAAGGTAAATCTAGTATTAACAAAGAGATGAAATTTCTAACAGTGTCAGAGAAGTGAAAAAAACAAACAACAACAACAACAAAAAAAACTCACTGCCATTCATGCCTCAGTTGGTCTTGATAGTGACTAATTTTCCAAATTCTGAAATGGAGAAAAAAATAACAACTCAAAAGATGTGATTGTAGTCATAAGTAGGATGAAAAAATTTACAACAGCTACTTGCAGAATCCAGAAGAACTGAATGACTAATGATTAAAATGGCATGTTGAATGGCATGTTCAGGTGGTAGTCAAGCCTGTCAATGAATCCTAAAATGCAGAGTGAGTAGTGTATTTTAAAACAAAAATGTACACTGGTCATCTATGATTTTTGCTATTTGGAAAAAAAATAATTGATTTTACCTAAATCAAATACACTGACTCCGAATCTAAAATCCAAATTTCTCCTACATCAGGATTGTGACTGATGCACAAATCAATATATGGCTATTAACAGGATATCACATCTTCATTTTAGTTTTTAAACTTCTAAGAGATTAAAATTCAGATGGCCTCTCATACTTGAAAGAAATATTTGGTGCAGTCCAGAGATATGGGAGGCTGAAAACCAGATAGAAAACTGGTGATCTCATATTCCGTGCAAACCTCAGCTGTCTAGAGTTAACAGCTTGGAATTAATTTGTGCAAGTGGTGCAACATTTTCTGGGCAACTGTAGAGTCCACATTATGAGCCATACGAGCTGATGGGTCACAGTAGGGCGCTCAAAATTCATTTCCTCCACTCACACCTTGATTTTTCTACCCGGTTTGGGGGATGAAAGTGAGGATCAGGTGGATGATTTCATCCAACCTGTTGGTTCCTACAGTCAGAAACAGAAACAACCCACTATAACAGGAGACAATGTCTGAGACAGTTTTTCCCTATTTAGAGCTGATGGTCTCTTCTACTTAGGTTTATTCTTCATTGAGCTGAAATTTGACCAATTAATCACGTATTATCTTCCGATTGTGAAGATATAATAAAAGACATGGGTGGAAAATTGAAAAGTTAGAGTTCTTTTTTTTTTCTTTTTTCTTTTTTTTTACATGTTTGCATAACTCAAAACTGATGCAGAAGAAAAAATTTGATTTCAACTTTGGAGTCATCAAGCTGGATTTCCTCCTGTTGTAACATAAGATGTAGGATGTAGCCTTAGAATGATGCAAAACTTGTATGCTTTCCAATAAGACTGAGGCTCCACTGTGAAGAATCGGATCTGTATCTGATTAAGGACTGTGTATAGAAGTGGTCTTGATCAGAATCATACAGGTCAGATTTGTGCTGTCATGAGGTAAAAAAGAAATCTGAGTCACATCTGAAGAAATAAATCTGATTTAGTCACTTTTGCCTGCAGTCAGAGCATAGCCATTGTGTTTTAATCACATCTTGCTTTAACATCTGTCAAAAGTGCTACTTCACAATGTAATTTCATGTTAATTTATCTGGTTTGTGCTCCTGGCAGAATATGTTAAAGCCTTATTTTGAGCATAGCTGGGTGACTATTATCTATCATACGGATCTACAATCAAGCCTTTTCAAAAGACATCTCTGGCTGATTGTCTGATTATACGACTAAATAGCTCGTCCTCCTTGAGCCCACCCTGTTTCCTCCCTGCCGTCCCTCCTCTCCTGCACCCCCCTGCCATCACTGCCGCCCCCAGAGCTCTGAACTCCAAAAGTTCAAGGGAAAATCAGCCGCCATCAATCACTAATGCAGATGAGAAGAGCCAGCTCTTTGGAGCAGCTTAGCCTGTTGAACATCACACAGCACAATTAAAACCCCTGAATGCAAATCATCTTCAGTAGACCACTAAATGAAAAGAGCCTACTTTCAAGAGCACTCAATAGTGGCAGGCTTTTCAAAGCCTCTTGCCCATGTGTGCAGTTTAATGATGAAAGTCAGGAAGGAGGCTGTGTCAGAGGGAGACTGCACCCTGCCTGGCAAGGTTGTTACCATGACATTTAGCAACAATACTAGGCTCATGAGGATGCTCGAATGCACTCTCAGTGAGTTTAGGTGCTGCGGAGGATTACATTGTCTTATTATTTACATATTCATATTCACCCTTGTTCTATATTTGTCTTAATAGTTTCAAAGTGGTACACATTAGCTAAAACTTTACCAATGAATACCTCAATCAAAGAGTCACAGATACCTGTAGGGACTCTTTAAATTTGATGTTTTTACGTCAGTTAATTTTCTTTCTATGTTTGACCTTGCAGCATCTGCAGAGGAACAAGAGGTAAAGACTCTGGCCATGACTAAGTAATTAAAAAGTGCTCCACAAGGCCCCAACCTTATTATTTCAGACTTTGCAAAATACCTTGAGATGTTCTTAAACACTCCTCGACAGACCAGGGTAAGGAGGCTTATTTCAGAAGGACGTCGAGTGCACTATGACGCTTTAGAAGCTTAAAGTCATTCTTGGTAAAAGCATTGCATTTTCTATAGCAGCTTTGTTCCCCTTAGCTCCAGGGTGCAGTGTGTTTTCATGCTGTCTTGCGCTTGGTGAACCTCATAATGCTGTTCCTATCCCAAACAAGTTGGCGGTGTTGTGTGGGGACAAATCAGATGAGTGCAGTTCACTGTTCATCAGTTTCAGACAGTGCAGCTGCAGAACAGTATCTCTCAAGGTTAGATCCAAACATATTAAAGAAAGCGTGCAGTAATTTCCACAACTGATGATCGAAAATTTGCAACACCTTAAAGGGATAAATCCGCATTTACTGCCTCCAGAGATAGTAAAGAAAAACAAAATGAGCTTCACTCTTGCATGGTAAATATGGAGCTATAGTCAGCAGCCAGTTAGCTTAGCATAAAGACTAGAAACAGGAGAAAAGAGTGAGCATGGCTGTGTCTAAAAGTCCTAAAATATGGCTACCAGCACCTCTAAAGCTCACCTTTTCTTACCCAGGTGCAGTGACTTCTGCAGAGGCTTAAGGAAGTCACTGCTTCTGCCTCTAACCCCAGATAAAAGAAAGAAGATATAGCCTTAGAGGCATTGGCTGGAGAATTCTGATATCTCAGCACAGAGCCAAGCAGGTTATTCCACACTTTTTTCTGTCTTTTTGCTAAACTAAGATAATCAGTTGGTGGATGAAGCTTCATTAAAGAAAACTTTTCTTAAACATTGAGATGAATGTTTATTTCCATAGTTAATGATTCCACATGACACTATTTATTCTATTTATTTATTTATTACCTTAATTAAATTGTATTACATATAACATTACAGGTATAAAAAAAGAGAAAAGCACAATACACAATACATGGAAAAACAAGGAATAAATAAAACCAGAAAGACAGAATGATCCCACTCTTTTTTTATACCACTTACTCAGCACTTACCACATACTTAATGTTTTTCTGAAGTAGTGTGTTGTAATAGAGAAATTTGTCATTATTTTCATTGTTCTGTGATTTTGCTAGCTTAATTATAGCTTCATTAAATTGTTTAAATTGCCAACAAGCAGCTGTTATTTATTTATTTCTGTGTTCCAGCAATTATCAGATTCCAGATACCAATGTAGGAAAAATCTAATGTCGAGCTGTTCTTATCAGAAAAAAATGGCTGGTGTGGTTCACAACTGCAGCATTCAGAAAATTGTGGCTGAAAATATGAAAACACTATATGCTATGTGGTAATGAATTGTGAGTTCAGACTGATAAATACAATGGTGATGAGGATTTAATGGGGGGTGTTACACTATGATGTTCTAAACAAAAAAAAAAAAAAAAACTGCAATAGCATCCGTCATTTGAGTTACTACATAGAGTATACACAAAAGTCAAGTAGTTTCCATGGTGGTGTGCAGAAAATAGCTTGGTATGTGACTCTACAGTGTTATGAGCCCTTTGTGTTGGAAACTGCAGGCAGGAAGGGGTCATTAGACATCTATTGCAGGCACTTGTGTGGACTCTGCAGCCTACAGAATCCAGCCCATTGAAGCTGTGCAGAATGACTCCCTGTAGACATAATAATTCTGACCAAAAGTAGTAAGCAGTCCTATATAGTCTGTGAAAAAAAAAAAAAACAGAAAATCTGCAGCAAGCCAAAGATGCCTGGATGTATCCAAATTGTCAGTATGCTTCAGCTATCTGTGGCATACTTCATCCCATAATGAAATATCTTCTTCTTTTGTCCAGCAGTAAGTTGCAATTTGCATAACTAGTGCATTACAACCACCCGCTCTGTCTGAGTTTAGACTGGAGTTCACTATTTACTGTCAATTATGGACACACAGCACAGGGAAATATAAGAAAACACAGCCAAATACTATGTGTAAGACAAGCAACCACACATAGAAGTATGTAGAACTAATAAATCGTCTTCCTCCAATTGATAATTTGTGGGTTAAAAAAAAGTAATTTGACACATTTAAATGTGCTCATAAGAAGGTTGGTACCAATTACAGACTAATTAGGGACCGTCACTGTACAAGCCATTAATGTGAAGAATTATATTTATATGGAACAGTTTTACCAAGATTTGTATGTAAAAATATCAGGTAAACATCAGTAAATATCCGCCAACAGCTGGTAGGTAATTGTTTCCATGGTGAGAAGCTTCGTGGACATGTTACAGCGTAGTAACGGTATAAATGTCCACATACAGCTGTGGAAAACACCATGCACTATCCAGTATGTGATTCCACATCTATCCTTTGTCTCCAAGCTCTGCCTCCCGGTTCGATTCGTTTGTTTGACATAGACTACATTACACCCACACATCTGAGTCATCCACTGACCTCTGACCTCTGTTATTGTTTAAAATTCATTTACCTTTATAATAAACTGATGTAATTGGCACTGACATATATCTTGTTCAGTGTATTTTAAAACCGGCCCTCTAAAGGGTTCAAATCAACCTACAGGATGAATTTGCAAAAATTACACAGAAAACAGTGACAGTCAAGGGTGTCATTAAGTCCTGACAAGTTAAATGCTATATTTTTCTAGATGCGGGGTATTAAGTGTTTTGTGCTTTTGTAGATCCACTGTGATCTGTAAGTAAGATAGGCATAAAATTGTCAAAATTGAGCATTTTTTCTTGAGAAATCTCAGGTTGTTGGTGGATATTCAGGTTTTTCACATTTTTTGTTTAAGGATAGCTTGTAAATGGGTGCTTCTATAAAACTGGTCCCTAAAAACAGGGCATGGGGGCTAAAAATTCCAACCAGTTGTAGACTAATGTTATGAAGCAAGTTTGGAAGCACTTTAGGTCTATTTTAAAAATAAATACTTACTGAGATAAAAAAAAAGAAACTATTTTTTCAGATAAAACACATTTTTATATTATTTTACATATTTAAGACAAAAATCTGTATGTAACACAGTTAAAAGGATATGAAAATTACACGCTACTATTTTTTTTTTTAATATCTCTTTATTCTCTCACAGGTGCATTTTGGGAATTGAACTACTTATACAAGACTGTGTTTCACAAAAATGACCGCTGTTGCGAAATCATTCGCGATTTATATGCGTTTAACTGGGCAGGTTCCACATGTAACGCAAGTGGACACAATGGGTTACATACAAAACCTGGTATGGACTGCCAATTCATGAAAAACCTGCATGTCTGGATTAGAAAAACCACTAGGATCATCAAATTTAACAGAGTGTCTGTATTTATAGTGGTATGTAAGACCATTTTCAAGCCATAATTTCTAGATCAAAATGCACTGACACCTATAGGTAGTTTTTCATGTCCCAAATTTGGTCCTATTTTTGGACCCAATATTTGATTAAAAAATCATTCATTTTGGGATGGCTCAGAGCAGCAGTATAATTTTTTTGCATTTATCTGAGGTCATCATTAGGTACATCCTGGGGGGCAATGCATCTAAATTTCTCTTTTATTATTGGGTCTAAAAAGCTGGAAAAATGCCAGGTACCAAAATGTACCCAGTTTCATAGAAGCACCCAAATCTAAACATTTTCATTAAGTAATTTTCCTTTTTTGAACTAAAACAAAGAGAAAAATTTGGAGTTGGTATTATTTATAAGTTATTATGCTAGTATTTTACTATTTTTACAGCCCATTTGAGATCAGATTGGGCTGTATGTGGCCCCTGAACTAGAATGAGTTTGACACCCCTGGTTAGACTGTAGTGAGTTTTCTGCGGCAGTACATTGAGTGGCCACTTGGGGAACTGAATACCATCCATCCATTTTCTGAGCCCGCTTTATCCTCACTAGGGTCACGGGGGTCGCTGGAGCCTATCCCAGCCACTTAA
>JAPQRP010000016.1:28646775-28657907 GCA_037367295.1 Apogon hyalosoma | reverse complement strand
CCACAAAACACATGTGGACTGGATGGGCAAACTCCCATGCCCCCTCCAGCACCCCAGCAAGGGTGTAGAGCTGGTCCCCGGTTCCATGTCCGGGATGAAAATCACATTGCCCTGCTTGATCTGAGGTTCTACTACCGACCGTACCCTCCTTTCCAGTACCCTGGCGTAGGCCTTACCAGGGAGGCTGAGGAGTGTGATCCCCTGTAGTTGGTGCACACCCTTTGGTACCCCTTCTTAAAGATGGGGACCACCACCCCAGTAGGCCACTCCAAAGGTACCACCCCTGATGTCCATGCAATGTTGTAGAGGCATGTCAGCCAAGACAGCCCCACAACATCCAGAGCCTTGAGATTCCAGGGGTGGATTTCATCAACCCCCGGGGCTCCAGTGCCATGGAGTAGCTTCACTACCTCGGTGACTTCTGCCCTGGAGATTGGTCCATCCGCCTCCTGGCCTCTCGGCTCTGTTTCCTCCCCAGAATGCGTGTTGGTGGGATTGAGGAGCTCCTCAAAGTATTCCTTCCACCGCCCGACTATATCCTCAGTTGACATCAACAGCTCCCCATCCCCACTGTAAAAAGTGTGGGCGAGCTGCTGCCTTCTCCCCCGAGGTGCCGGATGGTTTGCCAGAATCTCTTTGGAGCCGATCAGTAGTCTTCCTCCATGGCCTCACCAAACTCCTCCCACGCACGACCCGTTTGGGTCTGCCTGGTCTGCGCGGCATCTTCCCCCGCCACCTGATCCAACTCACCAGCAGGTAGTGGTCGGTTGACAGCTCCACACCTCTCTTCACCTGCGTGTCCAAAACATACGGCCGCAGGTCTGACAACACGACTACAAAGTCGATCATCGACTGGTGGCCTTGGATGTCCTGGTGCCACATGCACCGATGGGCATCCTTATGTTTGAACATGGTGTTAGTTATGGCCAAACTGCGACTCACACAGAAGTCCAATAACTGAACTCGGGTTCAGATCGGGCAGGCTGTTCCTCCCCACCACGCCCCTCCACATTACACTGTCACTGCCCACGTGGGCACTGAAGTCCCCCAGTAAGTAGCTTTTTTATTGTTTATTATTATTAATGTGTATAAATAAGAATAAAGAATGAATAAGAATAAAATAGGAATTAAAACAAAATTATTCCAACTTTATGGGCATCCCCTCAGAGTTTGCATCTATCTTTATTACATTGTCTTTACATGATCTAGACAATGTTGGTTGCAACCTGGTCTGAACCCCAGCTAACAGGATGTTGTTATTAAAAAAGTTTCTAATCTTGACCAGTTTTTCTAGTAAAAGAAGTTCCAGCAAAGAAATATAGTCTTGAAATGTGTTCATTGCACATTAAAAACAGAACTTAACTTCACATCAGAATAGACACTTTTTTTTTTGCACTCTCAGTTGAGTCAGCTTTTTTTTTTTTTTTTTTTTTTTTTTAATTAAATCAAATTAAAATTTTTAGTCTTTGAGGTAGATGAAGAAACAGTTATGAGCATTTTAGAAACTGAAACACTTTTATTGGCAAATACATTTGAGTTTTGCAAAGAGATAATTTGTGTCACCAACAAAACCTTTGGCCATGACTGCAGTGCAAAGACAAAAAATACTCAGCTAATACGCAGCTAAAGAAATTTGAAACAATATGAGGCCCTTTTTCTACCACCCAGTCTCCATTCCCTTTGACTTGTTACATCTTTTAAAGTGTTTTCATTTTTGCCGTGCATGTAAATGTAATGACAGATACAGCAAGAGACCATTTTATAAGATGATGTTGTACCATACACACTAAGGTTGAAATCAATTTGGATGTTGTGCAAAGTGATGCAAATAAAAACAAGATAATTCCCATCAAACCATTTA
This sequence comes from Apogon hyalosoma, assembly GCA_037367295.1. NCBI lineage: Eukaryota > Metazoa > Chordata > Actinopteri > Kurtiformes > Apogonidae > Apogon > Apogon hyalosoma. The sequence continues at coordinate 28,656,046 of JAPQRP010000016.1, read as the reverse complement.
AAATTCAATTCAGCCTTTTTTTGTCATTATGTTAAAAATATTTGTGTGATGCAGGCAATGGCAGTGAAAGGTTGTCATAAAAATAATTATTGTGAAGTATTGATCTAAATAGGAAATTGCTGATATTAAATCAACATTATATGCATTTTATTACAGTATAAGATGCCATGTATAATTGTGTCTCAGTTGTTTAGGCTAAAATGAGATCAAATGAAAACCATTATTTTCCTTTGAGTGAAAGCTGTTTAAATATATGTTTTTCAGCAGTACATCTGCAGGTTAATACTGTTATTAGATGACTGAAAATCAAATGCAAGTTGACATTTCTCTGACAGAAGGGGAAATAAGAGGTGGTAAGAGAGTAACTACAGTGTTTCTGCCTCATTTCACAGCTGCTGTTTGCACTGATTTCATCTCGTCTTAAGCAATCTGACTATCACTCACTGTCACGTCACTGTTATTTTTCTTTTAAGGAATTTGAACATATGGACAGGATTAACAGCGTTGAGCGTATACATCTGCCTGTCAGCCATCATCCTGGTCGTTTCACAATCCTCCACTCCTAAACACTCAATCATAGAGTAAAACCATGCAAGAAGATAGATAACCTGTTCCTGATCACCCATCCAGCTGTCATTTCCGGATGCCACCAGTATACAATCTTAACTCTCAGCTGCTTCACACAAATGTCACTAATGCTGACTGTCAGAAAGTTTTCAGGCGGACACTAGAAAAGCAGCTTTTGTGTTATGTTTTCTGTCAGCTTGAACTCTCGAAAGTATTATTCTGCTGAAAAAAAGCTGCGAGGCTGAGAGGAAAACCATGTAGTGAGTCATACAGGCACCGAAGCTCCCATGGGAGTTGCTCTGCCATCTGGTTTCAGAGGCAGGTGTTTCCAAGACACCTCAAGACGTTTCATGTATCTTTTATTTACTTTTGCTTTACATTGTGTTGTTTTCAAGCTAGCAGCAAGGGCATGTGTTGCTAATTTACACACTTTTTTTATATGCTGTTTTGGTGTATCTTAAGAATAAAACGCTGTATGTTTGTGTCTCGTTCTCCATCATGGTTCCCTTGGAGCTTATATCAACTGTGTTTTACTTTTGATCATTTAAAACCTGGTTAAAAAAAAACAAAAAAAAAACAAGGCTCTGCATTAATTATGCTCAACACGTCAGAGCATGTAATTTGATTATTTTTAATGTTTTGCTTCAAGCTTAGGCTTGTTCTCTATTTTCTATGTGGTCATGTGAGAAAAAAAAAACCCTCCTGCAAAACAAAGGGAATAAATTTGCTCTTAATTATTTTCCCAGTGTGATTTAAGTGTAGATTCTTACCTGCAGTGTTTTGTTGCTTCGCTTTTTTCAGCTTTAAAGCTGTGTTAATTACCCCCAATTTACTCAAAGTGATGTGTTTTAAACACTTCAGTACTTCCTATTGCCTGTAAAAAGTATAAATGATGAGACATTTACACAGTCCTACAACATGAAGGTGACTGAATCCAAGAATCACTATTAACACTTGCTGTAACATGTAAACATTTAAGTACCGGTAGTGTAATTTATTGTCCATTAACAGAGCCCATATTTTCATGTCATGTGTGACAGGTACACTTGTGTATATAGCCTCGTACAGATTATGGAACAAATACTCTTTTACATGTAAATCAGGGAAATTACTAATCTTTTAAATATCAAATTTCAGTAAATAAAAAAGCAAACCTTGAAAATATATTATTCACAAGGATGGAACTGTATTTTGAATGCCACCTATTTAAAGGAGTTACATGTGGTATTTCTACTTGATAATGTTCAGAAATTACCTCAAAATATAATTTCAGTGTTTGGAATAAAATGTCACTGTACTGTATTGCAGAGACATAAAGTGTGCTCATAAGTTTACATACCCTAGCAGAATTTGTGATTCTTTGGCTATTTTTCAGAGAACATTAATGATAATACAAAAACATTTCTTTCATTTGTGGCTAGTGGTTTGGTGAAGGCATTTATTATCAAACAAATGTGTTTGCTCTTTTTAAATCATACTGACATCAGAAACTATCCAAATGACCCTGATCATAAGTTTACATACCCTTGTTCTTCATCCTCTGTATTGGCCCCGCCCCTTTAACATCAATGACAGATGTTAGTCTTTTGTGGTAGTTGTGGATCAGACACTTTATTTTCTCAGATGGTAAAGCTGCCCATTCTTCTTGACAAAACACCTTCAGTTCCTTTAACACCTCTCCAAAGTGGTTCAATGATACTGAGTTCAGGAAACTGAGATGGACACTCCTTCACATTCACTTTTTTTCTGTTGTAGCCAACGACAGGTCGACTCGGCCTTGTGTTTTGGGTCATTGTCATGTTGGAACATTCAAGACCATCCCATGTGCATTCTGTCAGGGTATGTAAACTTATGAGCACAACTGTACGTGTATTCACAGCCATGTGCTAATGTCAAAGAAATTGACAAAAGGATAAAAAATAGAAGCATTGCTATTGTTTTCACTACTGGACACAGTTCTCAAGTAAAAGAATGGAGTTTGATGCTGAAATGGCAGCGTTTCCTCTACACATGTGAGTTTAATAATGAAGCTAATGATGGTATATAGTTATCTTTGCTCTGTTGGACGTTTGTTAATCGACAGTTCAGACTCAACTGTGATGGTTCTGACCTTGTTTGGATGATTCCAAACAGATTTTTATTGCAGCTATTAACACAAACTGCACAGCAAACAGAGGTGACTTGTGGTTTTACTGTGGCTGTTTTCAGTCTAAAAAGTAGAGCTAAGCTAACAGAGCTATAATGTAAACTATCAGCTGACAGCATAGATGATTATAAAACAAAGTGTTATTTTGACAGAGTTGGGGTTTGAAGGAGAAAACTTGATGATACCATAACACAGGTGTGTGTGAACAGCTTCAGATTTTATTCTGAGTCATACTGTTTGTGGAGGTGTTGCTTCATTGGTGGTTTTGGCAGCCGTGATGCATGCTGGTTCACAACTTCCCCCAGCTGTTGATAGTTTGGAATAGCAACCCCTTTAAATTACAACTAGAAATTATTATACTGATTCTGTCGCTAGTGATGTTGATTATATCTCACAATTCTCACTGCATAATAAGAGTGCTGATATTAGAAATTAAAAACTAAATAAGAAAATTACACCTCTGATGATGAGATGATTGAGAAAAGAAAAAAAACAGGTGAGATAAAACAACACAGAATAAAAACACATACTGGGGAGCTATGATCACTACAGATAAAGCACAAATAGATGATAAAAAAAACAAAAAACAAATGGCATGTATTTGTGTTGAGTAGCAATGAGGGAATGTACAGTATAAAGAATAGGAATATTAATGTATATAAGAATAAGAATAGATAGATATATTGGGAGAGAGAAGGAGAGAGACTAAGAGAGGAGGAAAAACAACCAAAAGAATAAATAATAAATAATGAAAAGAGTGAAGAAAAATAACATAATAGAGCCAAACCAAAATAGTTTTTTTTCTTGGCAGCACAAATGATGCCTCTAATACAGTAGGTGTTAAAATATACAGCATTTCCCTGAGTCAAATAGCATAGTAGACCTGCCTGTACACGTCTGCCTTGTAAACATTAACATCCAAGGACAGCATAGGTAGCCAACTACTATGCTCTTCTTTGTTTCCCTCATGTTTTCCAGCACAGCACTGACATGGCTCAGTTATTCCTGCTCATTCATGCAAACTGTCCTCTTTCCTCTCTTGCCTTACATATCGCCTAATATTCCTCTGCCTCCCTCATTTTCTCTCTCCGCCTCTCTTCCTTTCCATCCCCACTCTTGCAGACCCATTCATCCATATCTGGTACATCGGCGGTTATCCTGTGCCCCCCGACTGATGCTCATAGTCTGCCTTCAGATCTCTGTTTCTCCCCTAAGCAACAGCACAGATTAAATACTTAACTTTATTCTTTTTTTTTTTTCTCTCTCTCCCACCCTCTCTCTTGCCTGGCATTAAAAATTCATCCACTCTGTGTTGTGTTAAAAGCACATTACGCAAGACTCTAAATATACCCCCTCCCAGGCAGGAACTGTTTGTCCCTCGCTGCCTTTACGTCTGTGTTCAGTCTGTGTGGATGCATGTATTGTGTGTGTGTGTGTGTATGTGTGTGTGTATATATATGAGAGGCAAGCTGCATCTGTTATATCTGTCAAATCCCTAGTGGAGGCTGGCCACAGTGCTAAGGAACATCCCTCAGGTGGCAACGGGGTGATGCAGACTAATAACAGGTAGGGTTAGATAAGGATCTCTCAAATCAACAAACACTTACTGGGAGTCTGTTTAAGCTTTGCTGCAGCAATAGCTTCTAACCTCTTTCACCTGTAGAAACATCTTTCACTGCAGTGTTTGACCACTTATTTATTACATAATCTATCACATAGACGTGGACATTCAGTAAAGAAAAAATAGTGCAGCTGTATGAATCAGTGTTTCTCCAGACTGGACTGTCTGTCTACCACCAGCAACAAAAGCTGACAGTGGAACCGTTTGATGCTGCAGCCTGGATGAAAAGCCTCTGTAATTGGCTGCCATTACAAACTGTACGCCATCCTTGACAGTGGCAGTGAAAGGACAGAAAAGAAAAGAAACATGTTCCCTCTAGTATTTTGTGAAATTTAGTCTCTGCCAAAGAGCAAAAGAAAAAGTTCATTGTTGATTAAATGAGAGCAGTTTATGTTTGTGGCGTGGCATTTAATTTTTTTCCGTCTGCCCTGAATGAAGCTGAGTATAAATGCAAAAGCTCTGCTCTCCTGCTCTCACTGAGCTGCAAAGTAGTGTTAATTTCCATTAAACATCACCTGCTGGATTGTTCAAAGATCTTTTTCTGTCTCTGAAGAGGTGCTTTTAATGTTGATGACTCATGGAGTCTCAAGGTCCCTACAGGCGGCTGGGCATTACTGCTCAAGTGTTTAATTCCCTCTATTGGATAAAATACAATTTGTTACTAATAAGTGTGGAAAATCCAGTTTCAGCAGTGACATGCTGAGCCGTCATGCTGCAGAGCTACATACAGAAGTACACAGACAGTTCTCTGGTGTACAGTGCAGGTTTTTCCATAGATTTTAGGGTGCAGCAGTTCAGTAGATGTAACCATAATGAATATCACAAGGCAGGCTGTGACAGAATAAGGGTTTATTCTGTTTCTCCAATTCATTCCACATATGACACCTCATGCTTGCCAGTGTATTTCTCTATAGGCAACACCTGCCAACTCCTCCTGGCAGCTTGTACTGATGAGTGGCATTCCTAACACGATCACAATCATTAACACAACACCTGCAATCTACAAATTTCAGGAAGCTGCCAGGTTCCTCCCTTGGCAAGATGTGTTTTTCGCTCTGGCTCTTCTTTTTCCTCATTCCCTTCCTGTTGTCACCTCTTGTCACCATCCGTATCAGATATGTGTGACGGTGCAACACATCTTAAGTGGCTGCAAAGACCTAAAAACAAATTATCTATTCTTTACTTTGCCCACAAGTCTGACTCACAGGAAGTAGTTTGGTGGAATAAACCTGCCATTGGCTGACTATTATAGTTGGCACCCCCATTCACAAACAACAACAATCTGTAAGCTGCAACTACACACTGAAAGTGGGAAGTTTTGAGGAAGATTTGGACTGTGCAGTAAGACTGGCCTGCTTAGTTCTCTGTGGTGTTTTCAGTTGAGGGGATTTAGCCATTTCACTGCCAGGCCACTCTGTGGGGAAAGTTTCCCTCAAAACACCCCCCTGATACTCTTTATAAAGGCACCATTGCTGTAACTTTGGCTTAGTTTTTCCCTCTTTTCCACTTTTAAAATTGGTTCAGCTAGACCTCCTTTATAATGGTGGGCTATTTACAACCTAAAGTGCACAGGCTTCCTCTGGTTTCTTGTGCTTTTTATTGTATGTTTGCTTCAGTTTTGACTCATATTATTTCAACATTTTTCTTGCTTGAAGGAACCTCATACAAATCTGCTCATGGATGAAATGAATGCTAGTTTATATTTTTCTAACTTTCCATAGATCTGTGAGAGCTGCAGTGTTTCCTATTAATTACCTAGACTGCAGCAACCTACTTTGCCTCATTTTGTGCCTCTTCAGCAGTAGCAAATCAACATATCAAAAAACTCTGTAGGTTAAAGTGGACTAATGCTGCTTTTTCATTGATTGTATCAGCTCAACCCAATCCAATTCAGCACAGCCATTTGTTTTTCCATTAAGTACTAGCGGGCACATCCAGGTACTATTCAATAGTGTTTTAAGTATTACCTTCCCATAATTCCAATCAAGCTCATCGGATACTGAAAGTAACCAAAACCACACAGATCACACACTGGCAGATCCAGGACAATTGCTGCATTAATATGCATGTGTATCATCATATCACAATGCAGGATATTTTTAAATAGTCGAACCAAGCTAACCATAAATCTCCAGAAATGTCACATTTCCAACTAGGCACATAAATGATACTGAAATTAATCACAGTCTAAACAGTTATACTCTCAGCTGAAAAATCTTAAAGAAAAGTTTCATGTCCCAACTATAGTAATTGTTTTGGAAAATAATAGAGTTTTAAGTTTCCTCCTCCACTTCTGCTGCATTACCTGTAACTGAAATATCAGTGATGATACAGTATGTTTAAATTGGATCACAATGACGACCACCCAGACTGAGTGTGTTATATATCTGCAGTGGAAATGCAAAGTGCTGGTATCAAAATTGAGCCATGTTGAATAAAGTCAAGACAAGCTGAATCAATACTGTCAGTGGAAAGTGCCATAAATGAACACTTTAGTACAAGGAGACAATCAAAATCACTATAGATTCATTTATAAAACATTTCAGTCAACCAATATTATTGCTGGAGTCATGACCCTTGTGTTTGATCTTGTACTGCACTGTCTGCGTCTCTCTGGTTTCTGTACTGGTTTTTTTCTGCAGAGGTAATGTTTATCCTCACCATTCCCATGTGTTCCTTAAAACAGTTAGAGGAAGGGCTGGACTTTGGATAAGAGTGTCAGTGATTGGTCATAGATGATTTGCTGAATCTGCAGCGTATACATATAGGAATTGTCCATTAATTAAAATACAGCAGAAAATCAAAACAAATACACCCACAACAAGAATGGTATATTAACTTCACTAGCAAAGAATAGAATAGAATACTATACAATACAATACAATAGGTCAGCTATGTTTCTGTTTGGCAGCAAACACTCAAAGTGCAAAAAGACAAAAAAAAAAACAAAAAAAACTTGAAAATATTGACAATATGCAAAACTACAAAGAAATTCTAAAGTATACTTTATACCACAGATACAGCTGCCGTCAGACTCTAAGTTACAGCACAAAGGCAGAAAAGAGGGTCTAAACAAGTGAGTCCCAACCTAAGTCCTCTACACAAAACTAAGTATCCAGGCTGCAGTCATGGATACTGTCGACTGAGACTGCCACAGACAGTGGTTATTTTTTAAGGTGCATTACAATCTGTGCACAGACTGGAAATACATTTCTTCATATATGTTGCATACTGTACCTTTAAATACTGTAAGTAGACCAAGTACTGAAATTGATAAAGATGTATGCAACAACAAGGGAGTGTACCCATAGGTACAATGCTATGGTGCATTGCCAGGAGCATTTATTAGTGAGAAGAGGGTATACAGTAGAGGAACATCTGGTCCCTTGAGGCCAATTCGTCTGCTTGAGCACCTTGCGTATCCAGTGTCCCCTTACTCTGTTTTCTCTGCAGAAGGCTTCCTGAGTGACAGTAGCTTGCTGTACGATGGTCTGGTCTCCCCATGGGTCTAATTTGTGCAAGCTGCTTTTGAATTGTTGCAAAGAAGATGCAGGAACAAAGCCAGCTGAGGGGGCTGGGGCATGCGGGACCTGCTGTTCCTCTGTGCTTTAGTTCTGTTGCCAATTCATCTGCATTCTTGTGTTCTACTCAGAACTTCTTCCTCTTTCACCCGAAGTGTCAGCCTTGTATTTGCGCTGTCAAAGGGATGCAGAAAGGATACAGATAAAGATGTGAGGGTGAAGAGGTTAGCAGTGTAAAACTAAGGGCATGACTTCGCATGTTGGAAATCAGTTGTACTTGATGAAAAAAACACATTCAACATATTGAAGACAAGGTCCTATAATGGCAATTTCCACCTGACAACTTCTGCAGCTAATGACATCCTTCAAAGGCTTTATATAAGCCATGACTCAGAGACTTTGTATCTTAAGGCAAAGCCCTTCTTTGCTAGTATAAGTATCACAGTCTCTACAGGGGACAGAATGAATCAGCAACATCTGAGCTCTGCAGGAAAAAAGCCAAAAAGTCAAGGGAAAGAGTTGAAACCTTCAAAGTGTTTTTTTTTTTTTTTTAAGGACAACCTGTCTGTTTGACGTGTGAAGATTAGTCGTCTGCAACATCGAAAGAGGTTGGGTGCAGTGCTCCAGCAATAAAAATGTGTCATTCCTCAGCCCAGGGAAAGCTCAAGTTGCCTTTGTATGTAGCCTTTCACACCTGGATCCCCTATAGCAAGAGAGAGAAACTCCTGTCCTGACACCTCAGCTATAATGACATGCCAATTTACAACTCCCCAAGAGAGGAATTAGGAAAGTTAGAGCGTGCAAACTGCTGCTGTGACAGCACTGAGCATCTTTGAAGCAGGAATATATGTGCATCAAACGATGCCACTTTACTTTAGTGTTCAGAGTCTAGAGTGAACTGTCTAGAAAAGCTATACACACTGGCATATAGCACATTGTGGTGTCAGGAAATAAGTGATCTGGATTTGGAATAACATTTTTGGCATCCATAACATTGTCTCCCATACATATCCAACACCTTTAAAGTTACATATACTGCATATTTTTGTTTGTTTTGGGGTATCTTTGTTCAAAAGTTAACAACAGAAAGGAAACAAGAGTAAACAGAGAAAGGAATAACAACACCCAACAAGGTTTGAACCCAGTAAGAGTGTAGTTCATGTTAGAGCTCTGAACTACTTGAAAGAGATTTTTGATCTCAATTGGACTTCCTGGTTAAATAAAGGTTAAAAAAAAAAAAAAGAATGTAGGTACAGTCAGACACAGGTATTTTTAACCTGCAGAGTTTCAGCAGCATAGTCCTATACAGGGGCACCACTAGCAGTTACAGGCCCCATGAAAGGTTAGCATTGTGGGCCCTTCAAAAATAAAAGTATCTGTAAATGTGTGTGTGTGTGTGTGTGTGTGTGTGTGGGG
>JAPQRP010000016.1:28626984-28646675 GCA_037367295.1 Apogon hyalosoma | reverse complement strand
CGGGGGGCAAAAAAAAAAAAAGGGAAAATAATTGTAGGGAAAAAAACAGAAAAAACAATTAGTGGGGAAAAACAGGGAAACATTTGTGGGGGAAAAAACAGGAAACAAATTTTGTGGGGAAAAAAATGTGATTTTTTTTGGGGGGGGGGGCATTTTGTGGGGGACAAAAAAATGTAAACAAAATTTTGTTGAAAACAAAACAGGAAAAATCTTTGTCGGTTTGAAACAGTCCTAAATACCTCACATATCACTAATTGATGCCTTTGGGATTATTTACAACTGTCTTCTTCCCCAGAGTCTCGGTCCTTTATCCTCGCAGGTTTTCCCTGCATCATCTCTGGACCTGCTGCTGTGGTCCTGCCTCTCTTCTGCCTTCATCTTCATCATTCACTTATCCATATATGGGGTGTGTTCCATAAGAGCCATAACTGGCATGAAACTGAAAGTGAAACTTAACTTTGGACGTCCGAATCCCGGCTTCTATGCCTCTCTTTTACTCCAAAGTTTACATGAAATTTTCACAACTTCTAACCTATATCCACTGGGCTCCCTGGGAATGCTTGGCCACATGAATTTGGCACCCCAGGTCCTACATGAGAAAATATTTCCTCATTGACTGACTATCTGAGTGACTTTTTCTCTCATCAGTGTACCTCTAAAACAACTGTGGATGGCAGAGAAAAAAATCAGTTGTAGCAAAATCTTTTTTTTTTTCTTAAAGTGCCTAGTGTTACCCCAAATGTCATCAGCACAACATAAACACACGTATTTTTACCATCCACGGGTGAGAAAGTAAATGAAACCCTGAGAGATGCTAGGAGCTCTGTTACAACATCTGTAATGATCCATGATGGTACAGAATGGAGCATAAATCAAAGAGACATCCAGCTTAAAACAATGGGAAATTAAATTGGGTAATGGACTGTGGAAATAAACTGGGGAAAAGCTTGCATCAAATTTCACCATGCAGGCAAAACTATTGACAGTAACAGCAGAATCCCTGCTGTGAGGCTGAAAACTCAGGCTTCCCTTGGCCTCGCTTTGTCTTTGGATGAAAAAGGAACATCATTTTAAGGATATAGAACAATTACTTTTGCTTTGAATCAGATTTCAAACAAAGTAATTCAAGCCGTCTTAGTGTGATTAATCTTGTACTTTTCTTGCTGCCCCACTTGCAAAAAGGATATTTTATGTTATTTCTCTTTGTATTCAGCAGCGGGTCTTTCACCTACTGAGTTGGGTGTTCTAGGCTTTGCCATCTCTGTACTGCTGCCCTTCACTGACAAATGAGAAATCAGCTCATAATGTTCACATCTTCTCCACAATGAGAGGATGTGATGTATATCATTGACATAAAATGGCTTCCCAGAGGGAAATAAACACCTCACAGCTGCTGCCGGGGAAAAACTATTGCTGAGATCTATGTATCTAATCCATGTTCTAACAGAGGAATTACATAATACAAGGAAGACTTCAACATAATTGGTACCATCTTATAATGAAGCTACATTTTGTCTGTCCATGTAATCTACAGTGCACAAAGTAGGTCTATACCGTACCTTGGCTCCCCCAGAGACAGTCCAGCTCATTTTTTCCTTTTCTTTTCTTTTCTTTTCTTTTCTTTTCCTGAGCTGACAGACATTGAGTGTTCCCGTGGGGATTAATAAAGCTAATCTATATCTGTGTCAAGATCCAGATTCTTGAATTTCTTTACATATTCTTTATTACTGGTAGATCGGACACGTTTCAACATTTCTGGCCTTAGCTTAGGAATGAAGGTAGCTATTGCCTTGAAAGAAAAAAAAAAATTAAATAACATCACTTTCTAGTTGATCCTATAGACAATCATACATACGAACATATTTTAATTTCTAAATCCATATTTGATGAAAATGAATACCCAGTCTACCTGTACTAGAATTAGTGGCAATGAATTGACTGTGCTCACAGCATAGTGGACTTATTCAGTGTGGTGTCAATATAATGTTAGGTGGAAAGGTCTGATGAGCTTGTTAATTAGTTTGTAAAAAGAAAATAAAAAGAATTAAGTCGTTAAGATTTTACATAGGTGTTTCATGTCATATGTTGATTCAGACTCACTATTCACTGATCAAGTTACTACTGTAAATTGTTTATCTGTAAAATCCCAAATATTCCCCCATTATCGGTCATCAGTTAAAACTATTACTTAATATTTACTGCCATTTGTAACAATAGTTATTTTACACTTATTAACTTGAAAACATTAAATATTCTTTCTACTAAAAGAGCCACAATAGAGTTGTTTGCAAAAATTCCGGCCTTAACCCTTTCATGCATAGTGGTCACTACAGTGAACGGCTATTTTACAGCTGTTCTCTTGTATATTCATGGATTTTATTGTTTTAGTTCTACATCAGCCAACACAGTGGACGCTTATGCATCATCCCATACACTGCAATTCATACTGTTACTGTAACTTTGCTGTTCTTGATAAACTTGATCTACAGTAACATGTTTGAGTGTAAATCAGTTGCTTGTCATCGTTATTAGACTGTAATTAACAACTTTTTAAACAAAACGTTTTTTTCTTCTTTTTTTGCATATTTTCGCCATAGAATGAGTAATAACTAGTATTAGAGTATGCTAAAATGTGACAAAACATCAGATTAGCAGCATAAAAAAATATATTTTATAGTTTTCACACAGTTAATACATGTTTCTTTGTTTCAAAAATTAAATGTATAGTGTCCAGCTGAGTGGACATTTTTGCACCTCCATGAAAAATAGGTTTATAAAAAGAATTTCAATCGCATTGTTTTTTCATGCCTAAAGAGGAATGAAAACTCAGGGGGGAAAAATCTCAATTTAGGTTCTCATAATTCACACATGAAAGGGTTAAAAATAGCATCATTTGGTGTTTTTTTCTTTAATTGAAAAGATGTAAACACAGTCTTAATAAGATATAGAAGATGACAGCATTACCAGAAACATTAATGCGTAGTGAGCTTTTATAAATAGAAGGGGGGAAAAAAAGGAAATTAACATGATTGTTAGAGTCTGGATTCTGTGAGTGCTCACGGGTCTGAGATTCTCTGTAGAAGGTTTTATAAACTCACATCTTAAACACCTCACTAGCACTTCAATCATTGTCATTAGAAGAGTCATCTGGCCCTAAAGTCAAAGCTGTTAAATACTCTGACTCTTCAAACCTCATGTAAACACTCAGAAACCCTCAGTTCCTCTAAGCAGCTATGGAAGACTGAAAATGAAAGTTCTTGACACCCACAGAGCAGGGAAAGCTACAAGAACATAGTGAAGCATTTTCAGCTTGCAGTTTTCACAGTGTGAAATATAATTAAGAGATGGTAGCTGAGGAGAACTAAGATGAGGTCAAGATGAGATCTGGAAGTGGAAGGAACTGGCTGTAAGATGGTCAGAACACAGAAAAAGTAAGTATCCATTAGCACTGCTGGTAATGCATTTTTTTCATATCCTACATATACACACTTTCCCACATCTTTTCAATTAAAAAAATCCCCAAATTGTTTATCTATTTTTCAAGGAATGACCACATTTTGGCATACAATTGTATATTACTCTTACAAACTGGCAGCAGGACAAATAATCAATCAATCAATCAACCAATCAAATTGTATTTATATAGCACCAAATCATAACAAACATTATCTCATGACACTTTACATGTAGAGCTGGTCGAAACCAGACTCTCAAACAAACAAATGACAAAAATGTGTAAAATGCCCGCCCCCAGATATTTAATGTAAAAACTCTTCCTACATCAGTGATTTGAGTTTGTTAAGGTCGTACAGTAAAAGACATTGACTTGTATGCGATCCTTTATTTTATGCTCATCTTGGTCTCAGTGTCCAGGTAAAATGACACACAATGGAACCTGTATTTGATTCATCTGACATTAGCCTCATCAAACTCCTCATATTGCAGCTTTTTGTTGATGCCACTCCTCATGTTGCCACTCCTCATCTTCCTCATTTGTGTGTTTATTGAAAAATAATGTAGCTAGAAGTCAAAAGGTCCGTCACTGTTTTTATTACATGATGTCAAACATGTAAAGCTCAGAAAAATGTACCTACTTACAAAATAATAAAACACCTTTTTTTTGCAGCGTAATATTCACGTTCTGTGTGAAATGGCTCATGACATAAACCATAGTTCAATAAAGTGTAAATAACATGAATTAATTGCACAAATGCGTAAAGATGTTTATAGTGATTCCGTTCATTTAATCCAGGGGTGTCAAACATGCAACCCATGGGCCAAAACCGGCCCCAGTGGTTCCAATCTGGCCCGGGATGAATTTGCAAAGTGCAAAAAAATTACATTGACAATATTAACAGTCAAGGGCGTCGAACTCATTTTAGCTCAGGTTCCACATACAGACCAATATGATCTCAAGTAAAACAAGTGGTGCCAGGCACAACAAACCCCGCCCCTCACACACATTTCGCCCATTATAAGTAAATGGGAAGATTTTAAAAGTTCATAAAAACTTTAAACTTTGACCTACTTTTCCCAAAATGTAATGAGATCTATTCTGGGTCACTGACAATCTATAAACCCAATCTGGTGTGAATTCAACAAATAATTTTGCTGCTAGAGTGTTAACAAACAAACAAACAAACATACAGAACCAAAAACAATACCCCTTGCCTACCCTTTGAGGGGCGGTGTAATAACAGCATAATAACCTATAAATATTGACTCCAAATTTTCTTCTTGGTTTAATGTGAAAAAATTACATTACAGGATATCTATAAATAATGACAAAACCAAATTTTTCTCTTTAAGTAAAAAAACCCATTCAGTTATAAAAATACTAACATTAACAAACTATCCTTTAACAACAAAATGTGAATAATCTGAACAAATGAACAACCTTAAATGTCTAAAGAAAATGAAGTGCAATTTTAACAATATATTGCTTGTTACTAAATGTTTAGTGCCTTTGTAGATCTGATCTATAGTGCACAGAATGTAGGAATGATAATTGAGCCATATATTGTTAAAACCGCACTTCATTTTCTAAAGAAATTTCATTTTTTGCAGGTTATTCACATTCACTTTTTTGTTTGGATAATTTGTAAATGTAAATATTTTCATAATCTAATCTTAATTTTTGGCACTAAAACACAAAAAAAATTGGATTTGTCACTATTTATGGACTATAATGCTATTATTTTACTGGTCTGGCCCACTTGAGATCAAATTGAGCTGAAACAATGAGTTTGACACCCCTGATGTCATCCATCATGCTGTTTGTTGTTGCAGTAGAACTAAAACCAACATTTTTCCTCTGATCTACATGAGAAGTGGCTCAACTGCACCTCCGTTAATAGAACATCTAATACTTTTCCATTTTGTTTTGGCCAAACATACATGCCATCTCCTAATGCGCCTGTTGTGTAGGTATTCTAACTGCTTATTAATGATTTCTAAAGTGTTTATACCCGCATAATGATCATTTATGAATCCTCTATAAGGGTAGTCTTATTGTAACGTGGTACCAAATCATTAGCTCTAGCTTTGAAAAAAGGTGGCAAATTAAAGAAATAAAGTTTGAAAGGTTTCCTTTCCTCTGCAGCTGTGTTAGAGGCCATTTGAGGCAGAAAGGAATCAGGGGAAACGAAAAAACCTCTCTGCACTATGTATACATCCAGGAGATGCCTAGTGAAACAGTTTAGTCTTCATTAAATGTGTCTTTTTTGAGCCACAGGCAATTCTGAGTCAATATCTACTCCTTAACATTATTGGTTTATAGCAACCTTTGCAATGTTCATGCAGCCTGACAGACGATGTGCCTGCGAGCGTAGGGGAAATACAGATGGATGGTTTGACACGATGGATTCAAACCAGGAGGGAGATGATGGGCGATGATTATCTGGAGCAAGAAGGATGACAGCAGGGCCCAGACGGTCACCAGACATCACCTGATTAACCTGACTATATTTTGTCAGTTTGAAAGGACACACAGCCAACAGTTTGTGTGTGTGTGTACGTGGAGCTGTGATGATAAGCGTCCAGATCTAATTACACCACATTAACCGAAATTATTTGCACGCATTTGCTTCCGACAGAGCTGAGCATGCAAGCTCAGACATGACGCTGAAAGCAGAACCTGTCGGATGTAATGATAAATAAGTGGCACTGTGAAGTTTTGGTACCTGGGAGGATTTTTTACTTGAGTGCTAATGGAAGTGAAAGCGACAGATTACTGCACAGACATTTCTTTGCTGGAAAAGCTGCTGTCTGCAAATTATAGCATGAATGAAAATTAGGATAAGTGCCAAAACTGAGATGTTACTTGCATTTCAAACTGCGGGAGTTCATTTTTCTATTGATCATTCTGCAGAAGCATGAGTTTGCAGTTTAAAGAACAAATGTCTGTACTGTGTTAGATCCTCACCTAAGCATTCTATATGTATATAAACTGAAGAACTGATGGATTGGCAGGAGATATGGGTGATAAAGCGTCTTTTTTCTGGTTTATTTTTGTTTCAACACCGTACACTGTAACAAACAGCCTCATTATTTACTTCCAATTTCTTTGAGGGAAATTATTCATGATTTCTGTTTTACACCATTGTGTGACTTTGTAACATCAAGCCCAATTTCAGCCTAAATGAACAAAATATTAATTATCCTTTGGTGCATGCTTCAGTGAATTTCTTGTATAACAAATAGAACAAGACAGAACCTACTTAAAAGAAGCAACAAAATGAAACAGACAAGAAAGGGAGCCGTCATGTTGTGGATCGAAGCACAGTTAATGCTGATTATTTGCACTGTGTGTTTTGTTCTATTCCATTTTAAGTTAGAATGCTTCAAAGGTCTCCAGGTTGTATTAACCTATAAAGACCCAAACATCCACTGACAGCCAAAACCATCTACTGCTGTAAATGTTTAATACCTGATGATCCACTAATGCTATCAATATGTAAATAATTGGTGTAAAATACAGTTTGTCGTCTTTTCATGGTCAGATATGATCCCTTTGGACATTCAGAGGCTCTGTATCAACATGGAAACACCATCATCTTCTACAACACTGATTCACCAGTAAAACCCATGGACTTTGACAAATAACAGTGGATGGACACACAGGGTTTATGTTCAGGTATTTATATTTTCCCTGAAAAAGTCACTTTTTCTTCATTTTTTTTTCTGTTTTTGATGTGATAAACCTCAACTTTAAGCTGAACTTCTATGAACATCTACATGATCAATAAATTAGATATAGTAAACTACTAGATTTTCACAGAAGAAACACAAAATACAGATAATAATATATAAATAAATGGTAATCAGTCACATAAGAGAAGTTAAATACTGAGAAAAAAAAATTATTTGAGACTACCACAAAAGTAGCACTGGGTCTCTATGGGTTAATACGATAAGGAGCTCAGTTAGATTTGCACAGAAAGATTCCTTAGAAATGTCCCTCAAAGGTCTAACTTTTTAAATTATGAACCATGAGTACATTTCAGAGTCTGTACACTTTCCTTTTTACTCAAGTAAAGAAGTTGAATCAGTGCTTCCACAACTGCTAGAGTCTTTTTTTTTTTACACAAGTAGACAGTTAGCTGTTAGTCTTGCATCGCCGGACCAATCTCCACACTTGGCTGGCGATAGGTCTGGCACCATCCATTATCAGTCTGGAATTCAAGTAAAAGTTCTCTGGGTCTGTGAGCACAGGACGCTGCGACAGTGACTTTGCAATATAGTGGTGGTAGAAATGTTGTTTTGGTGGAACATGGGTGAAGTGAAGTGATTTTTTAAATCTTTTTTTGTTTGTTTGTTTGTTTGTTTGGATGGCAAAAATAAAAACCTTGTTACTAATAGGATCCAACAGTTATACCCCACGTTGTAAACCCAAACCCCACCAGTCGTCTGATTTTTTATTATCCTGGCCAAATAGAAAAGTTGCATTTGGCTTCATTCACTGTGAAATTAAAGTCATTGTGGAAAACCAAAAGAAGACGGTGAAAAAACGTTATTATAACATGGTGAACAGGACATTTGGAGCAGGTTAATCACCTGCTTCAGGGTCATCCTGGGGTAACTTAGCAACCCAGTGAGAAATATACTATCATATAAGGACAATAAAATAAAAGCTCTCCAGACTGGGTACTAAAAATGAACCCTTGGGTAAATCTTTATAGCTCAAATTAGAACACTTCATGTCACTTTCTCCAAAGTTTCAGGAGCCACATAAACATCAGTTCGTCCAGTGCCTGTGACCAGGAGGTGAACATATTCACACAGAAATGAACTAAATACAGTTTGAAACAGCTTCAAATAATGTTGACATGAATTACAGGACACAGAATGAGTATATTAACCCATAAAGACCCAGTGCTATTTTTGTGGCAGTTCCCAAATAATTTTCTCTCTATTTTAAACTTTTGTAAGGTGATTTGTGAGCATTTATTCTTATATTGTGCTCAGTATTTTGCAAGTGAAAATCAGATACTTTCCTATATTTAATTCACTGAACATATTGATGTTCATAAATGCTCAAAATAAAATTAAGGGTTATTATAACAAAAACAGAGAAAATGGAAGAAAAAGTGACTTTTTCAGTCAAATATATCATTAAATGAATATAAAACCAAGTGTCTCCATTCACTGTCATTGATCAAACTCCGTGTGTTTTACTGGTGAATGGGTGATGTAGAAGATGACGGTGTTTCCACATTTACTATGAGCCTGTGAACGTCCAAATGGGTCATATCTGATGACCATGAAAAGACGGCAAACTACATTGTACACCAAGTATTTATATGTATTGATAGGATTAGTGGATCAACAGATACTTAACTTTTTATATCAGTAGATGAATTTGGTCACTAGTGGATGTTTGGGTCTTTATGGGTTAATTTAAACTTTTTTTTTTTTTATTTCAGAAACTTTTTTTCTGAAATTAATGTCTACACAGCTCTTGTTCTCCGAGTAATGTAAAGTGGTCCAGAACCATACCACCCACTGTATCTGACCAAATCTGATCAGTGATCAGTAATTACAGCTGTTAAACATCTCATATTTAACCCTCCTACCTGTCTGAAAACACCTGTCATTAGTTCAGCTGGGTAGATTTTCTACAATCTGAAAACACCATCCAGAGAAGTGGATAGAATTTCCATTTCCTCTCAAACCACTTGAATCACAACATGCTGAAACGTATTAATGGCATTTTTACCTGATAACACCACAAACAATCAAACACTGCTGCTCTAAATAGCTAAATGTCTACAAAACAAAACATCACATGGAACTGGGTGTCTTTGTCAAAACTTGCCATTTTCAGTGTGTAGCAACAGCTTGAAATTGTTATTTCAACTAGTGAGAGGCATTTTCGGAACAGGAACACACAGGCAGCAGAGGCAAGGAGGATGCTAATCCTGACACTTATTCCGGCAGAGTTCATCCTGCAAGCCAGACTAGCTATACACTATGTATTAAAAAAATATATATATATACTGAAATGATGAGAAGCAGGGAGTAATACTGGTATGACTCTGTAAGTAATCACCCATCAACCCTCTCAGGATTGATTCGTCATGCCTGCGGATGAAGCAAGATGTGGCTGTCTCTTTCCATAGCCCTTTCCATGTGTGGAAGAGAGCAGTCTGGAGGCCAGCCAAAAGCCAGCAGAGGTTGAGACGAGGACTGAGCTTCTTTTGTTTGGACTTGGCTGCATCTGCTGCTCTGAAATGCTCTTTGGATACACCGCCGTCCTCTCCACTGTGATCTTGTACCATGTGAGAGAAGAGGCCCTTGTTCCTACTTGGCATCTGCACATCTGCTTTGGACACCTTGACTCAGACTCTGCTGCTATCACGAGTTACATTTGCAGCAGGAGTCTCTGAACCAGTTAAAAGCCATGTGCTACAGCTACTGCTGCCAAATTTCTCTACCATGTTATTTCCGGCAGCAGTGTCCCAGCTACATGTCTGCCTATTTTTGAGCTCGTGGGACAGAGGGGAAAGTCTGTTGGGTTTCCTCAGAGATGAATAATTTAACAGTGCAGCCACAGAGGAGCTCAGAGCAGTGAAGGACACAGGCACTTACTGAGCAAAACTTATTGTACTGTATCTACCGACTACCCAAACCCACCGACCTCCACTGTTGGGAAGCTACTTTGCAAGCGTAGCTTGTAAAACTACAACTTTTTCAGCATGGCAGTAATTCAAACAAACTAGATTCCTACCCCTGGAGAAATGTAGTTTGTAAAACTAAACTAGAAAAAGTAGTTTTAGCAACTATTTTTTATTTTCCACATTAAATTGAGAATGTATATGTGGTGTATATGAAACAAAATATGGCCATGGTTGGGGTAGCATGTCGCTATCAGGGGTGGCAGGAGGGTTGTCCATGGTGGTGACGACCACATGACATTAATGATAATCGCACATTTGCGAAGCATTCACGTGCTGCCAGAGCACATGAATGCGAGGCAACATTGGCTGTCATGTCATGACATGATCATGGCTTCAAAGCAATTCAGGAAGAAAGAAAAAGGAACTGTTTTGCAGTCAGTGGTGAAATACAATTTATATTACAAAAATAAATAAATTATTTAAAAAAAAAAAAACAACTTAATTTTATGTTGTTGCCCAAAATTGTAGCTTGCAAATTGAGTAGTTAAACTACAAAAAAATAACCCAAAAAGTACTTGAATTACTTGATGTGGCACAAAATATGAATGTAGTTTAACTACCAACAACTTACAGCAAAATGTTGTTTGACTACGTAGTTCAACTATATGTAGGTTAAGTCTCCCCAACACTACTGACCTCCTATATCACTCCACTGTTATATTCTCTGTATGTCCAGGGGCAGAAACCTTCACAGCTTCACAACAAGAGAAAATAATGCAACTGTTCTCTTAAGTACATGCAGTCTACCTCCTGAAGAAACATTCAGATCAATAAACGTACAAAATCACTTCCCTGCTTAGCTTTTAGTGTCTGATTCATACAAATTCATCAACTAAACATTGAAAATTTGATATATGCAGGGAAATTCATGTGAAGGCAGGAAACACAGTCGAAGAGCATCGAGTGGACTGCAGCGCTCAGGGTGAGAGGATGAAAACAGGAGGGTGATCAAAGGGAGCTGAATCAAGACTGGTACTGGGGGGGATCAAGCATTTTTACTGTTATATAAAAACCGGTGGAGATGGACAGAATTTTAATTAAAGGTATTTAAAGCACATACATACTAGCTTATTTCTGAATTACCTTTTTTTAGACAGAAAATATGTAATGCATTTAATACATCAGTAAATGATGTTTTGCATTTATGTATGTGAAATACTGAAAATAAATACATGATTATGAGGTTATGTTTTCACCAGATTAGAGTCCAGTTTTTTGCACATTGTCCTTATTTTGTGTGTGAGTGCCCAGGAGCGCCACAAGGGATTTGGGGCCAGTGAAAAACCTATCATTTTGGTCCCCACCAATTCAATGCTGCAAACTATGCAAACCTTAAAAATATTACACTGGGTAGGCATGGATCAATAGTCTTATAATAGATTTTATGTTTTTCTGCAAGATTGATGACAAGGCAAGTAATTTTTTTTACATTTTAATAATATTTTTTTTAATGATAATAGTATTAGATGTTTTTTTTCCATTGGTATACAAATACAAATAAAATATAGTTTTAGTTTTTGGATGGAAATATATTTACTAGCATCAGCAAGGAGCGCTGGCACCTGGATAAACCATATCATGAGATAAAGAGGGGGAGGCGGGGGTTAGACGCTAACTGGATAATTCTTTTTTGTCAAAAACAGAAAAACTAATACAAAGAACAACCATTGTGTCTTGTGAAGCAAACATTCTTTTATGGTGAAAGGTTTATCATTTTCTTTCTTTTTTTTTATAATTTACTAATGTTCTACTATTTTCGCAGGTCCTGTCATCGCTTTTGTCCTCCTTAGAGTACCCCTGTGAGTTCTTGATGATAGCAGGTCTATCTGAAATCCCATGATATGACCTACATGCTCAATTTTTACACTCATGTTCAACATGCTTTTGTGTAAATAAACAGTAGAATGTATTTTAATGGATGAAGCCACATAACCTTGGTGCCCAGCTGATCTCACCTCTGCCACCATATGTTCAACACATCTGTCTAATACTACAAACTAACAGCTCCTGGGCTCAGTCTGCCTTATTTTACTGTCTGTTACCATGACAACTTTGTATTATGGGATATGGGTTGACTCAATATCTTTGCAAATGAAGGTTACCTATCAATGACTTCTCGAGTATAAATACAGTTGGATGATGATGATGATTTATGCAGGTGATGCATCCAGAGACTGTGCATTTGAATATTTATGCCACATTAATAATGATAGTATGCAATTCACATACTATTGGTTTCATACTATGGTTTGAGACAGGCAAAAAAAACACCTCCAATTCTTTTTTAACCTATTTATTAGCATTTTAGTGTGAAATTTCAGTGACTGCACATTACTCAGTTAAAAGCCATGGTCAATCATACCCTTTTGTTAACATTAAGTATCATACTTTTGTCAAAACTCTAATTTACCATATAAATGTGCAGTGTCAAGATCTAGATCAGGGGTGTCAAACATAAGGCCCATGGGCCAAAACCAGCCTGCCAAATTCATCCCATGGGATGAATTTGTGAAATGTACAAATTAGACTGAAGATATTATAAATCAAAGATGTCAAAATCCTTTTAGTTCACGGGCCACATGCAGCCCAAGTTGATCTCAGGTGGGTCAGACCAATAAAATGCAATCATTATAACCTATAGATGATGACAACTCCAATTTTTTGTCATTGTTTTAATGTAAAAAGTTAAAATTGCATGAACATGTTTACATTTACAAACTATCATTTGACAAAAAAGGTAAATAACCTGAACAAGTATGAACAACACTAAGAAAAATAAGTACAATTTTAACAATATTATGCCTGTTGTTAAAAGTTTGTGACTTTATAGATCCATTGTGATCTGTAAGTTATAATGCACATGTGTACATGATATGATGAGGCATAATATGGCTAAAATTGCACTTACTTTTTCAAGAAATTTCAGGTTGTTCATGGTTGTTCATGTTATTTGCATTTTTTTAAAGAATAGTTTGTAGACGTAAACAGTTTCAGAATATAATTGTACTTTTTTACTCTAAAACATTGCCAAACATTAAATAGCAAAACAATAGTAGACTTAAACACCACTGTATCTCAAGATTGTGCCCACAAATGTTTTTCAGGTTTTAACAGAGGTATCTCTAAACCATTTCAGAGCAAAATAAAATCTTGAGAGCATTTGCATTCATTTGCATAAGTATGATGGGAACAATACAGTATGTGTTGAGTAATTTTTGCTCTGAGTGCTTTCCAGTATAATGTGTCATTTATTCTGAAATAAGACACATTTGTATTCCCAGGTTTAAACAGTGGAAAGATTTGTACAATTAGCCTCTTTAGTCTTTATACAACTGAATCACATGACAAACATGGGTCTGGGCTTTCCTTTAATAGCTGGATGTGTCTCCTGGTGACTCATTAAAACACAAATGTTGGCATTAAAATGGCCTGATATGCAGTTTACACACCAAGACAAATAAGCAGCTCTGTGTTTAGCGTTACATTCAGTATTGGTGAAGGCAGCGTGGCATTGTTGTTTACTACATACATAAACTAAAACATGTCATTGAACATTTACATTATACTTAACGACTGTATATGAGCTATTATCTGCCTGTTATTTGTGACTCCACCGTGCAGTAAAACTCATCTCTGAACCCCGTATGCCTGTTCACTCAAACGTCTTTCTTTAGTGCATCACCAGTTAAGATGCATTCATTCTTAAATACAGTGATTGATGCCGTTTTCCTGCAGTAGATCATGCTTGTAAGTGTCTTAAATTCTATTAAAGCTGATGGTGCAAACATGTCCCCCCCGTCACACAATAACCGGCTTAGAGAAGTCCTAACTCACATCAAAGGTTAGATTCTCAATCGCAGGTTCTAGTAATGTTTTCAACAAAACCTGGCAGCCGTTCATGGAGTATTTAGCTAGAATTGCTTTTCACCCAGAGAGTGACTAAATGCCCCCGCACCCACCCCATCCCCCAGTCCATCCTCTAGTTCGTTTTGATTGCTTGCTTTTATTTATTTTATTTTATTTGTAAATCCAGTTGTGGTCACGTGTTTTGTTTTTTTGTTATTTTGTTTTGGGCTTTTTTTGGGGGTTTTTTTCTCTCTCTTTCTCTGTCTTTTGTTTTATTTTCTTTTATCTCTTAATAGTGGGCGGGAAGGGATAATGGTTAATCGTGGTACACTCGTAGAAGCCGTTCTGGCTCAGATTAAAACTGTTGTTGTTCTCAAATATACATTGTGTAAGACATCTTCCTACCTTTCAACTAGAACACCTGAAAACATTATATACGTGAGATATTGCTGTGTGTATGAAAAATCAAACAAAAACATTGATATATATATAAAAAAAAAGCTGATGGTGCAGTTACAGCAGTGCATCACTTCACTTCACACAAGTCAACTTCTAAACAGGAAATGATATCACAGTTCAACAAGTGGATTGGTAATTATTAAGTTTAATGTCGTTAAGCCATAAAAGTCATTTCTGGGTGCAAACAGTAAACAACAGTGGAGCCTGTATCCATGTTTTCTGTACCTTCTTTCTTTAAAGGCACAATTTAAGGTTCAGAAGGTGATAAACTCATTTATTTATCTCAGATTAATTTCCTTAATTTATCTGCAGTCAATCATGATTTTTAACCCTCAAAGGCCCAGAAGTATCCACTGATCTAAACCTAATCCGATCAAAGCAGTGAAATAATTCAGATAAAATGCAGTTTGTCAGTTTTTCAATGGCATCAGATGTGTTTTTCAGATACATCCATTATCTCTGTAGTGAACATGGAAACACTATTGTCTTTTGTGACATTGGTTCATCAATAAAACCCATGTAGTTTGACAAATTGTAGATGCCTGGTGTTTTGTAAAATAAATAGAATATTTTGCTGAAAAAGTCAAGCTTCCAACGTTTTTCTCTGTTTTGCCATAATAACCTTTGAATTTACTGAGGTTCTTTTTAACACCTTTATAGTCAGTAAATTAAATATAGGAAAAAAGCTGGTTTTCACTGAAAAAATGCAAAGGATAATAGTGTAACAAATGGTGATAAATCACTTTGTAATGGTTAAACGTAGAGAGAAATTCATTCAGAGGTCACCGCAAAAAAATAGTTCTGGTTCTTTATGGGTTAGTAATAGATTATATACTTCCGTCAATCGCTTCACTTCATGCTCATCTGCATGTGTTTACATAAATCAGTACTTTACTTTCCCCTCAACTGGGCAGCACTGATAAAAGACGACAGATGAAACACAAAGTCTGAAATTGTGAAACACCTCATAAACGTTCTATTCTTTCTCAGGGGAATCATAAAAATCTGGTTTGACAGATGCAGTTGGAAGTGATGTGAGTCAGCTGACTACTGTTAGCCAGCGCCAAACTTTATTTTTTGCCATTTGTTCAAGAATTGAAGCTTTATTTACAAACTTCATCCGCTGCTTCTGCTCTTTGTTGTCACAGAAAACGGTAGAATGACAACAGGATGTGTTTTATAGACTCAGGGACACAGAACCGCAGCAGAAACAGTAAATGATGTTATGGTGGATAGGTAATGGATACGTCTCCAAGGTCAACACTAAATGGATGCTTTCAGTTTAATTCAGAATGCATTTTTATAGTGTCAGGATTTAAAAAATATTCTTTTTTTACAAGAATATACTGTCATATTTTTCCATTTTATTTAATTTCATAAAGCCAGCTTTTTAAATTTTACTTTGACATATTTCATGAGGACATTTTTGTTTATTACAGCAGGATCCTTTCTGATGTATTTGTGCTCATTTCTTCTATTCCCATTTTTTCTCCCAGCTCTAAATATCTGAGGATTTTGTAAAGGTATAGCTTCTATGCAGCAGATGTAATAATTATTACCATTTTCAGCTTATTGCATATGCGTCAGTGGCTGCATGCCTGTTATTTTGGTTAAGAGACCATTGCAGCCCTTGGCTAAAAACACCAAAGTAACAGTCAGCAGTTAATTAAATGTATTGTATTTGTGCTCACAAAGCTGAGTGTGCTGCAGAAATGTGTATGATGAACAAAGAAGCAGAGCCTGGATCTGGAGCGGGTTATGAAGACAAATTAGCATCAGAAGGAAACGCTGCTGTTGCTGATGAAGATGTACAATAAGACTGAGAACTGGTTCATCGTGTGGTACAGCATCAATGTGCTCATCAGCATGTTTATATAAATGAAATGGGGTAGTTAAAGTCTGCATTTGACTCACAGAAGACCGAAGCTGGTTTATGTATTTATGTGTTTATTTCTCCTGTAGATCTACTTTCTAATGCTTTTGACCTTGAATATTTGTTTGAAAATAAAAGATAAGAGACAGACAGATGGAGGCTGTATAGAAACTCTCCATTTATGTGTTAAGTCTCCAGATATTTTGTTCTACACTGTCAGAAAATGAAATGAAACCCACACCAAAAATGTGTCAGATACTCCTACTGACTCTGTGTCAGCACAAATCCCACTGGTCCCAGTAAAGCTGAATGTTTAAAATGAGACATAAAAATGAATTTTTCGCCAAATATTTTAGCTCTGTAGATTTTGACGTCGGTAAATAGTACGTCAGTCTTACTTCTCTTACAGATTGCTTTCAGTTGAGCATCACTTAGAGCAGAAGAAAACAAATCCGTCTGGTGTGCTCGTCATGCTCAGTGATGAATAAACATGTGACCCAGTGAAGCAGTGACTTTGACGTTTCAGTTTAACCCTTAAAGACCAGTTCCCTCCTGTGTTTATTTTGTTTTTGTAGCCCACTTGAGCCAACATTATATGTCGCACATACTTGTCAGGTTGATGTAAAAGCCCAATGTTACCTTTTCTTCATCTGAGAATAAATTAATATACCAGAATTAAAAAAAAAAAAAACAGCATCAAAAATGTGGTATCTTACCATAAACTCCAACACACATTTAAAATGTTTTACTTTGCGCAGTGCTTGTCTTTGAAGCTTTGCAAAATAGCGTGTTATATAATTTCAAAAGGCATCGTTTGGCCTGATTTCATTTAACTGTCTTAATTTCTTTTTTACATTGTCTTTCTTTGCACATTGCATGTGTCAGTCCTTTTATTCTGTTTTGTCTGCTTTGTCTGTGCTCACTTTGAGCGTTCCTTTGTTGTGTCACTGGTGAATCCAACATCTGGTAAAGGGAAAACAGCTGAAAATTAGCCATTTGATTAACACTGGCACAGTTACAGTACTGTTGATTGATGTGCACGGTCCCTGAATGAATCACAGTCACATTAAGTCAAAACTGTTTTGCACTGGTCCATAAATATAATGTCTCTAGAATAAAAGTAGTGATTTTTTTTTAAGTTTGAGTCACTAAAAAAGAAAAATTAAGTGAAAAATGCTGGTTGGCTGTAGTTTCCAACATATAATCTTGGCTCAAAATGTAAAATTATGACAATTAATGAGAGAATGGGTGTTACTCAAAAGGAAATTTTTGTCTCAGTGCTATTAGATCTACTTCAAATCACCGTTTGCACATTACAATACATTCACTTTACAGGATTTTTCTAGTGGATGATTTATGAAGCTATTGTATACATGTATGTCATGGTTTTAATGTTCTCATCTTATGGTTAAAAGTAATAATAATTCATGGAAAGATTTGATTAAAAAGAAAATTCATGACTTTCATATTTGAGGATGACAATTCATTAGGAAATGATAAAAAAAATTAAAAAAAAAGGATAATAGTTCATTTGCCCTAGGTTAAGAATGTTAAAATGAAGATTTGTCATTCGCTCTGTGCTGACTGCTTTTGCCTTGTAGGTATGGAAACTGCAATAGAAACAGAAACCAGTTATAGATGAAATAGTTTTATTCTATATTACTTTTTGTTTACAACCTTTCTCTTGCCTGTTGTGGAAATGTATTTTAAAAAAGTTCTGTTTAAATCTCAATTGTTTTTATTTTTTTGTCAGTCTGTGGCGGATGTGCTGAGCAGCAACTGATTTTTCATACCTATTTCCATGTGTGAGAGAAGGTGATGGCTAACTGAAAATACACTCTGGATGAAGGCGAATGCATCATGTTCTTGTCGTTTTTCCATCTTTTTTTTTATCATTTCCCCCCGTTATCAGGATGTAACATGTACAGGAACCAATATATGTGTAATAATACTTTATCATATACACTGAAAACATGAGGTGAACAGCGCTATTGTCATTTCTTTTCCAATTCGCTTTATTAAAGCATGTAAGATTGAGTGCACTTAATGTCTGAGGCAGAACATTTCCAAAACAATATAGACCAGTGTTTTCGGCTAAACATGAACAAATGTGTGAGAAAACTGGCTTCAGAAAGGAAACCAAAGGAATGAAAGATAATTTTTAATAAAATACAAATAGTGCAAATTATCTTCAAAATCTATATGCAAATGTGTGTGAATATGAGACATGGGATACCGCCGAAAAGCTGAGAGAATCTGCTTTTACCTGATGTCTTTAAGAGTATGGATAGGATGGCTTCAGAGTTATTCAATATTCCAGAACAATAGCTGTTTGTACTTTTGAAGGTTTTGGTCTTTGAAGGTTAAAACACAGAGGAATAAGTTTGTCAGGAACACTATCACTGGTGGGTTTGGTTTTTGTCACTGGATTTGTTGACAATAGTTCAATGAGGACAACTCCTTCTTTTTAGTGCCGTCCTTTTATTCATTATAATAACAACCTTTGGTATTCATACCAAGAATCAAGCCAACCTGACCTCTCCGTAAGCAGCACCCACCCCCACTTAATCCCACAACAATGAACAAAAAAAATGATATAATGCAGTGGAAAGCTAGAGGTCTGATGTGGCCTATCAGCAGCCACAGCCGAAGGGGCTCAGCTGTCATTTACATGCTAATGGTGTTAGCGGAGAGGAGGCGAACAAGGCCCGAGCAGGGGGCCGTGCTGGGCTGCTGGTCGAGGGGGTTTTCTGGGGGCCACATACATCTCTACTGTGGCATGGGTAACCATCTGCTGGTCCTCATCTGGTCCAGGCAGCAGATCCATTTACACGGCGTTTAATCAGACAGGTCTGCTGGGCGCCTCCTCTCTGACACAAGCAGAAAAACCCCTTTACAACACAAATGAGTCTGTTTTAGCCACTGAGTCGCTGTATTGCACCTGCGAAGGCTCTGCTCGTCTCTTTTTATTGTCATCATTAGGCCGAGCTGCAGCTTTTTTCTTGAAATATTTTAAAGAACATATTGACATTTCATGTGTCATATACTGAGCACATGTCTTTATTAATATATGCATAGAATTCAAGGCTGGGAAATCAACAACCTCTAATTTCCACCCACATGCTCACTGTGTGGTGTGGATGTAATGTCCTCTATTTAGATGAGATTCAAAGGTTGGTGTGGGCGGATTTTAACTTTATGCATCCACAGGAAAATAAGGAAAATAAGGAATAAAACTCAAGAATGGAAAAGAAAGAGCCAGTATTTTTAGTAGGGTGTAATCACTTGAGAATAAAAGTCATATTAATTGGGGGGGGGGGTTTGTAGTATTATGA
>JAPQRP010000016.1:28598060-28621029 GCA_037367295.1 Apogon hyalosoma | reverse complement strand
ATGGATGGATGGATGGATGGATGGATGGATGGATGGATGGATGGATGGATGGATGGATGGATGGATGGATGGATGACTTCAAACGGGATAAAAAAATTATTTATCGTTGACCACAATTTATATTTTTTTCTGAAATCATGTCGTATAGGACGCAGCAAAAGAGGCAGGACTTCAACTCAACGACACTTAAATTTTTCCAAATAATTTACATCAGGTTCATTAATGAGGTCTTAAAGATCCAATACATTAAACATGGAAAAGCTAAAATACTGCAAATTTCATGTGCTAATATAATCACCTGTTTTGCAACCACAGTCGTCAGCTAATGCAGACTAATCCAGAGCAACAAAGTACAATAATCATATTAAAGACATACTCCTCTGAGCCATTCCCACTCACAATCTATTCACCACAAGGAGTGAAGGAGAGAATCGCAGAGGAGCTGTAAGCAGCCACAAAACACAATACTGTCAAACACTGCCCTGTCTATCGACACTGAGGCTTGAAGCTGTTGTCTCGAGTTTGCAGCCAGGAAGTCACGCTCTGTGTCTATGAAGTGCTCTAAATCCATTTCAAAGACGAGGGCAGACAGTGAGGGAAAAAGTAATGAATATTTTACAGGCAGGGAGTCCTGAGCTGCACTCCAGGTGACACTCTTACATTTATAGAGTTCACAGAAACCCATCGTACATCAAGCAAGGCAAAAGCCATGTGTCTGATTGTTTATCAACTGCATACTGGTGAGTTCCTGCGTTACCTGTTCCCTGCCTGCATTGCCCCAATCAGACCGCCATTATGCTGTAAATTGGACATATAAATAGCTCTTTGGTAACGGAGTGCTGTGGTTGAAGTTTGACTGTATGTGTCAGATTAGACTGGGGCTATAGGAGGAAGCTGCATAGCTGCTGTATAGTTCTGGATCACTGTATGGAGCTGATATGAATGTTTATGACGCTGACTTTCACTTCTGAACCAGACTAACCCTTTAATTTCTTGTGAGAAAGCTTTAAGTTTGGAGGCTACAGATAATCCATACAGTATAGCATATTTTATATCAGCTTGTTCCACCACAGACTTTTGCAACTTTGGGAAAAGTTCAGAGACTACTGGTTTTTATAGAGTTGTGGTATGTGTATTTTGGTGAGATGCATGAATACACAAGATACGTCACTTCATTTTAGTGTCACTTCAAGCCAGACCTGAAAGCTTGATCAGTGTCCAGCCGAGATAATATTAGCCGTGTGTTTGAAATGTCACAGAAAGCTAAATGTGAATTATCTGTGCTTCCATAAATTGGTTAGAAGCTAATATCCTATTCCATGGGTGTCAAACTCATTTTAGTTCAGGAGCTGCATACAGCCCGATATGATCTCAACATAATGACCTATAAATAATGTCAACTCCAGACTTTTCTCTATATCCTCCTGAGACCCAGAAAAGTAAATGTTTTGGCTTTTTTTACATTAAAGAACTGTCTTGATTGGAGAAAGCATAATGCAAAAGTTTTTCAGATACTATTTTCATTTAATTTTTTTTTTAATGCAATGTCCTTTTCAATGGACATGATTTTTTTTTTTCTAAGTAAAGCTGTGAAACTCTTCCTCTAAAGAGAAAAAAGATGCATTGCTGCGTCTCAGGAGGATGTTTTAGAGTGGAAATTTTTTAATTACATGATGAAAATGTGAATATGTTAATGTAATTGTACTTATTTAAACTACACCGTAAAAAAATTTCGAGTTGTCATTTATAGGTTATTATGATAGTATTTTACTGGTCCAACCCCCTTGAGATCAAATTGGGCTGTATGTGGACCATAAACTAAAATAATTTTGATATTAATATCTTCAGTGTAATTTTTGCATTTCAGAAATTCATCCCACAGGCCGGATTGGACCCTTTGGTGGGCCGGGTTTTGCCCACATGCCGTATGTTTGGCTCCCTATAGACAACAATACAAATGGCTATAATAAACAGTGTAGAAGTAGAAGGGTCAGTTGTTATTTTCCAAAATGTTGTTATTTTAGTTGTTAATTTTCAAAGATGGCCGTGATGTCTTTGTTTCACAGAAAAGACACAGGCCATTTCTTAATATCAAATTCATAGAGTACGGTCGTGATAAGAACAGCCCAGAGAACAGACTTCCTAAGAATGTAAGTTTCTCAGTAATTGGAACGACTGCGTATGTAGCTATCCGATCTGCACACCTACCTGATTTGCACAGCACATGCACAATACGGTCGGCCATCATGGCCACAAAACTACTGCCACTCTGTTTGGACAAAACCGTTTTGCAGACCTTACCCGATTTGCATCTTTTAAAAAAAAACCTAAAACTTTATTAACAACATTTAATTTTACGAATGCAAATACAGATCTCTGATCCCCTAATCGGGTAGCCACAGTCTGACCGTCACACACTTATTCAGTCAAAATGAAGGATTTCACCTCTTACAAGGAACTGAAATACTACATGTGTATCTGTACACTTCTCTGTATATTGGTGCATCTGTACATTTCTCCTCTGTAGACTGTATAGGCAGGCTATATCTGTTCATTCTCTGTATACATAAACATTTTTCTCCGTACATGTATACATTTGTACTTTGTACACACTGGACAGTACATTCCCTACTCTATATTTTGTACATACTCGCCTACATCTTACATTTTATTATCCTCTAATTTCTATTATTCTATCTTTTTAGTGTTCCTAGCTCTATGTAAGACTTCTTTCTAAGTGTTGATGTTTGTATGTCATGCTATTACAGAAGAATTTCCCAAGTTTGGGATCAGGAAAGTACGTCTAAATAAATTTAAATGTTGTTAATAAAGTTTTGTTTTTTTAAAAAAAAGATGCAAATCAGGTAAGGTCCGCAAAACGGTTTTGTCCAAACAGAGTTGCCATAGTTTTGTGGCTGTGATGGTCGACCATATTGCACATGTGCGGTGCAAATTGGGTAGGTGTGCAGATCGGATTGATATTTCCACCATCAGCTTCCTAAAGTATTTCCCTCAAATCACCACAATGTTATCTGATTTGATTTCAATACATTTGTACTATTTACATGTCATTTTTATATATATATATGGTTTTTTTTTAATAAATTTTGTAAATTTTTCGATACTGGAATAAATCTCATTGAATCTCATATTATGATAATCAAGACATATTTCTTGCTATTCTTCCTCTCACTTGTGTTCTAACATTATATCACATCATCTAGTGATGGTCATCTTCTCAATTAAACATTTCTGAATTAAGTTATCCCAGAAGTTGCCGTAGCATTCGATTGTAGAACAAAATACATCTTGGGATGTTTCCCAACCAAGTCCACTCCAGTCACCAACCAGAGCATCCTTGGTTTAAGCTAGCAAACAACAACAACATCTGGGTATTCCATGCGTTCTTGGTTTGTGGAAACTTTCAAGTGGAACAGTACTTGGGTGTGATGACATTTCACAAGATTGCGAGAATGGAAGAACAGACATGTATAAAGTTGGAAGAAAAAAACCAGACAAGAACGTGTATTGAGAAATGGCCACAGTCAGTTTGTTAGTCCATACACTACATGTTGGACCAAACAGGTTTTCAGACCAGACAGGATTATTTGGGAAGATACAGCAAACATCTGATCAATAATGTGAGTGACATATTTACCACATCACATTTTTTCCGAAAAGATGTTTCCACTTTATCTGTGTGCATTTACTCATCTGCTACAAAAAATAAAACCACCTCTAGCAATTGTTAATCCCCACAAACATCTTCCAATGCCAAATGTAAAATGAGCATTAAATATGTTTATGGAAACACCATTTGATTTGTGACTTTCCCTCAGTTTTGATCAGAAGCAGGATTTTAAAAGGATGCAGATGAGAGGAGTGAATCCACTCAGCAGATAGAGGAAAACTGAACAAACTGGACAAAACTCAGTTTAAATGCAAATCATATAGATGTTTTCTAGAGCAAAGACATCATTTTGATAGAAGAAAAGTCATAAAGATTTCCTTTTCTTCCTTTTTTTTTTTTTTGTCACACAGATAAACTAAAGTTTATTTTTACCTTATTGGAATAAAAAAATAAAAGGAAATCTTCATATCTTCAGTAGACAGTATGAACCTGATTGGACTAAGATGAGAGGTCAATCAGTGTTTATTTGTTTATGTTAATAGTGGATTTTGTTTGTGACTGCTGCTAGTAGTGATTTAATATTATATTTTGCTGCAACTGGCATTCTGACATCTGGCAAAAAAATCTGTATTAATGTGTTTGTCAAGGCAGTTTGTTTGTGTGTTTATGTTTAGGTCCTGGAGAGACACCAAATTCCTCTTTCGGGTCTTGAGCTGAAATAAACTGAGCTGCATCAACCTTGAAACAACAAAATTCTCATGTTGTAATTTAAGAGGACCTTTCATGTGTCTTTAAATGCTCTTCTTTTCTCTTTCTTTCTTGGGTGCTTTATGCCAGTTTTGGCTCGAAAATGCAGCAGCTCAGCCTTGTTTGATGACTTGCGACCATTAATTTTCCCCTCTAGGATTTCAACAGGGTTGGTAATTAGGAGTGGTCTCTCTTTTTTTCATAGCTGTGTACATGTTTACATACGTTTAAGGTTAGGCAAATTAAATCTAATTTGGTCTTATTGCATTACTTATACTGATATTGTACAATTGTCCTGTTTAATAAAGTCATATATAGATGAAGTCCTCAGCACAGTGACGACAATATCACATTTACTGTCTTAATTATCTGTCAGATTGAAGTTTAAAAGGTTGAAGACATACTTTGGGGAAATTAGTCTATAAAAGTCAGCATCACAAATTAATTTTGCGCTATTTACCTGTATCGACCTGACACAACGTCCAATCCCATCAGAAAAATCTTAAAGGTCTTAAATGGATTGCTCATAATGCTCCTTCTCTGGAGACTGAGCGACTACAGCTGATCCATGTCTAAAGTTTGTCGCTCGGTGCCAATAACTGCCCCTTGGAGACAAAATCAAATGGTATGAAATTAAAACAAAACATTCCCTGGAAGCTAATATGTTTATACACACATCAGAAGAAGTAAGTGGGACTGACAACATCTCAGAACAGCTTATGACTTGTGCTGTGCCAGACACACTTGTAAAGCCGTCCTTGAACAAGGGCAGTTTTTGAATCGTTGTGTGTCTTTGTTGTGTGTGTCTGCGAGTGTCCTGGTGCTCAAGGTGTGCGGCAATTGAATGACTTTGCTGCAAGGGATCAACAGTGCAGCAATATATCTCTTCAACAGATCTGTCTGTAGCGTTTGAAGCTAAATGCACACACAGAAACACACACAGACACACACTTCTGAGACTTTTCATGTGCTTGCATCATCATGCTTCTAATTGAGCTTCGTGTCCTTTGCCTGCTGCTCACTATGCACTCTATCCTCTCCTTTTCTACTTTCTTCTCTCCTCTCCTGAACATCTGGCTCATGAAGACAATTACAATTAAGATGATATGATGTGTAGACGTGGAACTTATGTTCAGACGTCTGGTGATTGCACAGCTTGGAGTTTGCATATTATAACATGATATAAAGAATTTATTTCTGTTTGTGGAGCTGAGACGTCTGCAGTAACTCCTGAATTGGCTGGTCTTAGTGTCTGGATAGGGGTTATATGTAGGTTAATATTTACATGGGTAGTTTATGTTGGCTGAAAGTCAAAGGTTTCCTTTTTAGCAACAAAGAAGAAGGAAAACTGACACAGGCAGGAACAAAGATAAAACAAAACTGAACCTAAAGGTGAGTGAAGCTGAATATTCATTGCCTGAGCTGTCCCTGACTAAAGATGGCATTAACATAATAGTGTCTTCAGTTATGGCTAAAACCAGTCTGTCTACTTTGCTTTGTGAGATGTTCAGCATTCAGCCATTGACCCAAGTCAACATGAGCTGAAACTGTGATTGTCATAAATTTATGATGACCGTCTCACAGTGTGACTGCTCCTATGACCTACATCAATGAATCAACCAATGGGATGTCAGTAAAAGATGATGCATTAATCAATGCGATGCATACGTTAATGTTGCTAAAAATACTAACCCTAAGCTTCCTTGACCAGGTCCATATTCTCCTCTTCCTTTTCTTTGACACGTTTGGATTAACTGAATGTCAAAAAGTATCTAATGGCAATAAAAGAAAATAGCCAGAGGGTGTGAACAAAATGATGGTCTGGATGAAACCCTCTGACGGTCCTGATTTGGGTGTTTTTTGAGTGTACCAGTTGGAGAAAATCTGTATAGTAAAGTTAGTTTGATATGACCAAAATTTCCTAACCTGTAGGCAATTTAATTATGATGCATTCCATGACATGACCCAGGGTTGTCAAACGTATGGCACATAGGTCCAAACCAGCCTGCCAAAGGGTCCATTCTGACCCGTGGGATAAATTTATGAAATGCAAAAATTACACCAAAATTATATTAACAATCAAAGGTGTCAAACTTATTTTAGTTCATATGCCACCTACAGCCCAGTTCGATCTCTAGAGGGTTAGACCAGTACAGTAATATATTATAAAAAATAATGCCAGCTCCATATTTTTCTTTGTTTTAGTGTGAAAAAAGAAAAATTACATGAAAATGTTTACATTTACAAACTCTTTCCACAAATGCCAATAACCTGATTAAATATGACCAGCATGAAATGTCTTGAGAGAAATAAGTCCAATTTTAACAATATTCTGCCTGTTACTAAATGTTTTGTGTCTTTGTAGATCCACTGTGATCTGTAAGTTGTATTGCACATGTATAAGATGAGGCATAATATTGTTAAAATTGCACTTATTTTTCATAAGAAAAGGACACTTTGTAGATGTAAACATTTTCATGATGTAATTTTACTTTTTTCACTACTATTTCACTGGCCCGGCCCCCTAGAGATCATATTGGGTTGTATGTGGCACCTGAACAAAAATGAGATTGATACCCTTACTGAAGACAATCATTAACAAGACACGAGTAAAACTGGAGAACAAAAACCCATAAATGCAGGAAGGGTAACAATCAAGGACAGATGAGAAAGGT
The DNA here is from genome assembly GCA_037367295.1 of Apogon hyalosoma. NCBI lineage: Eukaryota > Metazoa > Chordata > Actinopteri > Kurtiformes > Apogonidae > Apogon > Apogon hyalosoma. Next base: position 28,613,976 of record JAPQRP010000016.1, on the reverse strand, counting down.
GACTTTAAGTAAAACAGGACAGTCATGACCTTCCTCTCCTCTCCTCTCCTCTCCTCTCCTCTCTCCTTTCCCTAAACTGTTCAACATTACTTTGCAGTTTCCCTCTTTGTCACAGAGCAGAGTGGCGAATGTACATTTTATAAACCAATTAGCATTTCATTCTGGACTAGGGTTTTATTCCAGAACAAAGAATCAATAGACACAGTGCAGGAGGGGAAAAAGATGCGTGGAGAAATCAATCTGGGCTTAAAGTCAAGGTGAGAAAGACACTTACATGGTCTCTCATAATATCAGCTGCTAGACAAACTGTGGAGGAGACTGTCTGGGATGGAGGCCCATGGGACATCAGTTTTGCATCGTTTTCGAGGGGCTTCACTGTGACCTGCAAGTGCGGGTCATCTGTTTAGTGTTAAGTTTTCTCTGGTTTTATGGTAATATGTGCCGTTATAGTATCCTATTGATCAAGAAAAACCACAATGTTTTATTTAATAGAGCAGAAGAATGACGGATGTAAAGAAATAGATGTGAGAAAAAAACAAAGAACATTCCTCAAGACATGGAGCAGAACAACCACAACGAAAGTAATGTCTAAGTAATGACTCCAACTCAGCGACGCTTTCTTTACTTTACCATTCCACCCAATCTCCAGAGAGGATTAGTCATCTGCGTGTCAGGTGGAGGAAGTTTAAGTGCATTTCAGTGAAGATTTAGACTCACAGTCAAATCAGCTATTCTGCACAAGAAATGTCCATGCATATTAAACCACCGGCTACAAAGACAGGACTGAGTGGAAAAAAATTAGTTTAATTAAGATTTATTCATATGAAAATAATATAACAATAATAAGAACATAAGACGTGTTTTGATCTGCATTAAGTGGGACTGTGTTCAGAGCAATTTCAAGGGCCATCCCCGAATAAAAACATTTTCTTTGAATAACAGATACAGGATTTTTACATTTCTTTGCACATTCTGAATCACAAATTGTTGATTTTTTATTCTTTTTTTTTTAACTGAGGAACTTCTACAAATAAAAGCAGTCATGCAAAATGACTTTTAAACATCTAGTGTTTATAGCACTGTAGCGATACATATTTGTGAATATTTGTGCACCTCCCAAGGAAACAAATCATTAAACATTTACAAAAAAAAAGACTAAAAAACATTTCCTCAGCTCAGCCTTATTTGACTAACTTACTAACAAGGGGCAGTCCACTATTGTCAGATATATTTATATTTATATATATATATCAGGGCATTTCTTATACCTTTATGTCCATCACAATATGAAAACACGTACTCACCATTCTATTCCATATTCTAATCTCTCTTTAAAGGTGCATTAAGTGACATTTTCACTGCTTTATAGCACAAAACAATTGTGAAACACAGTTCCTGTATGGTTTATTTCTAGCCTACCTTCCCAGACTTACAGCCAGCAACACAATACATTTCACTCTTAAGCCCAAAAAGCAAACAACAACTCAGTTTTCATTATATAAGTTACTGTATATGTATAATGCCTCTTCTGTGGGGTCTCTGGTGTTTCAGCACACTGTAGCGGTGCCAGAGACACGTCCATGTTACTTAATATCGCGGTTGCTAATTGAGGCCAATAAGTCACGTTTAACTTAACGCCCCATTTAACCTTAAACAAACACTGTTCAGCCTGACCAGAAGAAACGGTCAACGCAGCGTGTTGGCGTCTTATTAATGTTTTAATAAGGTAGAGTATCCTTGGTCGTCACTGGCAGGTACAGCATAGAAATGTGCTTCTGTGTAATCGCTGATTGTCAAACACTGACCTGTGTGTGTGTCAGTAAAGTGTAGACAAACTACGTGGACCTTTTTACTGTGATAAATGCAGGTTTTTTTCAGCAGCTCAGAGCCGGGTAATTAACAGGTTTAAAGGCTGATGTGCTTCAGGCTCATGAGAGGCACACGACCTTGGAGTTATTAAGCTGAAGTGTCAGACTCACTAATATGTGTTGGTGGAACCACTGACCAGAAAACTAGAAATGGCATGCTTTTTTGGCCACTCGAAGGCGGCATTAAAATGAGTTTGTTGAGGAATCGATGACTAAGAATGACCACGTTGCTCATTATCATCAAGAAACCTATTCATAACAATTGTGTTCATACATAATTCAGCCGCAATGATGTACACATCATCAAAGAAGTCTCACCATCTCTACACCTACTCTAAATTCCTCTGTATTTTAGATTTTTCGCTGTGTAATTGCCAAGTTCAAGACATCTATTTGGTCCACTTGGTGTGTGCTTGATAGTGTTGTTGTGCTTTTATTGAAATAAGGTCTGGAAATTCTCTCCATGCAGGGGACGTGGACAGAGGCTAAGTGTGAGTACAGATGTGCAGTCCTTGGTCACCTGCAGAAAAATGAATTCAGCTCCAGACAGTCCAACAACACCTTCCTGAAGCAATAGAGGGGGGAGTTTGCTTCCTATCAGTCCATCTATAATAAATCCTAAAGTGTTATTCTCATTAATAAATTTCAGTTCGGTAGGTCACGCTCCCTTCCAGCTGGCGTCAGTGTCCGTGATGTCGGTTACACAGTTGTTTCGATCTTTTCGATGATCTCTATCATTGACTTTGAAGGAGACAGCAGAGAACAGTCGTCTTGATCCCAGAGGCTTCCCGGGCTGGAGTTCCCATCTGTGCTCAACTCGTCGTCCTCCTCCTCGCTCTCATCTTCACAGGACTCCATGTAGTGCAGACCCAGAGCGTTGATACCAGAGTCCTCGGAGCTGGACGGAGAGGAGCAGTGTTCCATTTTGGGTCCTTTCACCTTGTCCACAGGCGAGAGGTGTTTGTGTTCAGTGATCACCTGCTGGACCGGCGCTGGCACTGGTGCTGGAGCAGGCGCAGGCGCTGGCGCAGGCATGTGATGTTTGCCCGGCGCAGGTTTGACCTGTTGTTGAGGTTGACTTTGATTTTGCGGCATTTGAGGTGTAGCTGGAGCGGGCGGGGGAGGGGTGGGAGGTTGAGGCGGTTCTGGTAGAGGCGGCGGCGGGCGCTGCACGTAGCACATCTTCCCATTAATGCGTTTGACTATGTAGTCATCTACGAACAGGTCTGCGATGACACAGTACTTAGGCGACTCGAGGTGGGGCGGGGACCGGAAGCAGGGCGCCAGTTTTAGGAAGCGCTCAGCCAGAGAGACAGACAGGTCGATGGTGTTACTGTACTCTGTCCCGACAGGGGGCACGGCGGTGCTGGGCAGCTGGCACACATTGGTCATGGGCTGGTAAACATACTTGCCTGTAAAATAGAAAAAGAAAAAAACAAAAGATTATTGTTGTGCAGCAAGAAAAAGCTGACTGGAGACAATGGGCCTCATGCAAGAAACCATATACGAACACATGTTCCCTTATTTTTGTTATTATCCATAGATTTGTAGGATTCACCAGTATTTTCTTATTTTTGCTGTTATTCCAGGTAAGATCAAATTTTACAAGTGATTTTACCAAGATAAAAGAAAAACATCACAGCCCAGGAAGCACTGGTTCAATTCACAGAAACATGTTTTAAATTTTAGGAACACAGAAACTAATCTAACTCAGATTATTTTACATTTTAGAGGAACATCTATGATTGATTATTAAATTTGTGGTTGAAAAAATATCTTATTCGTCAATTGAAATGGAGTGTCTGACTGGACATCTTTGTATCACAAATAATAAAAACAAAAATAAACTAGAAAAGCACTCGGAGAGCACAGACCTCCACCAAGGCAGATCAGTCCCCCCACCCCCACTCCCCATATCACCACCAAATTTTTATCATTTGTTCCTTGTGCCGGTATCAATGTTTCCTGACAATTTCATCTAAATTCTTCCATAACTTTTTGAGTTATCTTGCTAACCGACAAACAAACAAACAGACAAACCCCGATGAAAACCCTGAGGTAACAATTAAATAAAAGGACATCTTTGGGTCACATTGGAAATAAATATTTTTCACTTTAACCTGTTGTCCCTCAGATTTGTTTTTGTCATGATAGCCCATAAATGAATAAAAAAGGGGGAGATGCATTAAGTCCTTTCTGATTTTCTTGGAAAGGAAAAACAAAATGATGGCCCTCTGTTCTGCAGTGAAAAAATACATTTTTTAAGAAAAATTCTGAGCGTAACAAGCAGTGAAACAGAATTCATTTAGATCCTGATGATCATCCATACATGTTGGTTTGTTGGTTTGTCTTTCCCCTACGCTCATGAACTAATATTTTTTATTCACCGCAAGACAGATTACCATAGTTTTTCTTCTGCAAGTGTGGCAGAATCTATTTGATCTCCCTTTTTTAGTACTTTTATCTGCAAAACTATACAGCATGTCAGAGATCATATTTATATCAAACCACTTTATTTGGATCACTGTAACTATGTGTTCCACTGACATTCACACCATCATATACGATATGTTTCCACTGCTGTGTTTTTGTAACACCAGTACTGACACTCTGAAAGATCACATTTCCTTTGATTTGATTTTAAAGTATTTCAGTTTCATTAACCCTAAAGTTCTTCTTTTTCTTCCTGCCTTTTTTAAGTGGCTGAAATTGCTGACCCAAAGTGATCTGTTTGCACACGACACAACATCGGCCCTTTTATGGTGTTTAGTGGGCGTCACATATGCTAATTGGCCATGCCCATCCCATTTATGATCGAGTGAGATTCAACATTCATCAGACCTGAGATGGTCAGAATGTTTGGTGCATCCGGAGTTGATTTTTTTTATGAAAATACAAGAGAAATTTAAGAGAATGTTGCTACAAGAGGCCCATTATTTCTATTTTAAGTAAATAAAGTAAATTAATTAATAAAGCACCATCCCAGCAGCAGGAGTGTGTGTGTGGGTGTGTATACACTCTGAAACTGTAATTCATGTAATTGTGGATTGCTATAATAATAGCATGGCTCCTTATCTGTTGTCTCTTTGTATAAATGCCAAATAAATAAATCAACTGAACCCACAGTGTGACATCTCTAACACAATAACAAGAGATGTATTTTAAAGGTTCAGTTTGTAATGTTTAGTGATATCTAGATGCAGATCCTCTATGGTGGCTGCTCAAAATGTAAAAAAAAAAAAAAAAAAAAAAAAAAAGAAATAGGAAAAAATGCAGAATATAACAGGTCTGTGCTGGAGCCATTGTTTTTTTTTTCATTTTTATCTAACTAGAGATTTTCTTTCAAATGATATTAATTCTGTTCCACCCTCAAACATGATGAAAATGATTGTAATATAATTTAACACTGGATTCCAGACACTAAACAAAGTCTTTTCTGATCTACAATAGAAACATACGAATACAACTCAGAGAACTCTGTGTAAAAGGATAAATGACTCATTCTGAGCGAAAAGAAAAACAGCGATTTTGATTTTGAGGTGATTACACACTAATGAAAACGTAATTATCAATATTGTATTCAGTTCCTGCAATTACAACCCACTAGATCCCCCTAAATCTTACACTATGAGCCTTTAATATGTTATGAATTAGTGTGGGATCATGGGAGTTTTTGTTTTCCTCACATTGCGGACAAAAATCTGAGATGAAGCCAAAATGTTTATAGATGAGGCAGTGGATTAGAGTTTTATTCACATTACATTTAGTGGCATATATTCATGTTGCGTTATTTCATTTCACACTAATATGATGCCACTAGTGGGGATTAAATAAAACTGGCCATTACATTGAATAAAATGATGGATTTCGCTTCATGTGTTCTTAATGTAATAATGTAGTAATGTCATGTTTTTAATGCTTAATGTAAACTTTGTTAGAAACAGTAAGTTCATGTGTAAACGAAATATATTACGTACCTCACCTGTCTATTTACAGATGTTTAATGTGGAAATAATGTCTTTAAAACTCACAAAAAATACCTACGTGCATCATTTTCCTGTAAAATGAATAAAGTATTTCTGCACTTACATGCACATCATTATACAATCAAACATGAACTATTTCCCTCATATTAAATACATTTAACCTCTGAGGTAAACACGTGCTGAGAAATTTTATATAGTTGTCAGCTAAAGTTGACAAAAATGGGCTGGGAGGCACATGAACAGGGTGACTGTGATCATCTTTGTCATCTGTCCTTTGAGAGTGGCTGCAATTTTCACATCACAATGCTGCCAACAGCTAAAAAATACCTGCCCGTCCACCTCCATCTGCAGCCGAAGTGTAGCTTAGTTTAACATTCAGAGAACAGAGCAACAATCACTTCTAATCTCAAGAAACTGAACAGAAAAGACTTAGAGAATTGAACATTTACTGCTTGAAAGTGACATGGTGATGCTGTTTTACATCTAAATCACTTCATATAAAAAGGGCCATATTTTTAAAGCCCAGTGGGAAAAGGACCGTTTTGCTTAAAGTCAGCGGTGACAGAAATAATATTTTTGATCCTGTTTGAGTTGTGACATTTTTCAATTTCTAAGATAATTTTAAAAGTCAAGAAAGTGCCAGTTTGTGGCAAAGATAGTAAAGAAATATCTAGTTTTGTGTTAAACTGGTAGAGAAATGTACTATATGTCATGTGTAGTAAATTATGATTATGGAAAACGCATCGTGATATACAATGTAATATATAATATGGGAGTAATGGAGAGCTTTAAGAATGCTGCTATGAAATGGTCGGAATTTATTTCGATATGTGTACAATTTTTTTTAAGTTATTTTGTGGAGCTGACATGGAACTTAGTGGTGAGTAGAGGAAAATGTGGCAAGGGGGCGGAAGAATAAGTTGCACTTCATCCCACTCCTTTTTGAATATTTTTTTTTATATGTTTTTGGTTTTAAATGCTGATATTCAAAATAAGAATAAACAAACAAACAAACAAAAAATTACACACACCACTAACACCAAAGTGGACGTTACTTTAGTGTATTTTACCATAATCTTTAAAGGGGTCATATTTTGCTAAACCCACTTTTATTAGTCTTTGGTTCATTTATTTGTGTATTTGGACCCTAACAGTTCATAAAGTTTGAATTTGAACCCTCCAGGTGCTGCAAAGCTAGCTTTATATTCATTCCGGCAAAAATCAAGTGGATTTCTACAACCCGTTTTAATTCCTGCTTAATTTGCTACGTTTTACAAGTAGTTATGTTACGACATTTGCACATATAAGGTCAAGACTTCCGACGAACATTTCTCCGAGTACGACATAATTTTTCGTCAGCAGCAGCGGGTGGAGTAAAAGCTGAAAATATGTCCAAATTTGAGCCGATTACCTAAAATGTTCAGTTGTTGGTTGTATTAACGAACACAAGTGGCTGAACGGGACAGAGAAGCACAGTCAACAACCTGGAGGGGGTGGGGCGTGAAATGGCTCATTTGCATTTAAAGGGCCAGCGCTCAAAACAACCACAGAGTTGAAGATGGACCTGTGGAGTTGAATTAATGAAGAATTCAGACCTAAGCATAGCATTTACAGTTTATGTAGACCACAGGGAAATGTTTTACAATGCATAATTCAATTTAAAAAAAGCAAAATATCACTCCTATAAGAGAAGAGGTGACTAATAACAGTCTGGTTATGATGAAGCTGCAGAGACATCTTCTGTAACTGAACAGATTGTGTTGATGTCACCTCTGCAATATTCTGGCGTGTAGTCTTTATATTTAGATATTTTCAAGGTCTGATAGGTCAACAGTTTTTCCACAAACTCCAACTTTCTTGACTTGGAAAATCATTCTTTTATTTAACAAAGATCATATACGTGGAAATGATGCATAATTCAAGAAGGATCAGGTCACTATAGAGAAAAACCAGTAAGTGAAAAGCTTTTTTCTGGGATGATTCACTTGGTGAGGTAGTTTTCTAAATGCTTCCTGTGCTGAATGATGCTGGAAGGGACCTCTAGGCTAGAAACTCTTGCAATTCCCATTCAGGAATGTGTATCTTTATTTTATGACTGAGAATATGTATTGTGTAAACCTACTACGAGGTACTGAGACTAATGTATATATAATGTATAGATTTTTCTTATGTGGACCTGTTTTTTCTGTCTGTTTGCTGCCACTACAAGAACATTTGCCACCATGAGCTATAACAGTGACTGTGTAAAGGGAGTATTTGGTGCACATTTTGTTTGATATTTCTTTGCCAGATGGTTCATTTTGGTTTTGTTTTAGTTTTGTTTCACTAGAAGAAACAAAACCATTGCAGAGTTTAGTTTTACCATTACAGTTATTCATGTCCTCTATTTATACACTACTCTTATCTGCTAAATTCATGCACTACATGTACAGATGAGGGATTATGTGCCGCATTTATGTACAATATTTATATAGATTTATGTTATGCTTGCTGCTAGATTCTGATTTGTTGTACCAAAGCGTAGTGTAGCATTACTATAACTCCAAATTCATTTACCACTATTCTCTATTCTCTCACATCAGAGAATAGTCGAGAAATAAAAGAACCCTACGTATATTTGTGGGTTGTGTCATTCACATTTTACACTAGCCTACATTCATGTACACATTTCTAATGCCTTTGTTAAGTTTTCCTTTTTGCCAGCTCGTGGTGATTGTGTGAGATGACTGCTTCCAAATGTTACTCATTGTTTGCAGCCCACTGCCTCCACTCTGCCTGGATATTGTGGCTCAGATGTGTGTTTAACTGGTTCCCTGGAGAGAGAGAAACTACAGAAAATGACAGGCCTACGCATCACTTCCTCTCACTCTGTGTCTTTGTCTTTTGTTTTACGGGCTAGGGGGACCTGCTCAATCAAAACCTCCTTCCAGGTTCCACTGAAAACACCCAGCGACATCAACATAGCGAAGTAGCTCGGTTTTGCATTGTCGAATAGACCCAGAGAGTTTATAATCCCAAACGTAGCGCAGTAATGTTAAAATTTAATTGAACAGCTTTAACCAATTTCAAGTGACCAGATTGTTATTAGAGCCTCAAAGATGCTTTATCCATCCATGTGAAGTGTTTCAAAGAGGTAAGTAAAGCTTGATCTTCATATATTTTGAAAACATTGTTAACACAAAACACAGGTGCTAATGTTGTTAAAGATAAGAGGGGAATGGTCACAATCCTCTGTTTGAGAGAAAGTCAATGGTGCGTGGTCGGACCGATGCGAGCCTATTCAGGCAGCCGCAATAAATGAGAGTTAAAACCGTAAACGACGGCGTGTTGACATTTCGTTTTTAGCATATTATGTCTAATAGCATTCACCCATCTGGAGGATCAAAAACCAAGAGCAATACTGGGGGACAGACAGATGCATAGGCAGAACAAACACCAGACAGACATATGGGGCCAACACTACATCAACACAGATTGTCCTCAAAGCCTTTAGATGGAACGCAGATTGTCTGGCGCACAACAAGTAGATTTACAAGACATCTGCAGAATACAGAATTCGACTGCACTAAGTTACAAATATCACTGTTACCGTCGGACCTTAGAGCGAGGTAAGTTACACATGTGGGTGATAAATCTTACTGACGAGGGAAGAGAATCAGCCTCGGGTTTGGTAAATTCACAGTTTAGGTCACATATAAATACACACTAATGCGATAAACTGAAGAGCAATGAAGGTTAACGAGTCAAAATTTTGCTAATCAGTTTGTCAAGCTCACGCAAATCCACTACTTTTTAAGACAAACAAACTGAAATTTATAAATAATGCACAAATAACCTACAAGACAAGAAATCATCTACTACAACAAAAAAAAAGGTAAAAAGAAAAAAGGTAGGGACGACAATGAAAAGAATGTGCCTAACAGTATGCGGGGTGAATTTGTGGAATGATTTGGCGAAGGAGTTGAAAGAATGTATATTAATCACTATATAAAAAAAAAATCTGCTAAAGCTGTAAATGGAAGAGGGAGGATGTTAACGCTAATGACACTGGTGAATATTGGGTGAGATACAGTGTAGTATAGATACCTTAGCTAATATGTAGTGGAATACATATTTTTTTAATAAAGTATAATAATATAGTTGTGTCAGTTGCATAAGAACCATAACTGAGATAGTCATATATAGTATAAATTATAAGGTTGCATATAATTAGAAATTATGGCAGATTGCATATTATATTTATATTGGTTTATATTTAGCACATATGTAGTGGATTATGATGTAGATTTATATAGCATATATTATTATATTTAGAGCGTACTGTACCCCACTTTTAAACAACTCACCTAAGCTGAATAAGATTTAGTTTGCATATAATGATACTCTTAGAATATTATTGAAATATCCAAGATGGGAAAGTGCAAGTTATCTTTTTGTGACATGTAATGTTCCTACTTCTCATGCTTTGCTGAGGAATTTTATATATAAGTTTATGTGCAGGCTCAAGGGATCTAGGAATGGAATTAAAATGTTTCTGAGTCTAATCTGAGTGACACAAGGTACACCTCTACGTTTTAGAAATACTGGCACAAACTACTATATTTTAATGGCTGACCATTGACTGACATTGTATATCTGTGATTTTTATCTCTGTGGCTTGTGTGTGCGTGTATTGTCTACTTTTGGACTTTGAGTTTGCAAATAAAATAAAAATATATGATAATTATTATACTGATTATATAAACATATATACATGTATTAATATAAACACACACTCATTGAAATCGTAATAGCATGAGTAGCAAGCAGTACTTTAAAGCTGCTTGGTGTCAGATGTTTTTTTTTACGTGTGAATGTACATTTTTCTTTCAGCTACTACAATTGAAATCATTTCCTTTCTAAACACCGTCTTCAACTTTGTGTCACCATGTCTGTTTAACCAGCATGAACATCAAACAGCCCCATAAGGCTACAGTAACAGTAACTGACAGCCAGTGAACTCTGCCAACGCAGTTACAGGCCATATTGATATTCACTGGGACTCTCTGCTTTTGTAGTGTCCGGTGTTGAAGCCCTCACTCGACAGTTGTTCTGCAGCCTCAGTGCCCTCCCTCTGCCCCCTGTGTGTGTTTATATTTCCATACTAACAAGCACCAGATGTCCACACAAAAGACAAACCTGCAAACCAGGACATTTCACCAGGGTTTCTTTTTTTTATTTTTTTAGTTTAAGGTCTCCTGACATTTTTCTACTTCACTGGTAGTTATTATAACAGCAGTAATGTCTTTGAGGACTATTTTCAGCTGCAGATCAATACATATTTCGTGCACTAGTGAGTCTTTATGGTACCAGAACTGTATGTGTGAAACTGACTCAAATTAAAGTCCAGTCCCTTGGCTTATGAAAAGGCTAAGTAACATCAGTAACACCTTTATATAAATCAGAAGTCTTGCATAAAATGACCACATGAAAAGGTCTGCAGTAGTACTTTTAATTATTCCAGTGTAACTTTCCAAGCAGTTGCACTGAAATCAGTGGCATGAAGTTCATTAAAGGGTAAAAGTTCTATTATTTATTTGCACAAAGAAGCTGTTATTCCACAAAACAAGCCAGATATCCTTTTATGTGGTATTTCTGAGGCCTGGCTGAATATTAATAGCCTACCAGAACATGATAATACACCTCTTAACAGCTATTATACAACATTTTTGCATAGTTCACCAATGTCAAACCAAACAGTATCCTCAGTGTTGTCACTGATTTCCGAAATCTCAACTGTGTCTTTGTTTTGTTTTATGGATCTGTGACAAAAAAAAAAAAAAAAAGCCTTGGCAGGCTGAGCTTGTGTGTGTTGTAAAAAAGCATGAATCATGTTCTGCTTATGTTGCTTTTATGTCACGTGAAATAACATCTGCACCTTTTTTTTTTTTTGCCAAAAGTAAACGAATAAATATCTTCACATCTCAGCCAGGAAAAAAAGAGCCTTTAAACTTTAAAGAAATGTTTATCATGACCATTATTGACAATAACTGACACAATCATTTTTAACATAAAATATTTCATTATATTTCATATATCATATTTCATACTGTGTACATAAACTATTTATGCATAAAATGTAAAAAGGCAACTAAAAAAAGCACCTTTCTATTTTAGTTGCAAACAAGATAAACATGCAAAATATGAATGTTGTCAAAAAATATATTAAGAAATTAGGGCTGCATCACTAGGTGCAAGCATTTTCTTGTGATTATTGCTGGAAATACAACAGTTGTAATTGGAGTTTAGCTGCTTGTTGATCAAGTTCATGGATTTCTCATTTTAAAAAACTACCATTTGCAATTATTCTTGGGCTTTACAACTCGTAGAGCCCACTTGGCCCCAACTGGGTATTTAAATTTAAACCAGGCTCTTCTTCACCGTGTTCTAAATGCAGAATACATGAAGGCAGCCTCACACATTGTCTGTGGTCATGCCCTAAGATTCAGGGATACTGGGAGTCTGTCCTATTTGAAATTAGAAAAATGATTAAAACCCACATTGATCTTGATCCTTTATCTCTTCTCCTTGGCTTGACAAATAAGCATAATGGTAATAAACATAAAAAAATTGTGTAATATTTTAACCTTTTGTGCCCGAAAGAATATATTACTACATTGGACTTCTGATAAATCCCCTGCCATTTCTGGATGGAGGAAGCTAATACTGGAGCACATTTCACTTGACTTTTTGACATGCGTGGCACATTCTAAGATTGACATATTCAACTGCATCTGGAAACCCTTCTTGGATTATACTGAAGGAAACGTGTCCTCCATTCTGTCTCGGGCTTTCATCTGCTCTGAAATGGACTCTTATTATATTATACAGATATGAATGTGATGGGAATCTATCTCTATGCTAACTGTAAGTCTCTATTTTTGTTTTGACTGTGGTGCTGAGCAGTTTTGTTTTGTTTTGAAAAATGAAAATTTTATAAATATATTCGTAAAAAAAAAAAATTAACTAAAATGTAAAAAAAAAACAAAAAAACCCACAACTTAACAAAATACAAAAATGTTTGATCTTCATTTATGGTGTTTTTACACAGTATCTCTCTACTCAGCATCACTAAATATTCCCAGACAAAGGCGATTGTGTTTATTTTCTTTTTCTATTTTTGCAATTACATCCTTGCCCTTTCAATCGCAGCCTTTTGTGATTATATAATTGCACAAACTAATACTGCAAGTACAATTCAATTAATTGTGCAGCACTAAAACCTAAAATTGAAACATTCTTCATAACATTCCCTCTCTTCTGTGTTTCCTTCATGCGTATTTCCTGCCTGTGACCCTGATGCGTGGGAGACTGACAAGACGATGAACAATATTGTATCATAAGTGACACAACAAGTACGTTCATCTATCATCACATGATCTATATGTCATATCACACAGCGCTGTGAAGGAGTATGTCAGTGTCAGTGAAACAATGTGGATCATCAGTGTGGTTTTGCCATATTTAGATCACATTTGAGCTCTGTGGCATGAAAAAACAACCATGGCGCACTGGTTAGAGACACACATACTTGTTAGCATGATGAATTTGATGCCAGTTTTTTTCTTTACATTGCAACACAGGTGTTCAGGTTCAGCTGAAAAAGGTTAGCCCTTAACCTCAATAACAGATACCCAATTCTCAGCTGACTTGTTGCAGTTTGTGTTGTTTTGATGCGTATTTTTAGCCTCTTATAGAAAACTGGCTACTCAGCTGACAACACACAGAAGACATTTTTGGCTTCTTCCCATAAACGTTGAGTAGATTTTAAAATACGTCAATCATCCGAAGCACAAAATGTCATAAAATCCAGTGCATCAGTATCAAACAGTGGGAGCTCCTCTGCAGACCTACCACTTTACACTTACTGACAGAAACCAGCTGCAGAGGAAAGTCACACAATATTTTCCTCTGACAGGCGCCTCAATAGACCTGAATAATACTCTGCCACAGGACATGTTGCACATTGAGGAAGGAGAATGGCTGGTATTGTTTGTGGATGGGAAATCCTTTCATCATGTTATCATTAAATGCTGCTGAAAGCTCACTGGGGTCTGACAAAGGCCTTCTGGGAGATGTAGGAGGTGACTAGCTAAGAGAGATGTAAACACCAGGAGGAAATAGCCACTCTTCATTGTAAAGGTTAGTGTGTAAATTTAACTATATGCTGTTAAAACACTGGAAGGTGAATCTTAACGCCTACTGATGTAATTGTGGTGTAAGTGTTGAAAACACAAAGAAATAATGAAAAATATAGCTGGTCACCATGGATAATAAAGCCAAACTATCCTCTTAGTGGCTTGCAAAAAAGCTATTACAAGGAACTGGGGAAAGACAGAACCACCAACAAAGGACCAATGGATCACAATTATTGAAGGAATATATACAATGGAAAAAATGACACAAACTGCGACTACAAGAAGCACAAATGGACAAAAAATGGAAAAACATGAACTGATTACAGAACCCGGAATGATGGAAGGACTAAATAATGTGAATGCAGTGCCGTGCACTGTATCCAAGCAAGGTTTGTTTGTTTGCTTTTTGTTGTTTTTGGTGACTGTTTATAAAATTTCAATAAAAACTTAAGTGAAAAAAATAAAAATAAAGCCATAATATCACAGTTATTGGAGCTGCTATGTTGCTTCTGTGCCTCAGTAGTCACGTCTCACAATCTCAACTCTCTAAAAACGTATGATTATCTGCCATCGAGGGAGTGTAAATGGTGTCGAGAGGAGGTGAAGAAGTCTTGCTTCAGGCCACTTGAATTACAAAAGTAATTGTGGAATTTTCGCTCGATGATGCCGGGGAAAAAAAAAAAAAAAAATCACTCAGAGGCTTTAATGCATAGTAGTTCTGGATCTAGCAGATAGGGAATGTGATATAATAGACGCGTGAGGCATTTATGGGAAAAAACAAAAGTTCATGGGGTTAATAAGAAAAAGAGAGCACAGGCATTTCTTTACTGTGAAGTCAGAGATTCTTTCTGCAGAGGAGGGAGCACAGTGGAGGAGGTATAAGGATCTCCAAGTCAGCTGCTCCCACTTCTGATCTCCATCTTGCATACCTCCTCTGCTCTACACTGGGCCTATGGCTAGCCGACAGCAACACAGTCTGCTTTAATACGAGAAACCGTCTGTCTAAATAATGCAGCATGTTGCCCATCCATCTCACATTGTCTTTCAAGTAGCATTCCACATCACTCTGTCCAAAAATTTCAGCCCACTGTCACCTCCCGAAGAGTAAGAAAAAAATCTGTTCAAATACTTCACTGTGGGAAAACTCATCAGTTGAACACGTAGATGAATGAGCTCACCCTTGTCGTTTTAATATCAGCTCATATCAAAGCGTCAATAGCAGCTGAGTCATTACCAGCCCCCTCAGTGGGAATTTTTTTGTATATATTAGCCAAAGTCAGCTGTCTCTGTGCAGACTGAGCAGCAGGTATTCTAAAAGCAACATACCAGGTCAAAGCAGCATCAATGTGAATGAAAACAATTATTATAGCAGATTGTAATCATGCCTCACTACAGCTGCTACACCCATTTGGCTGGTGGATACGGTCCACTCGCGCTTCCGCTGCTCTTTGTGTGTAAATCTGACCGACAAAAGGGCTGCAGCCGAAGCAAAAACACAAGTTTCAGGTTTCAGTCAAGGGGATGGACTGACCTAGCATCATGTGAAACTCCTTTCCTGCTTCCTGTTTCATGCCTCCGGAGGCTGTTCCACATTTACAGCTGCTTTTAAATCTACTGTTTAGTCTAGTCTCCCAAGTGAAAAATGTATCCGTGTGTACCAAAGAAAAAAAAAACAAAACCTTAATCCTCGTCAAGGACCACTTCAGAGCTTTTCATGTTCATCTTAACCCTTTATGAGGCAAGCGACTATTTTTGGTAATTTCTACATACATTACAAGACTTTGGCAACATCAGCTCCAGTGAGGACGGTGAGTCAACAGTCTCAGGTCCAATGTGGTCTACAGGGTCTGTAAGGTCCACCTCTGCATGAACAGTGAGTGGACCT
>JAPQRP010000016.1:28573823-28597805 GCA_037367295.1 Apogon hyalosoma | reverse complement strand
TAATGGTACTAATGTAAGGAATGATGTTCAAAGGGATCATGTGGATGTGGACAGGGGTCTGGATCAGCACTTCTGATATTGTAATGCTCTAAAATAAATATTCCTTTCACCTTACATGTGTTTTTCTTGTAGTTTTTTATATACTTCTAGGATTTTTTTTTTTTTGTGCTACTTTTGAGCAAGGAACCAAATATGGTAACTTCATTTACCTTGATTTTATACATGACACTATATATTTTTTTTAAACATTTCATGAAATAAAGTCTTGTTATGTCTTCCAACAACACACTAAGGTTGAAATTCTGAATTTCAGAGTATTTCTATGAGTGAACTATAAAGGGTTAATGTGGTACTCACATGTCCACATGTAAATCAAAAGTGTGAAGGATAAGGCGACACAAATCACAGCTTTTCTGAAATAAGTGTCACATCTTATTTTCCATCTGAAACTGAATGTGATTGTCTGAAATTGGAATAACCGTTATTTATTTAAAATGCGGCAGATGCAGTCTGAGTTTGCTAAATCAAGCATATCTCTATGTTAATGTTTTCATACTAAATTCCCTATTTGCTTTTCAGGTAACAGTGTTTGTTGATGTGCTGCAAAGGTATGATAGAGAAATTGGTATTGGACTATAATCTTAAAAAAAACAAACCTGAAGTTATCCTTTAAAACATGAAGATCTGAACTTTAGTTTAGCTGCTGCTCTGTGTCCAAGAAGTGAAAAACCAAACGTGATATCATGACTCGCATAAATATACACGCCACTATTAATTGGCGCGTTATCTGTGCTCATCATAAGCTATCCGCGTCTATGTTCACGGCGTTAGTAGCCCCCGTCCAACCTGAATCGATGTGTCAAATACCACGCACTGAGGGTTAGGGTTAAGGTTATGTGAACCGGAGATCTTGCCGTTTAATTGACACGTGATCAAATGGCGTTGAATAACACGAGAAAGGTCAAAAACGCATAGGTGTAGCACGCCTAATGCCATAAGAACTAGCATCACATACAACGCCATTTCTTGAGATCAGTCTGGAAAAACCAGCAGTTAGAGCAGTCAAAGAGCTTGTGGATCAAAACATGTACAATCAATCAAAAAGTATGCCTTTAGGCTTGTGCTGACAGTATATCGATCCCTAAGTGAAAAGTGAAGTCTTATATGATTCAGCAAAAGTTAAAGGTAGCTTCTAGATCAATCTATCAATACAGCGCGTTATCCAATAGACCTCCTTATTCTCCTTTTGAAATAGATTCAACAACAGCTGCGTGGTTTTGACAGATGAAGCTGCTAAGGAAGTCTGACACAAAAATCAGGCTGACTTGCATCTGTAAGAGAAACACAGCGCAAAGAATTAGAGATGACAGAGTACGAGCAGACTGACAACGCTGATCAGGACTCATTATACTTCGTTAGACATTGTTAATCACTAATTTATTGCAATGTGTGGCAATTGTAATCAGTTTGTAGGGGATAAAAAAGGAGGAAAAAAACATTCAGACCAGGTGGTTGCATTGCTGCTGAGAGCAAAAGCCTTCATCAGACATATTGGCAGTGACACTAAACATAGCTAATTACTGTAATGAGAGGCTTGGACTGATGTTGTCACCAGCTGGGGAACACTGCGTTCACCTACATTTAACTGCACTTTCCCCCATTTTCTGAGCCAAAGGTGTTGGACAAAGCTACAGCTGCAAGAAAGCGTAAGCGACTGGAAAAAAAAAAACAATGCGATTTTCCAGAATGAGACAAACAACAGTACGGGCTGAGATATTTTGAAGGTGTTAAGTTTGCAGCAGCACGTAGTGTAGGAAACAAGAGATGTCACAGGTAATAGCCTCGCACTGCTCCAGAGGTAAGATAATGGAAATAATTTATATTTGAAAATATAAATGCTGAGACTACTCTTACTAGACAGTGACCTTTCATACTTGTTTGCATGAAAACCCATTAAAAATGTAATTAAAAAGGCAGCCTAGCAAGGCTCCCTGCGGTGAATGCACAATTATGAGCTTCAGAGCAGGTTTGTACTCATAGGCACGCTCAAAATGAAAACGCGACAAGATAAACAACATTTTGCTCTTTAACATCCAACATTGTTATGCATCAGCAGCAGCCGAGGGTGTGAGCCGAGCCGAGCCGAGCCGAGCATGCAGAGGCACGACGCTATACTTTTCTCACTAGGTGCCCTGGTTCTGCCTGATTCAGCAGTCTAAGTTGGTGTGCTCTCACTGTGAAGCATGACTGTCCTGCAAGGGGAACCTGAGTTACTGAGGGAAGAGACGTGAAGGTGAGGAGCCTCATTATGATGCGGAAGCTCCTTTTGTTCTGTGAGCTGGAGTTAAATAATAGCTAAAAAGTGTTCATTTTGCAGCACATTTTCAGTGTCAGAGGTGGATATTTCAAAGCCAATAACAGGAGTGAGTCTAAATGTTTACAAATGATGTAACACCGGACAGGCTTTGCTGTGACACAAATCTCAGCTGTGTCTCATGATAAACACTGGAAAGAATTCATCATTTTTGTGCCACATCAGATATTTCAAATCACTTGCCTCATCCTGGATAGGGCCAGACATCTAAATCCAATGATTACACGGAAAAGATTACAATGTGACTTTCTGCAGTTGCACAGTATAAGCCCTGAGTGACTGGTGCAAACTGGACGGTGATTGTGTTTTACACTGATCTGAGGATTTTCAGGGGGGGAAATGGCCGGGGATGGGATAAATTAGGGCAGCACAAAGAGACGGACATGCTGTCAGGTTCAGTCACGGGTACCGTGATTCTGTGGTAGCGTTGAAGTGTCAGGTGGAGAAAGGTTTGGATGGAGACAAAGGGTGAGAGTAACACGGGGTTGTGAAAATGCCACTGACGCTTCTCAAACAAAAAAAAAAAGGAAAAGAAAAATGTGTTTTGTGTAGAGTTGCTGCAGCCATCCACTCTGTTCCAGTACAGTCCATTTGAAGGGTATAATCACAAAAAATGACTTATTTATTCCATTTTTGCTCATTTTTTTCCAGACTGCAGGGAATACGTCGGAGCCAGATGGCAGTATTTTATATGTTTTTGCTCTTCACTATCTCAGAACAAGCTATAAACTGATAATGTGTTAATTACAGAACTGTCTAAACTCTCCATCTGCAGTCATGAATGCTTGTAAAATTAACCAACCAAACAATTTAAAACACCGAATAACATTAAAACACCCAGGTACTGTAATGTTTTTAACAAACTACTTGGTGTTGTAAATAGTGAATCTGAGAGGTACTATTTTCAGCTGTGGAATAACACATTGCTTACTCTAGTGACTATTTACAGCAACAGGGTAGTGTGTGTGGGAATGGCTCAAAATAGATGAGAATACAATGTTCATCTTAATGAAAGTAATGTGTTCTTAATTGTTCTTGGGTGATAATGGAGACAAGTAGGCTTTGGGGTTCACAGAAATGCACTGTGGTGAGGTTATTTAAGGTTTATTCTGCTGGTTTTTGATGATAATTAAAATTTAAAGCAGAAATGAAAGTGATGATTCAAGTGTGGGATGTCTCAAGGATTTCCAGCAATGGAAAAGATGACGGTGGGTTTAATAGTGTGTCATTAATTTCTGTAGACAACTTTGGATTTGTGTGCCTACACCTTTACATAGGTTGTCCATTAGATGACACAAGCTTTCATACATGTACATTGAAAAATAGGCACGAACAAAGCATATAAACGAGCCTATGCTTTATTTTTCCTGTTTTTACTTTCAAAAGACATCCAGGGTGCAGTTATCATCTGGATACCTGATTAAACAGTAAACACTTATTACTATTATTATTTTTTTTTTTTTTTTTGCATTTTAACACTGCACACTTTAAACAACATATTAAGACTGATGGACAAAGACATAAAAAATGTGAATCATGGGATGTGGCTGCATTTTCCTGTCACTGGATTTACCACAGTCTACCAAGAGCCAAAACAACAGAAGCAAAGGGCCAGTGGTGAGCACTGAGAACATACTGAAACGTTAATCTCCATATTCTGCTGCCTCCACTGCTTATTATATACATAAAATATCCAAACAGGGGCGTTTACTGTGGAGCTTGACCCTGATTAAGGATAGATGTGACTCTCACTTAGGAAATAATGAACGAATAAAACACGGAGACAATTTCATTCTGCAACCAGCCTGTCATATATTATTCAACATAGGCTTATTTCAACATTAATTTCATAGAAAAGGCTGGATCACTGCTTTATTTTAGTAGATGCCTTAATAATGATGTCACATTTTCTCCAAATGTTCTTTAATGCAGACTGTGAGGTGTGTTTGTGGTGAAGCAGACTAATGTTTTAAAATATGTAGAACAAACTTACAGTGACACCAGCCCAAGTGGCAGCACCAGTGCAGCTTGAAGCACTTCCCGTGGCTGTGCGTAGCGCAAATGGAGAGTCCATCACAAGGCAGGAAGTCTGGTCTCCCCGCGCAGCTTTTGGCCAAAGCCTGCGCCTCGTCCAACTTCTCACTCTTCGGACACTTGTGTGCTCCCGAGGTGGCCATGCCAACATCTCCCGAATCCAAAAAAGACGCGCACAGCCTCGTCCGAGTAAACTATAACAAAAAAAACCAAAACAAAACAAAAAAAAAAACCCTCCCCTTTATGAACCGACCAAGCCGAGGTTTACGGTCCTCGCAGCCCAGGAAGGAGGAGGCGTAAAACGGGATCTGGATGCGAAAACACGGCGCAGCTGGGCTCGAGCTCACACAAAATATCAAAACATATCCTGGGAAAGTAGAGGGGTGTTAATTAGCGATGTGGAATGTCATATTTCGAGCCTCCCGTGGTCGTGATCGTCACATCTCTCTATCCACCCCTCGCGCTTGGGAAGCTCTGCGCGCCGGTGACGCGCGTACGGAACAACGGCGCGCATCTGAACTTCATCACACAACGGGAGGAGTCCACAAACACACAAAGCCAGCTGCTCTGCGCACTTCACACACATTAAAACCTTTCATCAAGAACTTCAGCACAAAGCTTTACAACAACCAGGACAGAAATGCAATGAATTCTCCACATTTACCCCCCATGAAAGCGTATTATGCAACAGTAATTAACTAACGTGATTCTCTCAAGTCGCGCATCAGAGAAAACACTGAAAGAAAAGCTCAGAAATGATGTGGGCGCAGACAAAATGGAGCATATTACAGTGTAATCCAGCTGCTCAGGCCGAGTCTCCACTAGGTGGCAACCCCAACATCTGCTCGTCATGGGGAGTGTGATTTACTTGGGAATGAGCCAGTGATTAATATGAAAGCATTTACAGCTGCGTCTCCCTCAGTTCTCCTCCGTCCCAGCAGCAGTGAAGTCAGCACAAAAAAAAAAAAAAAAGAAATCTGAGAAGCACAACACATGCACAACAGTTTTCATTATTTCTTCTCCAGAGTGTTTGTTTCCCAGATGAAGCAAATCATATGAAATAAATGAAGTGCTTACCTGGGTATAGAGGTAAAGATGAGGCCTATCCCACAAATTACACAAAAGAAATACACAAGCATACATAATGATTTTACTGATACATTCAAGGTATTTATTTTTACATTTTGTACTTACATTCATTATGCATATGTACAGACATTTGTCAGGTAGGTAAGTCAGTAATTCAGCTAAAGTATAAAAGTGGACTCAACACGTGTAATATCCTTTACATGATTTACCTGCAGAGCTGCTAACTAGTACTGGTGAGAGTTATAGTTCTGAGATTGTCTAAAGGTGTCATTTTGTCTTTGGTTTAGTTTTTTTTGTTGTTTTTGTTGTTTGTTTTATTAACAAAAGTCTTGATTATAGAAGAAGAAAAAGTAGGATGAAAAAAAAAGTATGACAAATGTGATTTAGAAAACCATTGGGAATTATAAGGTCTTTTACTACACAGTGAACCATTTAGAGTCGGGGAAACCAAATTAATTTTGTCTGCATCTCTATTTCATATTCTTCAATTGTTCATTGTTCACTGTAGTTTATTTTTTACTTCTTTTTTTTAATAATTGTACTTTAGCTCTCAAAATTCCTTCTTCATATTATTGTTTGTTAATGTCTAAAATCCCAGTGTTGGCTCAATAATTCATGGACATTCAGAAATGTTAGAATAAATAATCACAGAAAGAGTTTCAGCTTCATTAAATCCCCAAATCATCACAAACTTAATCAGAATTCAATTTGAAAAGTGTTATTTCAATACAGTTCATTTACATTCATTTAAAGTATTAATGTTTACAGTGTTAGATGATTATAGCTTCAGGTTTGCTTATTAAAGCTGGCTGTGGACTTTCCTGATGACCTCCCTCCATCTCTGGATGGGCGGGCTGCCGCTGGCCACCAGCCTCCTGAGCAGGCTGCAGGGCTGCAGGGAGGGCACATCAGGGTGAGCCCGGTGGAAGTGCTCCAGCCTCTCCAGGACGTTTGACAATCCCACCATGCCAGCATAGAACATGGGACCTCCGCGGTATCTGGGCCAGCCATAGCCAAATACGTAGATGGCGTCGATGTCCTCAGGCCCTGCGGCGATCCCATCCTCCAGGATGCGGAAACCCTCATTGATCAGCACATAGAGGCAGCGCTCCAACACCTCCTGGTGATCTATGCGGCGCACACCCAGACCATGTCGGGCTCTGTACTGCTCCAGGAAGTTGTGAAGCCAGGGGTCAGACTTTGCCACCCGACTGCCGGGTTTGTCGTACTGGTACCAGCCCCGGCCTGTTTTCTGACCGAAGCGACCCTGCTCACAGAGCAGGTCCCCCAGAGGGCTGTACCTGCGGCCCTGACGGATCCTGGCAGACCGTCCCGATGTGGCATCAGGGTCCACCACCCCGTCTGCCTTCCTGACCCTCCAGCCCACGTCAAGCCCAGAGAGGTCAGACATTCTGAAGACACCCATGGCAAAACCAAACTCCTCCAGAGCTTGATCCACTAATTCAGGCGTGGCTCCCTCCTCCAGCAGGAAAAAGGCTTGTTCCACGTACGGCTTCAGCATCCGGTTCCCCACGAAGCCCCGGCAGTTGCCCACAGCCACACTGACTTTGCCCATTTTCTTGCCCAGCTGCATAGCAGTGGCCACAGCTTGAGGGGAAGACCGAGGTCCATACACCACCTCCAGAAGCTTCATGACGTGGGCTGGGGCAAAGAAGTGCATCCCAACCACCAGCTCAGGGCTGCGGGTTTGAGAGGCCAGGTGGTCCACATCTAGTGAAGAAGTGTTGGTGCACAGCAATGCACCTGGTTTACAAACAGCAGATAACTGCTTAAAGACCTTCTTCTTCAAGTCCATGTCCTCGAACACTGCTTCTATGATCAGGTCTGCCTCTGCTACAGCCTGGATGTTATGGCTGTAACTGACCAAACCAAGTGCAGGAGCCACTCCTCGTCTCTTAGCACCTCGCTCCAACATGCCCGACACTGCCTGCTTTGCATCCATTAGCTGCTTCTCCTGGGTCTCCACAGCGACCACAGATAACCCTGTCTGAGCCAGGGCCACTGTTATGCCTCTCCCCATAGTGCCAAGACCTTTAAAAAGGACAGAAGTATACACAGTGACTACAGGCATATGTCTTCAGAACCACCTCTGACAGTTTAAGAGGATAAGTACATACCGGCTGTGCTGTGAGCTAAACCTTATTTTCAGCATTCTAGCATGTCTGACATTGAATGAGCACATGACATTTAAAGTAGCTGTCAATGTCCTAGCTCAGTCAGCATGTACAGGGCTGGGATCTGGACTGAACACCACAATAATATACCATGGTTCTGGTGTTTCCTTGGACGCACAGGTTGTAACACTGCGTACTATAGAGCAAAATATGCAAAGAAAGCCACCAAACATAAATGACAAATACTTAAGCTTTGAAATATTTGTCATTCATTTTCTAGAACAGTTTATTTTGGAGTTTTTAAGATGAGGAGAAAAATGTTACTCATGTATAGAGAGAAATGGTCTGTTTATAGTTTAAAGAAAAACACTGAAACATATTCTGATATAAAGAATGACTATAGTGTAGAGTCCAGATGTAAAATAATATTTAAAGAACAACAAGCATCCTTATGGGAAGAGTTTCACTCAGGAACATTTCATCAGCCCTAGTGACAGGTTTTATCTAATGATTTAATGCTACTTCAGATGACAGACTTTGTTTGTTGTGTGAAATGGGTGAAATTGGGAGTGAGGTTCATTTTTTTGTTTTACTATCCTGTCGACAAGGACATAAAATGTCCTCCATTTATATTGATTCCTTTTGGCTTGAGGATTATAAAGAATTCGACATGTGCTTCTTGAAGGCAATTTTTTTTTGTAATGAATTTTAGTTGCCAAGCCTGGAGGAGAAGGAGGAGCATTTTATTTATAACCAGGCTGAAAGGAATCAGAGAATTTGAAATGAATGGTGACTGAATGTTTTCACCACTTCACCTGTGTTTACGATGTCTGTCTTGATGAAATAATCCAAAACTATAAGTCATGTCAACGTTAACAATATTCAATAATTTACATTTTTAAAACAGTGTGTTGGTCTGCACAAATCACAAAATACAGCATGGGCTGAACAAAAACTGTTTTCAAATGAAAAGTGCACAATGCAAGCCGTAAGCAGTATGGCAACATAAAGTTTTTCCAAAGCATGCATTTTTAAATGTACAAGCTGCTGAGCTCCCATATCCAGACTGTCATACATCCAATCCACCCTGCAGGGGAGGAGAGAGTTCATCCATTTAAAGTCAGCTGATCTGCACATGGCGGCTTAGTTTCCATAGGAAACATGAATTTGGAGATGCTACACAAAGAGCTTGGTAGGTCAATGTGCTTATCTACTGTACGTTTATTGAATTAAAATTTGAATTAAAATTAAAATTAAAAGCCCAAAGCTCTTACCAATAACCGCTGCTTTACTGATGGGCCTGGGCTTGCTCGTGTCCCAGCGAGCTCCACTGGGCGTGCTCCACCTGCTAACAGCTCTCTGAGCAAAGAAACAGTACTGGAGAGCACGGGCCTGGCCTGAAGTGAACAGAGTGGCCATAAGCTCTTGTTCTCGCTTCATGCCCTGAGTGTAGGGCAGAGTGGCAGCTGCCCGCACCGCCTGGACGCACGTGACCGGTGCGATGGCTCCACGGGCGCTTTGACGCACCCTCTGCATTGCCGCATCGAACACAGCGTCCAGGTCTGAGAGGGGTGGACATGGGAAGGTGCTTATACGGCGGGACTCTAGAGAGTGTCCTGAAAAGCAAACGTAGAAGATAGAAGATTTGAGGTTTTGTGACTTTTTGAAATCAGATCTAACTTCGAACTAAATCAAAATTTGTCTGTAAAGCAAGTCTGCATAATTTGGTTTTTTAAACTGAAAAGTGCTTCCTTGTTTCCAGCGGTACCACTTTTTTCCCACTTTGTCAGGCGGCATTCTGTCTGAGTATAATTGGTTTTCCAGCACACTCATCCACTCAACCACTAGATATCCTAGTAGCTACTAAGAGCACAATGATTTGACAGCCCATTTCCAAGATAATGGGAGTGACCTTGTCAGAGCGCTGCTACAGCTCACCTTGAATTATACCAATCTGAAGTGAAATGAAAAGCAACAATTTAGCTCTGGCCAAAATAGTTGGTAAATTCCAGACCATGAAGACAAGGGAAAGAAATTGAATCTTGTGATCCCAAGACCAGTGAGCAATGGTACAATGCAGGAACAATTCTCCAGTTAAAACCACGTGGAGCTGTACACCTGTGTGGCACATATGACGATATATCTTGTGACGACAGAAAAGGGTCCATCCTATTAATTTTTTACTTCACTGTGTCTTTACAGCAATTTATTTTCATCATTTGTATGGCATTATGAGTTCAACCACATGACACATGCAGGCAGGAAGCACAACACAAGTAAAAACTGAAGAGAGTGAACTAATGTGAACAGGAGAAGGACTCCAAATAACCGAGACAAAAACAAGGACCTTGTACCTAAAAGATCCATTTCTGTTCCACACATATGATTTGGGTCTGAAAATGGGATGAAAAACTGACACACACTAGAAACTGTGCTTTGAATACCAAGCTGCAGACTCAAACACCACAAATTTCTTTTACTTCTGTAAGAATCACCTGTTTTCATATTTTTTTTTGTTTAAAACTTGAGGAAACGTGTTCCCATGTGGTTCTATTAAGTTTTTTGTATTTATACATGTATTGTTTCACACTGAAATGAAATGGATCTTCTAAATGAATAAAGAAAATAATTACTTTTTAAAGTTTAAACCTCAAAAAGTTAAAGTAAAATACACAGGCCTTTTCATATAGTTATTTTCATTCATTCATTCATTCATTTTCTGAACCCACTTTATCCTCACTAGGGTCACGGGGGTCTATACGGGGGTTATTTTATAGAAATAATTTTTTTTGCTGAATTGATAGAAAATGGGTTATATCATGGAATGCATCATAGTAAAATTACCTACATAACAGGAATATGAGATTTTAGTCATATTGCACTCAAAGTTTAGACAATCATTAGGTACTTTGTTTTCCCAGTATCATGTTATCCTTGTAATTTTGGGGAAAAATAACATGATACAATATGGACACTGAAAAAGAAGACAAAAAAAGGGGAAAAACAACTGAAGGGTGTCAAATCTCTAAACGTGTATCGTAAATACATCCCTCTTATCCTCATCCTCATCCTCAGAGGGAAACTAAAGCTCCTTTAGGTGGAATAATCACTCACAGATAAGAATAAATTCCTTCGCTTCAAAAAGAAATCAGGTCACAACTAAGATTCATGTGTTTATTCACATGTATTTTCTCTACATTCTTTCATGTATCTAACTTTGACCATCTATACTTCAGGTTCCTTTTTCTAGAGGATGCAATCATTCGTGATCTATAAACTCAAACTCAGATTTTCCTGTTTTAGTTTTCTTGGTATTATTATTTGTACTTATTGAGTTTATGAATGATGTATTTTTGCCTGCAGGACAATAGAAGATTGTTCTAAACCAGATATCTTTGGTTAAGGTTCAGTTATTCAATTCAATTCAACTTTATTCTGAACTCAAGGTCCAATATAGACAGAGAAACACAATAATGACATGTTAATTTAAAATCGAACATTTACACTATATAGTGTTGATAAAATCTTAAAAAAAACCAAGTGTTTTATTGCAGCAAATAGCACAAACCTGCACTTGTACATATATATTTAAGTGTTCAGACATCAGCATGAAAGGAGGGTTTACTTCTGTGATTTCAGTTGAACACCCCTAGTCTATAGTAATTTGAGTTGGAGAAGACTGAGCGTAAAGACGATGGCAACTCTGCAAAACCTTGTTAAAACCATCTTAATTCCCTTCCCTGTCCTTTCTGGTGTGATTACATGAGACAGTAGTCAGAATCCTTCACAACTCCACTGAATTATACTCGGCTGTGGGTCTAGGCCAGAAAATGGGTCACCATGGCAAAGCTTAAAGGGACAGTGGCAGCATTTGATCCGAGGTCCTCTCTTAGTCAAGTAACAAACAACTCTGTCTAACATAATCAAATCACAGTTGATAAATCAAGGCTACAAAAAAGAAAGATGGTGGTAATTTCAGGCCAAGCGTGGTTAAATATGCATTCTGTCCACACACCAATGTTAATGAGATGCTGAGAGGCAGTGCAATGTGATCCCAATGTACTTTAGCGCGGCATTATTGCAGCGGTTAATCTGTAAATGGTTGAGCTTTGTCAATGGATTTGCAGCACAGCAAATAAGAAGGGCTGGTTGTCCTGACAGATGTAGTGGGCAGATGTTGCAACAACTGGGGTAAAAAGTTAATCTTGTCACCAGCAAGAACGTGTTGAGTGTGTGTGTGGTTGAACACACACGTGCATGAAGTAAAAAAAGACACAAACTGCCTTCTGCCTCTATATACACCCATGTGCCACGTTTGCAACTATGAATGTGACAGACTTAATCCATTGCATGAATTTTTATGCCACAAAGCCTCACATTTCTAAATTTAGCCACACATTTCCCATCCTCATTTAACACCTCTGCTAATCAACCCATGACCGGAGTATCCGTCACAATCTCCGCAGATCTCAGTTCCATCTCCTCAAATCTCCATCTTGTATGCTGTTGGCTTCTCTGCCTGACTCACTCTAAGCCTCGGCTTTACTAACAACACTCACTTTCTCACCCACTCAAAGTCATCTTGGCAGGGCTGTGTGGAAAAAAAAACACTTGTAAAAAAAAAAAAAACATAAGACTGCAATCATCTTTTGATTGTTAAATGTTTTACATGCGGCCCATGAGGCTTACTGTTGAATCAGTTGATATTCTGCACAATACAGAAGGCACAGTATCTGAGAAAAACTAACAGGTTTAAGATGCATGAGATGTGGTCGACAACTGAACCAGATACTGTATGAAAGAGACAACTCCAAAACGCTCCTCCACTACGTACAGTCATCAACTGGGCTTTCATGTTTGTGTCATGTAGAAGAATCAGAGGCGCTCGTACAACCAAGCTGTGTTGGGAATACATATCTACCCTCATGTGTTCTCACAATGTTAACACAAAATAAATAAATAAAAATCACACAATAGAGTGGGTGGTATGTGTATGAAACTATCATCATCCTGTGTTCAAAGGGAGATGCAACATGGTCATAAAGGATAACGGTGTATTTCTCAGAGATCAATGTTAAATCAGATTTTTCCATCTACTAAACTGGTGTCTGTGTTATCATTATGTAGAAAATGTGGATGGGAAACCCTTTACACAGACTGAGAAATCTTTTTCCTCCTAAACTGCAGGGACATGGCACACTTTAGCAATCTATTCAGTGAGTAAATGAGTTTGATTCAAGAGTGTGGGGCAATCCTCATCTTCCTGAATAGCAGGCAAAGACCCATTATTAATATTCTAGGAAAGTTTGTCCCTTTTCGCCCTTCTGAATAATACAGCAAATGCAGTGAAGACATCAGAGCACATCTGACACAACCATGAAACATTTATGGCTTCAGTGGTGGAGGATCTGCCTGCCGTGTATTCTGCTTCCTTTGACTTCCACAACCTACATGTCGACAGTTCTTGATGTTGGACTTGCCCAAAATAACTGCTCCGGGAGGAATTTATCTGACTTCCATCAAGTTAAACTTTAAACTAGTGAGGAGTGAGTGGATGTTACTCCAGCAGGTAACTGGTGTGGACAGCCTTTGTGTCTTACCGACAACACTCAGGGCAAACTTCACAGCTGTATCCACGGTTTTGTCATCAGTAACCTGGTCCACTATTCCAAGTTTCAGTGCCTCCGCTGCACTCACATGCCGGCCTGTGGAAGGACTGACATAAGTGACCTGCAACATTATGAATCTTTATGGAAGGAATAATAAGGTGTCATCGTATATTTTGCAGATTTATCAAATAATGGAAAGAAAAATTATAAATTTTATAACCTTTTTAAAAAAAATCTTCAAAGAGAAATGAATCACACAAGCTTTTTTACTGGCAACTGTGTAGTAAAAGTAAATGCACACTGCCCTCTGTTGGTCACAGTAAGCCAGTGTCTCAATACAAGCAGGTGCACCTTTATGTGCTGTGTTTATGTGCAAACAGAGCTCTCTGCCAAGGTACAATTTATCTGATTATAATCATCAAAATAACCTGCACCCACTGCATGTTGTACTATGTCAAGACTCAACTCAAAACATGTCAGTGTACAAGCACAACAGGGCAGAAAGAAAGAAAAAGTAAATACTTAACAGAAAGTAAATTAATGGCAAATTGTTACCATTGCAACAATTTGCTCTATTCCGAATTCATTTTTTACACTCTATCAACTGTGCAGCAGCTTTACAAGGTTACCCTGGCAGTGCTACCTGTGGTGATGAGGTCTAAGGCAGCTGGGATCCCAATGAGCCTTGGCAAACGCTGGCTTCCCCCTGCAGCTGGCAGTAGACCCAGAGTCACCTCTGGAAGCCCCACTCTGGCCTAAAAGGACACAAAAGCACAGTATTTGATGAATGACAGACCCTGGTTAGGCTGACAAAGAGAGTAATAGCTGACTTTATTGAATACATTTGAAACCTAAAAAAAATTATGTCTTTTAGATGAGCACTAAACATTATCAGTTACAAAAAATGTATTCTTAATATCAATTTCAGGTAAATGAGCCAGTGCTTATATCATTTACTAGAAAGAAGTCATACATTGGAGATCACAGCAAACCATCACTCTTGTAACATGAAAGGATAATGTCAGTCAAATTCTGATGTAGCTCAACACTAACACGAGTGAAACACTGATAGAAAGAAACACATGGAAACCTGTCAACTGACTTTGGAATGTACGATGCGATAATGACAGCCAAGTGCCAGCTCCAGGCCTCCACCCAAAGCTGCTCCCTCTATGGCTGCCACCACTGGCTTGTTTGCAGCTTCGATAGCGTGGATCATTGGTACCAGTGGAGGTCCAGTCATGGTGGCTCCAAACTCTCTGATGTCTGCTCCTGTAGCATGAATCAGCATGAAGAACATCCTCAGAGGGTTAAATCAAATAGAAAGCTCAGAATATATGAGGGGTCTGATTTAATAAAAACACTCCTGTGAATACTCATAACCAGTTACACACATGCTCATATCTGATTCCAAGAAAGTAGCCTATACCTATACCTGAGTATTACAGCACAGAGGAGTTCTATCATACAGTAATCATTTTCATCATGGTACATACCACCACAAAATATCCCATTCTGTCCACAGATGACCATACACTTCACTAATGGGTCACTGACTGCTTTCTTCACCGTGTCAACGATGCCTTGCCTCACTGCTGCACTGCATAATACAAAAGAAGGTAAAGGTAAGTACGAGGTTAACCGGTTGTTGTTTTTTTTTTTGTTTTTTTTGTTTGGTTTTTTTTGGGGGGGAGGGGGGGAAGGCAAAACAGCCTGATTCTGAGATGGCAAATTTCCACCAGTGAGCCAACTTGAAAGTGTTTAATGTGTTTAATGGACTGCTTTCAAGTGAAAAACATGGAAGTGCATAAACCAGGGGTATCAAACACACCAAATATTAATTTTTGAGGGGCAAAAATTGCACTGATGATATTAACAGTCTAGGGTGTCAAACTCATTATAGTTCAGGGGCCACATACAGCCCAGTTAGGTATCAAGTGGATCAGACCAGTGAAATAATGACATAATAATCTGAAAATGACAACTCCAAATTTTTCTCTATGTTTAAGTGTGAAAAATAACATGAGGAAAAGGTGTGGATTTACAAAAGTATCCTTGACAATTGTGAATAATCTAAACAATGAATGACCTGAAATGTCTTAAGGGAAATAAGTGGAATTTTAACAACATTCTGCCTGTTACTAAATGTTTTGCGCCTTTGTTGATCCACTGTGATCTGTAAGTTGTATAACACATGTGTAAATGAGGAAATTTGTTAAAATTGCACTTTCACTTTTTTGACTAAATAAGAACATTTTTTAGTTATTATTTACAAGTTATTATGCTATTATTATAGTGGTCTGGCCTGCGGCTCCTGAACTATAAAATTATTTTGATACCAATGGTGAAACCAAAGAAAAATGTCCACATTTACATAAAAGAGAAAAGAGACTGGTAGTGGAATATGTGACACA
This sequence comes from Apogon hyalosoma, assembly GCA_037367295.1. Classification (NCBI taxonomy): domain Eukaryota; kingdom Metazoa; phylum Chordata; class Actinopteri; order Kurtiformes; family Apogonidae; genus Apogon; species Apogon hyalosoma. Next base: position 28,582,150 of record JAPQRP010000016.1, on the reverse strand, counting down.
TAGTGAAGTCAATTAAAGTAATTTCTTTAATGAAAAGAAAGCTGCGTATTTTCCGTGTGGGACAGACAAGATATTCAACAATGATCAACTTATAGTGAAACTTAACAAGATAGCAAGATACAATAATTGGACAAGTGACCCCGTACAAAGTCTATTTCCTTGCTCGTAATCGTACATGCATTTTATGCACATTGAGCAAAACTACTTAGAACCGTGCAAAACAAAAGTTTCACTATATTCTTATTCTTTTAGAAATCACAAAAGACATTCATGCAGTTGCTTATACATCTCCGCACAACTTAAAAGCGATTGTAAACAAGAATTTTGCTAGGAAGGACCGAAGTTTTGCTGTAAAGTTTGGACTTTGTCTCACCTGAGTGCGTTAACAGGAGGATTCTGGAGGGTGATTAAACCAACAGACCCCGAAACACGAGTTAACTGAGCCATGCTGTCGCTAAAACACTGCGCACTTCTTTTTCTTTTTTTTTTTTTTTTTGTTACAGATTGTACTTTGTCACTTATGGACTCCAGCTGGAATCACCCTTATCACATATTTACTCTATACAAAGTGCCAAACCGTCTTCTTCGTTGAATGTATTTGCTGCAGGCGGGGAGGCTTAATGTTGCCCTCTACTGGAATGGAGTGGATTGGAGTGTTAAAAAAAAAAACAGTAAACACCGTCTCCTCCACCAATTCCAAAAAGTAAGCAATAACTTCCTTGTAAATTATGTAATAGCTACTGACATTTTTTTTCTTCATTATCATGTTTTCAAATGGCGGTTAACCTTTGACAATTACCGTCCCCTACCGGTCAGGAGCTGTTTAAAAAAAACTCAGTCCTGATATTTTATTTTATTTTATTCTGTTAAAAAAAAACATGTTATTACAGAGACTACCGCTGTTACATATCAAAAACAAAAAATATACTTTTTTTTTTTGCTCTAATCACTGGCTTCCTCGGTACCGGATGTGACGTCACTTCAGCGACAACCGTCGGTTTCTGGTGAGTGTTGACACCACGGAGGAGAAGCAGTCCGGGGACTATTGAAGTGAGGAATATGCGCTCACTTGTCGGACTCATCGCTGTCATTATTGCAGCCACTTTGTATCTGTATTTACTGTCCTTATACCTACCCGCCGGACCCCGTCGACGTCCTCCTGGATCTGCCGAGTCTCAACATGTGGAGACAGAAAAGTCGGGACAAACTGCAGATGAACCGAGCAGGTAAAGTGTGATTAGCTGGAGCTTAACATGTCAGCCAAGATAAGATAAAAGAAGAGAAAAGTATTACAACACATTCACATGTTTCCAAGTAAGTCAGTTTGTTCCAACTGTACCAAACAGCGTTGTAAATCCAACTACAGTATGTGCTAGCTAGTGCCATGCTAGCTTTCCCCTAGTTAGTACATTCATTCTGATAGCATAACGACCAGAAATACAAGTGTGGTATTTGAAAACATTCAATAAAGTAAGTTATTGGTTTACTTTGGTTGACTAAAAACGTCCAAAATATTAAGCTTACACCCTAGTTAAATGGCGACGCCACTGTGTAAGATGGAAAGTTAAAGTAAAATTTTACAAAATAGCAGTTATTAAATCCAAATTAACTATATGCTTTTTCATTTTAACACCTATCAAAGGGTTCTTTATTTGATAATAACATACACATTAGTGATCCACATACATACATACATACATACATGACAGAGAGATGAAAAGTCTTCTCTGGTCAGTTGCTTGCAAATGTAAATAAAGAAATCTTGGTAAAAATACATGAACTGTTTGGTGCTGCCCAAAAAAATTAAGATTTAAATAAATTATTGACAAAAGAAATAAATGTTTTGTACCAATGTCTGATGGTTTGAAAAAGTAGTCAAATATTGACTGAATATTTATGGTCAACCTAGAGGGCTCTACAAAAAGGCACCATTGGTAGCTGTAAAACATTTATGATTATACAAATACATAGTTAAAGCAGTTCAGCTACTACTGTTCTGTATGAAATGTTCACAATAGCTTAACTGTTAACTTCATGTAAACAAATGAAAAGTGATGTTAAACTTTCATTTGGCAAGTTGAGTCCAAATTGCTCACCATAAATGAGTTGAAATGAAGAAAAAAACAACAAAAAACTTGTTAACTGAAGCCTGACATAAATAACTGTATTATTATTATCAGTATAAACTGGAGCCGCATAGTTAATTGAATTGCAATGCCTGCTGAAAATAATCATCAAATAATATGAAGGATGCTACTAAATACAAATATGCTTTGTTTACTTTGCAGTAGATTTTCTGTGGTTTTGTTTCATTAGTGTTCAGGCTTGTCTGTATAAAAAGCTGAGAGGATAAGGTGACTAACTTCAGCGGTGATGCCTTCACAGGTTGACGTTTCCTTCAGACCTGGAGGAGTTGAGGGAACTAGCTGAGCTTCTGCAGTTTTACAAGACAGAGCACACTGGATATGTCCTGCTACTGTTCTGTAGTGCATATCTCTACAAGCAATCTTTCGCCATTCCTGGATCCTCAGTCCTGGTAAAGTAAAATTAGTCTCATATGTTTTCTCTACTGATGCTACAATATAAGTGGCTGTTTGTCCAGACAAGGAAAGAGTTGAATCTATTAATTCAATTGCAATGTCAGCCCATGCAGATATAGAATTGCAAAAGGCTGCAGTTTAAAGGACCAGGTTCAGGAAGATGCTAAGTGACCTGATGGCAGAAATGGAAAAAAAAATTACACACAATGTCTGTTTATTTTGATGTTTTGGAGTTGGTGCAATTGAGCAGTGAGGTAATTAATGTCACAACATGTTGTATTTTTATGTTGATATGTGTTAATTTTTGTATGTTTGACTTGAGATTTTCAAGTGAGTTATCTCTGAATTTTCCTTGATAGTCAAGTACACTATATACTGCCCATGATAATTGCATTATTACTTTTTTACTGAACTGCATAGCCATAATTTCACAAACACTTTTAGTTATAGCCCATGATTAAAAACATGATTAAAATGTACAAATAATAAAATTAAATTTAAAAAAAAAAAAAAAAAAAAAAAAGGCTGCATTAATGATGTATGAAACTTGTTTTTTTTTTTTTTCTTTTTTGTTCAGAGGATAAAAATATCCAGCTTGTGCTAAACAACAAAGGGATGTTGAACTTGCCTTTGTGTGTCAGGACATTTTTAGTGTTTTTCTCACTCAACATTGCAGAGAAGAAGCCTGAGTTATGAACCACAAACAACTCCAAGTAGCTTACATTTTATTTAGACTGTTCTGTCTCTTCAGTTTACACAGGTGATGTGTAGTAATGCAGGCCTTCGTCCCTCTCTTGTCATTGTGCAGAACATTCTAGCAGGAGCTATATTTGGACCTTATCAAGGACTGCTGCTTGCCTGTGTCCTCACTACTGTGGGCTCCACTTTGTGCTACGCCCTTTCCCAAGCTTTTGGAAAACAGTATATCATGAATCTTTTCCCTGATAAAGTCTCCATGCTGCAGAGGAAGGTACGTCTGTGATACCACAGGAAGAGAACACTAGTGTTGTAGTTAGAACCACCTAAACTGAGACCAGAATGTATCGACATTGAGACAAGATGAGACAAAGACTAGATTAGATGGACAACAGCAGCATTCCAGCAACCAGAGTCTTCTAATTTTACAGACTTTTCTGTGACTAGGCAGAATGAGGCAGCCTATAGTAAGCTGGATCAAGAGTTGACAAACTTTTACACCAAAAAGAAGTGTTTGAGGACTTTTTTCTTTCAGACCACAGTAATGATGGTAAGAAATAAATCAGAACATGCACCAGGACTTTAGCGATACCCCTGTAGCATTGGTCTCATCTTCTGGTCTTGAAGTAAAATCCAGAGTCAGACAGCTCTTCCATCTTTCCATAAATGCCTCAATACTTCTAACGTCTTGCTGTCTCTTTCTCAGGTGGAGGATAATCAGGACTGTTTGTTCTTCTTCCTGCTCTTCCTGAGGTTCTTTCCCATGTCACCCAACTGGTTTTTGAACATGTCTGCTCCAATCGTCAACATTCCCATCACCTTCTTCTTCTGCTCCGTCTTCATTGGTGAGCACAGACTACATTTTTCTTTAGATCTGAAGTCTTGTCAAAGTTGTGAGTGAATGATCTTTACATTCATCAGATTAAGTAACATTAAGCACTCCTTTAGCCCACACACTCAGGTAAAATTACAGACTCTTCTTGCATTCTTAATAGCTGCTTAATTATTTGATTACACTAATCAGAGTATGTTGTAGAAATTGATTTATAATTTGAGCCACTTCTCAAATCAAACATCAAAATACTCTAGTTCAACTCTTTATAAATATGTGATTTCCTGTTTTTCCTCTGCATTGCTTACTGTAGTATATTCATTATCTTTGATATTAACGGTCTTCCATCCTGAGTTTGTCAGCCAAATAAAAGAAGTCATTTAAAGACTGGCTGCGTAATTACAATTGACATTTATGCCATACGCTGGCATTTTCAGATAGAGTGATTTTTCAACTAATTGGGAAATGAATGTGGAAGTGGATCATTAATGACAGTAATTATTAGCTTTCCTGTTGGTGTGTGACTGGCATTTTGTCCTGATGACAGTCAGACCTTTTTCTGCAGAAACAGTTTATAAATTGAGTTCTATACAGTCTGTGATTTAGGACATGGGTGATTTAGATGCTTTGGAGTTTCTTGGTTGTATTTCCTCTTGTTGTTTTTTAAAGTTTAATACAAATCTTATGGTAGTTTTGTGATAATCTTACTCATAATGATTTTTTAAAGAGTTATGTGAAAGTATTAATCCATTACTTAAAACAATACCAAATTACTTCTCCCATGTCTCTAAATAAATCCTCCTCCGTTATTTTTTCATTTGTAGGCCTCTTGCCGTACAACTTCATCTGCGTCCAGACGGGTGTCGTTCTGTCCGAGGTGTCGTCGCTGGATGACTTGTTCTCCTGGGATCGTCTGTTCCAGCTGATGGCCATCGCCTGCATGGCTCTGCTGCCGGGGATCATCATCCGCCGCCTCAGTCAGAGACGCCTCAAACTGGACACCCGCGAACACAATGGACTCATCACGGATAAGAAAGTCCAGTGATTTCACTTTTTTTTTTTTTTTTTGGGAAGGACTTTCTGGCAGTGTCACCCTCTGCTCTCAGGAGTGAATATGATTTAAAGTGGGAACTCTGCATAAAACCAGCATGAGGATATCTGTTATTCAGAGTAGGCCTGGCTGATAAATCAATCCCAAAACCGGATCATGAAAAGATCAATTACCTTGATGAGCTTTGGATATTTTTTTCTTCTATGGACTGACTGACAGCCTGTCATGATTCTCCATTTGGCGAGTTAGTCTTGAAAGGCTGTTGAGCACAGTGGCAGGTGAATGTCTATAAGGTCATAGTAAAAACTATGCCAAGTCTGTTCTGCATTTTGGATGAGCTGTTTCTGTCGGAGTTTTACACAGGAACAGAGAATTCATGGCACGTTCAGTGGACAACAAAAGGCACCAACAGATGTAATGTTGCATTCAATTACACCATATAATTGAAGAAAACTATACTGGTATGGCCACAGAAGTTGTTAAAACATTTATTTTCCTTTGGTATATTTGTCATTACTTAACACTATGAAATTGCATCTCATATTAATATAATATTCTAAAGTTTGCCAATCTCCTTTCTCTGTTCTTCAGGTGTTATGAGGATACTCAGACTGGTAACATCAAATTATGTCACGATAAATACGGATTTTGATTTAACATGGAAACAAATAGCGGGACCGTATTTTTGCCACATTGCACAGCCTTGTTTCAGAGTGTGTTTTTCCAAATGCAATGAGATTACAAAAAGAACAAATTTTATGAGTCTAAAAATGGGATTTGAAGATGAGTATTTTGTGTTAAATGGTGGATTTGTTACCAGTATTTAAAGCTGGTACATAGTCAATGCTGTGTGTTTGTGTGTGTATATAAATGTATGAATGTACAGTAAAAGGGAAGGCGTTAATGTTCAAAACTTTGCACTACTGTTCTGCGGTTTGGATAGTGCTTCGGTGTAAACAGCTTGTGTTCAAAGTGCCTGTCGCACCATTCATGGACTTTTTTCAAACTTCTACCTCCAGCAGACGAGTGGAACCAGTCAACTAATGTCCCAGATGGTTCAGGTGCTTGCTTTAATGTCAGTTTCGTTATTTGTAAACGAGAGGCTTACTTTTGAAAGATTATACTTAAAGCTGTATTTTTCTTGTTTAATTTAATCTGAATATTATCACTGTATGACAATCATTTTACAGTTAAGAGTAGATTTGAATACAGTCAACAATATGGGGCAGTTTTTACAAGTTTTTGACCCTTTTTGAGCCACGTCTTTCAGTTTGGTCTCAGTAGGACCAGAACGCCAGTAATTTTGTGTATTGGAAGACTTTGGTGATCATTTCCATGTCTTTGTGTTTAATCAGCTGGGCTCTTATTTAAGTGAATGTGCTGTTTATTCAGGCCTGTATTAAATCAAGCCTTAACTTTGCTTTGTAAAAACACGCACACATATTTTGTACAGTGCTATTCCAACCGCTTTAAGTGTTATCTTAAAGATTGTTTTAATTCAGACGTATCCTTCATCAGCATCCTCTTCTCTGAAATGTATCCTAAGTGTAATTTATTGCACTGCTCAGCTGTGACATTTGTGGTACGTCATCACAAATGTGTGGACATTTATTTTAACTTTGAAATAATAAAAATGAGTCTGAAATTTTTCTTTCAAATATTCTTTATTGCTCAGATCCAGGTTGCTCAGCAATACAGTTCACTCACAACTCAAAACAACAGCATGGCTGTTGCCAGAAAGGCATGGATCCACGAGATGTAATGAACACAGATCTTATGTCAGTCCAGCGTACAGTCACTGATTACCTTGAGGTGTTTGGGACCTTTTGTCCCATGGGAAATGTAGGACTTGAGGGTTGTGACCTACTGAGGAAACAAAAGGAATCTCCCAAATGGTGAAACGCAGTTAATAAAAATGGATCCATATAAAACCCCTACTGAAAGTCTAGTGCTATACAAAGTGTACATACTGGATTGCCTACAGTACAACAGTCATGCAATGCTTTGTGTGTTTCTTATTGAACAAGAAGACAAAACAAAAACACTGCTGTGGTTCTGCATACATCTGACCAGACTTTACAAAATCCCTTCTCGGCCAAATCCATATTTCTTGGATAGTTGTTGCCCTCGTTCCTGTTCTCTCTCAGTCCCAAACACTAAAACAAATGTAATCTGCTTCATGTCTCAGGACCGGATACTGCGCCTTCTGTTCCACTTGTCAAACATGTATCTACTTTGCATCTCACAAATTATTATTTTCTTGCCATTCTTACTCCCAAATCTGTTCAAAAATTAGCTAGGATATTTTAAACCACTTTAACAGCTAGTATTGGTAGTGATCTAACAGGAATGAATATTCAAGCAAAGAATCCCAGCTACTTTCTCCAGACTATGGTATATTGTTAAATGATGAGAAAAACCAGATCAACAGAAAACAAAACAAAAAAAAAGGCTAAACTATCCAACCACCATGTGATATGACTAACAACACTGTACACCCTCAGTGATGTGTGAAACTGTGGTTTTCTGGTATTGAATATTAATGCCTAGCAACACCCCACAAAACTAAGAAACACCAATCCTTGGAAGTTAAAAAAAAAAAGTTACATTGACAAGTTTCACCTCCAAATGTGGCTTAGTTACAGATGTCTCGACAATCGCAGCTCACAACACCACAATGAAACATCATGAACCAGCGAGAGGGAAACCTGCACCTAAAGAGCCAAAAAAAAAAAAAAAAAGCACAAGACAGACAAATATCTGAAGATTCCTCTGCAAGAAAAAGAGCCCCAACTTCAAAACTGCTCTAAAAATACTCTAGTCCAGGCAGTCAAGCAAAACCGTGAGTGATGAACTACGACTTCCAGTGCTACTGTGAAAACCGTTTTCCTCCATGACGTGCCCTACTGCAGTGATCAGACCGCCACAGGAGTCATGCAATGGAGTAGAAGCACCGTACTGCATTCATATATGTGTAAGGTCTGGGTATCGGTCCGGTCTGGTGAGCTATGTCATCAGTATGAGGTACTGTACTGGCTGTGGGGAGGCTCGCTGAAACAGCCTCAGGCATTGTGTGAGATTAATAGACCTTAATGTTGTTTATTTCAGCATTGCTTGTCTGTGTTCACTGGGACAAAAAGATCCACCTCATCTGATGACTGAGCGGAAAATTAAATCTGCCCTCCAAAAAAACTATATATATAAAGAT
>JAPQRP010000016.1:28503934-28573810 GCA_037367295.1 Apogon hyalosoma | reverse complement strand
TATGTATGTATGTATGTATGTATCAGCTTTCAACGGTTAAAGAACTCCAAAGACAAGCACTAACTTTCACTATATCATTCTTTTATTTAATTCTTTTGCCCCTACATCAATTTTAGTAACTAAAGTCAGCGTTGGATTCTGAGAGGTAATTCTGAAATGTACAGCACAAAAAAAAAAAAAAAAAAAAAATATAAATATGTAGATTGATTAGAAAAGCATTTAGAGGTCAGTTTTGAGGGAAGCTGTGACGCTCTAATAATGTCTCCTACCATCTCACAACGCAAGTGCAGACTGGTAAGTGTTAAAGAGAGACAGAAAACGATGCATTTATGTGTGACTCTATTGTACATGTTTACAGATATACAGTTATCTTGTCATACACAGTGACGTTTCAAACGACTAGAGTTGTTCTACATTCTACGCAGAAGACTAGGTTTTACACCATGTTCAAGAGTCCTGTCAGTGTATTTTTGCAGCTTCATGTTCTCTTCAAATCAACCCCAGAGTATGCTGTTATCGAAAAAGAGCTGGTAAGAACGGGGTAGTTTGTTACAAAAATCTTTTTTTTTTCACAAGTGAATGAATAAACTTCATTGTTTTTTTAAAAGTCTCGAAAACCCTGGAGGTACAGTTGGGAAAAACAGGAGGTACAGAGGTTTAAGTTTCTGTTTCTATCGACTGATTTATATTTTCCTTTCATTGACAGTGAAATCAGTACACAACATCCACATTCAGAACCACTTCGGGCAGGCATGTACCCCTTAGATCCTGCTCTTCATTCCTTTCCTAGCGAAACTGATTTGGAAATCCTTTGACGTGTATCATTAAGAGGTCGTGTGGTGTCCAGGCAAAGACAGTCCAACAGAGTTGACTACAGTTTACAAAGTTCGCAGAGCTATTCTGCCATCACTAGTCGGCTGGACCTGAAGAGTTTAGAGATTACTGTAGATCTTTTCTCTTGTTCTTTTTTGTTTTCATTAAAAAAGAAAATTAAAAACGCTCAAAATGATCAGTTAACAAGGCATACAAAATGTGGAAAAAGGGGAAATGAAAGATTGGACTGAGGTACCCTGAAGCCTGAGGTAGATCACAATACTGACATGCGCACTGTTCACATCCTGACCATAGTTAACACGGTGGTCACTTTACTGTTCTCCTATTTTTTCAGGTTTTTATTATATTATTATTCATAGTCTAGTTTTCAAGAAAATAAACACTTCCCTTCAAAATAATATGGCAGTGTCCCACTGAGGAAAAAAAGAAAAGGACTTTGTTTTCTTTTGTTTCTTATCAATAGCTCTCATCACAAAATAGGAAAAAATAGATTCATAAATATTACTCTCTCTTTTTATATATATATATATACACACACACATGCGCACACGCACACACACATACACACACACGGAGGAAGCTGTGCGTATTGGCAATAACCTTGCGTCTGGAAGATGAAGCTGATAGGTGACGTCTGAAAGGTGACAAAATAAGGCAACAAGCTTCCATGGTCTCCAAAGTAAAGCACAAAGGGACACCAGGACCTGCATGTCCAGCGTACTGTCGGAGCAGCCAGCCAGCTCGCCAAAACAATAAAAAGAAAAGAAAAACAAAAATGAAAGAAAACAGCGAGAGTGACAATGACAATCTGTGTGTCTGGCCCACTGGACACGGCAGGGGTGATGTTTCTAAAAGGCTCTGCATATCGTACATTCACAGCTGTCATGCCGTTTTAGAAAGCTCCCTGACAAGAGAGGGTTAAAGCCAAACACGGCTGCGGTCACGTTTGCGGTTGTGTGTGTACCACAGGTCATACAGTGCCTCCCCCAAAAAGAGTCACCCACCCCCACCCAAAAAAACTGCCCTCACTGCCACTCCACACACCACAAGTCTGCACCCTCCCCCCACCCCTTTAACTCCCCTTAATCCCCCAAACCGGGCCCTCAGCTCACATTTTGTGTTGGCCCTTGTGATGTCCTCGTAAGGCTGAGCGTGTGGCGGTGCACATTCAAAGTAACTGGTCACCTGGTTTTAACAAGCAAAGGTGCACCAATTGTTTGCTTTTTTTTCTTCTTTTTTTAAGACGTCAATTTTTGCTGTGATCGTCAAGGAGAATGCCTTTAGAGACATCCTTTTGATTATTATTTTTAACAGGACAACAAGCATGAATGTAGATACAGTCTACTGTACAGCATGGGAGAATGATACCACTTTACTGGTTAAAAAAAAAAAAAAAAAAAAATTAAAACCCCTCTGATGCGTTTAACCTCTGCTGAGCGAAAGTGGCAGTCAGTTGATGTTATCAAAAGGCTACAGAAAAAAAGTTTTTCTTGACAACATGTATTTTTTTATCTTATAAAAAAATGTCAGATGAGAGAGAGTGATGAGAAAGTGATTCAAGTGAAAGAGTGAAATGAGAAGAGGAAAAAAAATGAGTGTAGCATTAGATATGAATGGTGACGTTATCTTTTGCGTTGGCACACACACAGGCTTGTTACAAAGACTCATTCACCATATTTACTTATAGGGGTTGTCTCGATTTCAGACGCCTAAAATATAAAACAAACCAGGGAAACCGCTTTAAGTGGCTTTCACAGCCCCGTCAATCTGTGGAACAAGCAAAAAGTTGAAAACTTCACCAAGTCGCACTGTCATTTTGATAGAAAAATAACAGTGCATACTCTTAGTGTGTCAATATACTCGTCTACTCTGTATTAATACTGCTAAGGATACTTTATCTTGCAATCTGAATATCTCAAACTCTTGTGAGAGGAGGTGTCCATTGTCACTTGCTCTCATTCTAAACCAAAATGTCAATCACAATGTCTCTTATGCGCTCATGTTAATACAGTTGCTTTATCCGTTGGTTAGGCCTATGTTAGTCCAACTAAAGAGATAACGTTATGCAGGGCGTCATACTATTTCCTGTTTTTTTCTTGTTTTTTTTTACTGTAAAGACAACAGTTCCCAATTCTCTGCCATTTCCACCTTTCTTGTTGATTTTTTTTTTTTTTTTGGTCTTTTTTTTTGTTGTTTTTTTTTGTAAATTATTATATCAGTACGGTCTCCTCCCACTCTAACTGCTTTCACAGGGCTGGCAGTGCACACAATGCCCTCAGCCTTTGGCTCTCACTTGTTTCCCTCCAGTGAAGTTCTTTGGTTTTGATCCCAGTGCTGCTGGTCTGCCCTGCGCGTCCCCCTTGGCCGTGGCCTTTGTCTGGGTGGGTCTCTGTCCATTTGGGAGGGCTACATTCATTGGCTGGTGCCTGCTGGAGCCACCCCGCTGGTCACTTGGAGTGGTGCGGTGACACTGCGGCGCCCTGCTGGTGCTTCTGTTCCTGCTGTTTAACCTGTTGAACGATCTCCCGGATCTTCCTCTGTGCAGTCTGTAGGACAGAGATCACACAGCGCAGCGCCCACTGATCAGCCATTCACAGTTTAAGTGGATTTCAATAGGTGTTTTTAAGATGACAATCAATACTAGCTCAATGTGAATTTAGAAAAATAGTGGATGACAGCAATGGGCAAAGACACAGGAAATGCTGAAAAACTCACAACAATCACGAATGACAATCTCACCTTTGTCCATAAAACCCACCCCATCTGCCGGATTTATTAAATTAAAGTTAACATTTTTAACAGAATAAAAAATACTCAACAAAGTACAAATTCTACCAAAACATACTTGAGTACAGTAGTGACGTATTATTACTTTGTTACTATATAACACTGCTAACACATAAAATAGAGAAGAAATACTTTCACTTTTACTTCACTACATTTTCTTAATTCAATTGCATACTTCTGCTCCCACAGATTTTTAATGCAAAGTATCATTACTTGTTACAAAAAATAAATTAAAGGAAATTTGGTGTTTTCTGGAACAAAGTCAGGGAGCTATTTTGTCATTGGATAAGTGCAAACGACGGTCCATACTCAACCTGTCAGTGATCTGTTGATGTGAGCAGCAGAGTAATATTCTAAATTCTGACTGCCTTTGGTTGTTATCAACATTTACTTGTACTTTTGCTTTCATTACTTGAGTAAATTTAATTGTAGATTACTTGATATACTTAAGTACAGTAAATACTAGATACTTAAAGGCTTTAACTTGAGTAGCATTTCAGTTGGTGACTTGAACTTCTACCAAAGTAATTTTTGGGTAGGGTACCTGTACTTCTACTCAAGTGTAACTTTAAAGTAATTTATACAACACTGGTTCTAAGTTACTTTTTTCTGTACCTTGACTACATGTACATATGTAAATACCCAAGTATTTTGTCTTGTTTCACCAATAAGTTGGGAAAAAACTGAAATGTTAAGTGAAAAACTCAAATCTAAAGGGTCTTACAGATTAAAAGATCAAAATAAAACAATACTAAGTTGCTGAAAAAAGAAGAACATTAACAATTTCTGTAGATTTTAACAGGTTTAACTTTTTAAAGATTATTTATTGATGCAGTTTCAGAGCAGTGTGAATAGGTGATGGGAATGAACTCGAATGTCAGAACACACCAAATAAAATTATCACTAAATGACTGTCTTGACCTGTGAACAGATCATGAAAAACAAAAAAAAACAAAAAAAAAACCTGTCCTCTTGGCTGTGTACATTCAGAGCTGATTCCTCTTTACATCACCTCAACCAAACACATTCCTCCGATCCGACTATGACTTGTATCCCCAACCCCTATCCCCCCGATTTCTACAATGAAAGTTTACATTTTATTCCTTTTCTATTTAATTTCTCTGTAGTCACTTATTTCTTTATCTTCCCTGCATTTATATGTAAATATCTATGAATTTGATGTCCTGTTGAATCATTGTTTTGTCTTGCTTTATCAATAAATTAACAGAGTTTCTGCAGATTTTCACAGGTTAAACTTTTTAAAGATCTTTTTAAGAATGTTTTCAATGGAATTTAAGACGCATGTGAATTTAGAAGCAAAATAGGTGATGGCAGTGGGAAAAAAACATATGGAAAAACCCTTACAGATAACAAGACCAAAACAAAAGCATTGACGAGTTTTGAAAAGAAGACCGTTAACATAGTTTCTGTAGCTTTCATCAAGTTACAGTACATTTAAGACTTTTAAGGCCTTTTCATGATCATAGTGAAAATAATAGATGTCACGTCCCATTATACAGCATTATGCAAGACTTTGACGCTGCCCACAATGTAAAAAGAAATACACAATGGCAGATAATTGCAGGTGTCTTTTTACAGTGGCTTTATGTTTTTCTGATTTACTATTTAACTCATTTGAGCATTTTCCAGTGTAAGGCATCAACTTTCTTACTTTTTACAGACTTCAAACAAGTGCTGTTAACACCTTTTAATTGAGCTTAATAGATTTTTTTTAATGTCCTGGAAAAACTGTGTTGATTATATTTAGTTGTAGCTGTTTCAAACATCATTACTTTCAATGTTGCGAATCAATCGGCAATAAGTCGTCATTTGTTACACTACATTATCGGCCTTAAAAATAGTATTTCGGCGATCACGAGGCTCACTTTTTATGACTTCATATTAAAATTTTACTCCCGAGTTTTCATGCTCGGATGGAGTCTGCTCAGTTGTCATGGAGACGGAACTGCAGACCCGGTACCTGTTCTGATTTTATCCATAGCGCTGTTGCTAAGCGTGCTTGCCAGCCGATCCAACCGTTTCCATGGCAATTGAGCAAACACTCTCTACTTAGATAAACACAAGCAACACTGATGGGCACCTGCCAGATAATCACAAATAATATTTTCTATGGGAGGCGCGTAGTAAGGTCACAATAAAGTACGCAGCATGGGTGCCCATGGAACAGAGGTGGTACTGCAGAGTACTACAGTAATGCACATACTGTCTAGTATATAGTGTGTACTGTGACTGGCTGGACTGATTAAACACACACATATTGAGCTGACTAAGTCTACTTTTAGCATTTATTACAATGGGACTTGCAGCACTAATGAGTCATCTTTTATGGGACCAGTGAGTAACATTTAAGGAGATCTACTTGGCAGAAATGAAAGCAGTGACACTAAGTAACTCAGTAACACATGTAACAGCGTCAAATTAAGTAACTGTAATCTGTGATTTATCATTGAAAAAGCTCATATGACGAATACAATAGCGACAAAACCAAGACAAATGACCATGTTAGCGCTGAAATAATTCAATATTTTTCTTTACAAATCAGAAAATGAGTCTTGTTTCTGGAATTTCTCATCTCGGTATTTGTATTATTGTATTTTAACAGTGTTACTTGTCATCTGTAATGTCATATGTTTCAAAAATAACCTAACAAACACTATTTACAATCATGGTTTCTTCTGTGTATTTTCTTTTGTGTTTTCTTTAGCTTACAATGAGCCTTTTCTTTTTGCAGAGGGAGCGGTTCCTCTTAACAAGACATACTCAACACTGGCTCCATTTCACGATTTATTTCACGTTGAAGGGATGGCCACTTTTGAAAAGGGAGGGGTGAAAGAGCAGCAACCTTTGAACTGAATGTACGACTTAACAAGCAAACTAGATGTGTGACAATGAAGATTAATGAAAGCTGAACTCTCAACACTAACAGAGGAAGACAAAGATGGTTTTTATGACAATCATGTTTAAGTGTTGGAGGGATGTGAACCCTGTTTTGCGTACCTGGCTGGCAAAGAAATGCCCACTGATTTTTACAAACACCTCGTCGTTCTCATCTGGAGTTTGGTCCCGTGGTACGATGACTTCTGCACTTGTAAGGTTCTGCAGCTCGTTTACCTGAAAACAGACGAAAACTTCAGTATCTTGTTCAGTTTTTTCCCTCCACACTTTACTTACAAAACATAAATGTAGAGCAGGGGTGTCAAACTCATTTTAGTTCAGGGGTCACATGCAGTTCAATATGATCCCCAGTGGGCCAAAACACTAAAATAATAATATAATAACATATAAATATGAGAACTCCATCCTTCTTTATCTTTGTTTTACAGCAAAAAAGTAAACTTAAGTTATGAAAATGTTTACATGCAAAAACTATCGTTTCACACAAAATGTGAATAATCTGAAAAACAGAAATAACTACAACAGTGTTACACAATTAACAATATTATGGCTCAACTTATCATTTACACATGTGCATTACAACTTACAGATCACAGTGGATCTACAAAGGCACTAAACATTTAGTAACAGGCAGAGGCCAACATAAGCATTCTGTGTTATAATCTGAACTATTTTAAAAGTCTATGGTTTCTTAGTTTTCATTTTTTTAATGACTTTTATCATATTTATATTATTTTTACCAAAACACTGTCATGACATTGTGACTCTATAATCTGTATGTAATACAATAATATAATGTGTCTATAATCTGTTGTTACATCTGTTGTTTCTTTCTCCCATTTTTGACGGTCTTTTATTTTTGAGCATTTTGTGCTCTGTTTAGTGCTACATCAAAAATACCTTTACTTACTTAACCAAACAAGGAACAATCTATCCACATATTAAGATAATTCAAGTAAAATGCAGCTTCTCAACTTTTTATTTGGACCATTATAGGCTTCGTAGTGAATGTGTAAACACTGTCATTTTCTGCAACACTGATTCACCAGTAAAACAAAATATATTCAGTTAATAATATATTTTGTTTTCTCTGTTCTGATACAATAATCTTTGAATGTTCTCTTTTACAAACATCTACTTAGACAGTAAATCAGATCTAGAAAAATACCTGACTTGCAATGACATAATGCAAAATGCAGAGGATAAAATAATGAACGGTGATGAATCACTCAGGAATGGTAAGATGTGGAGAACAACTGATTTCTGAAGTTACCGCAAAAACAGTCCTAGGTCTTTGGGGGTTAATATTAACTGGAATGTGGGAGTAAATGGTGGTTTCTCTCTATGTATCAGCTCTGTGATGAACTGGCGACATGTCCAGGGCGAACCCCACCTTCACCCGATGTCAGACGGATGAGGCTCCGGCCCCCGTGTGACCGGCTCGAAGGATTCAATGGAAAATGAATGAATTTTCACATTTCTTGATTCATTGCTTTGAGCTCAATGCTTGGTGGTTCAGATTTATTACTCTTCCTAAGTGTTCTGTTAAACATCTCACCGTTTTAAATAATGTGAGAGTAGATGATCCATGATGTGTTTTCAAAGTCATTTTTTCTGGGAGGTTGGACAGGATGATAATCACAAATTCATCAGTTATTGGCTCTTTCCTGTTCCAAAGTATCATTGTTATATTGGATAAAATCCTCTATCAGTTGACGTCTAGTTTCTAGATTGTTTTTCGGCATCAGATGTTATTAATTATGTGTTGCTTATTACTGCGAAAATTGGGTTTTTGTTGCCATTGATTTAAACACAGATTATTTCTTTATTAAATTTGTAAAGCAAACTTTCACCTGTGTTTGCAGACTGAAAAAAACGTGGAGGGATTTTCAAGTCATATTTACAGCAAATGTTGTCTTTTCATTACTCTGTCATCTATTAATTATTCCCTGTTTATCAAAACTGAAGTAGCCAAAGTATATACAATATATGCTCAAAAATACGTCAATTTCACATCTACTTCAGCGAATATTATTCCTTAAGCAGCGACTCACCGTCTTGCCTCCTTTTCCGATGACTCTACCGGCTGCAGTTGAGGGAACCTTGATGTGCGTCTCCAGTTTGACCTCCTCCTTCGCTGAGAAGAAGTTCTCCTCTTTCAGCTTCCCAAATATCCGACCTTGGGCCTGGAATACAGAGGAGGGTGTGAGGCAAGAAGAGACCGGGGAAAACGGGGACACACGGTGATCCACTCAATTGCCACTGCAGTCATATCTCTAAAGTAGTTTCTGTTTAAAAACAATTTTTCAGCAATGCTACAGATACTCATGGTATTTTACCTTAAATTGAGCCTCTGGGGGTCCTGTAATGATTACCATCCTCTCAGGAACATCTGGGCTCTCAGCTGGTGCAATCTGACATAAACATAGAGAGTTGTTATAGACACAAAGAGGGAGAAAATTTGTCCAAAACTGGAGATCTGAGTGTGTGGTCATCCTCTAACCACCACATCATGTAAGATTACGTAATGAGAATTCGCTGACCCATAGTCCCACCTCCTCAGACGTGCTTAGGGGCATTTCTGAAATGCTCACTTCACTAGTCATCACTTTTTTTTGTTGCTTTTTTGACCACAAAACCCTAACATCCTCAGCTGTGGTCCATGAACTGCTGCTGACTCATCGAGCATTAACTGCTTCTTTAGTAACTTCATATGAAGGATTTGACTGCACTTTTAGTCAATAATGAAAGAAAACATCATCAGTCCAGTGTTATTACAGTCCAGTGTAGTTAAGGATTTTTTTTTTAGTGTTACAGTTTACTTTCAGTTTGTTTCACAAGTGCATAAGTAGTTTTACCTTTACATTTATTTTGAAGAACTCACTATTGTTAGTTTTTACTTTCAGGCTTTTCAGGTATTATGAGAAAAGCCTATATTTAAAGAAGCTGAATGAGGCAGGATGAGAGAATTACAAAATTATACAAAATCAGTGTTTATTATGTTGTGCAAAGGTGTTCTTTCTTTTATTCCAGTAGCGTAATACTTGGAAAATAAAAACAAAGCTGATTACCTGCAATTTTATTTCATATTTTGTTATGCTCACTGTAGTTTTTATTTAGTTTGGATTTTTGCTTTATTTCAGTTAACATATTTCTTAGGGTTTTAGTCTTGGTTTTCATTCACCATCACAACCGAGTTGCAGCTTAACCCTCAAATCCTGAAGAATTTTTAGGGTGTCCCACTGTATTCTGATCATATTCTAAAATATATTAATTTAATATAAGCTTTGTCTAAGAATGGATGAATTTACTAATGTTTGTTGGTATGCAAACAGAGAATGAGCCTCTATGCGTAGATATTTTGGACTGTAAAATTAATCTAACTTTCCTGAGCTGCAGCCATTTATTAGCGTTTGTTCACGGAGCTTCTGAATGTCCGAAGAAGAAACCGACAAGCCAAGAAGCTGAACAGTCGGATTAGTGACTCAAAAGATAAAATAGAATAAAACTTTTGTCTGTGGATGGGTGTCAAGGTGGTTGAGATAACTGAGACTGTCCAACCCACCTTGATGGAGGCTCCGGCGAAGTGGGCGAGTTGTTTGATGTGTTGGCCCTTCTTACCGATCAGGGCCCCGACTGCCTGAGTTGGAATAAAGAGGTAGACAACCTCCTGTTCTGGAGCCTGTTGCTGTTAAAAATATAAAAAAAACAAAAAAACAAAACAAAACACAGAGACAATATTTTTTATGACATTTGCATGGATTCAAATCAGAGCAGTTAAAAACCCATTTTTAAACAGTTGCATAAAATTTGATTCAACTTGAAGTGCAGCCAAAAATGATGACACCACATGCAAGGAAAGTTAAAACTGGGTAAACATCCAGCTGAGCTCGAAGGGGATAACTTCCTATTAGGGCCGATGTTTGCCCTGTGTTGTTGTTTTTCTTAGCATGGTAACATTCATGTTCATTACGCTTGTTAAGGTAATTTTCACGAGCTGCAGGAGGACTCTGAGCTGAAAAAGTCCCCTTCCAGAAATATTTGTGGTGTTCTGGTGACTGGGCAATGGTACGCAAGAATTTCAGACTCAGTCCAGCGTAGAGGTTGAGTGAGAGGTTGTCATGTTTTGTTATTCATGCCTCCCTCTAGTTTCCTTGTATCCTTTCTCTCTCTCTCTCTGTAGATCCTACACAATTACACTGTCACATCCTACGTCCTAGAGCTCTATCTAATCTTTGTGTGTGCAGCGGCTTTAAACTGGCCTCTACTTAATACATTTCAGGAAACATACTGAGTGCTGGTGAGGGATGGCACTTGCTGGAGGAACCCCGTACAGGCCACTGAGATGTGAAGAGTGACTCTGAAAGTGAAGTGACAAGCAGACCGTTCAGATGGACATACACATGCGCACACACACAACAACTCAAGCTCTTATTAGGGGAATTCAGGCCAAAAACTCAAGAATGAATCACACTGACTTTCTTGATCATGAAGCACGCAAATGCATTCTCGCCCACTGTCTCACACCACCACTTCATCAAGCAATGAGTGGAGACTTTGTTTCACAAACTGACTCATCTCTTGAGAACAGGGGGAATTCTGGCTGTTTCAAACTACGTACAGCATCGTGCAGGAAGACCTGAGTCAACGCAGTACTGCTTTTTCTAAAAGCACTTCAGGGGCACCTGGTTTAACACGTATTGGAAACAAATTGCTTTGTCAAGTCAAAAGTAATCCTTGCAGGAGCTGTGCATTGCTGCGAGGGGCGAGACAAACCGACTGCGGGAAAATCATCCAAAAGAAGCATTTTTGTGTGAGGCCTGACATACTTGCCTGCCACCTTTTTCATGGATGTGTGCAGTGATAAATTCAAGAGTGTGCTCACTAAGAATGGGTTGTATCCTGCTGGTGCCACAGGGGGCACTGCACCACGTGGTCCGGCAGCAGGGGGCAGCACCGGCAGACCCGAGGAGAAGATGCCAAGAGCGTTCAGGTTCAAGCCTGGGATAAGGTTGGCCTGTTGCTGTTGAGAAAGAGGAAAAGCAGAGAAACATAGACATTGATTTCTATTTCTGTCTTTAACAGTTTTAAATTTTTTTCCCACCAATCTTCAGAAAAAAAAAAGATTATAACCTGGACTTTGTCTGATGGTGCAAGATGACATGGAGCACCTAAAATTAAATGATGCCTCCTAGTTCAAGTAAGAATATATTTTATCTAAAATACTGATAAATAGTACTTAATAGCAAGTTATGTAATAATAATCTTGTATATTTAATGCAGCTCAGGTCTAGAGTTCAATAAAAACAAGACAAATGTCCTAGTGCTAATGGAAGTCCTCTCTGTTTGTAATGTGTGATATGATTTTTTTCCCAAAAACAACATGAAACTTTCAAACTCAGACTCCTTTTCAAATTTGAGCCAAAACAGTTGAATATGTACAATATGTTAGGTGTACTGCGCCTTTACTGCCCTGATCTCTATGTATCTGTATATGTCAAACTGTAATATTTCCTTTTAGTCAGATATTCTGGTTTGATGGCTGTGAAAAAAGACATGTGGTCTCCTCTCAAGTCCTTGTTCAGAAAGGCTTTGTGTAATATCAGCGCTTCCTCGCTAGATGGCCCTAACCACTTAGTTTAGATGCTCAGGCTGGCAGGTGCCCGGACGGATCACACAACCAGCGCTGCTGAGCTGTGGGCTTCGAGCTTCTCCTGGTTCATCATTGTGAAGCTATATTTGAATATGCAAATGAGGAGGAAAAGTGGGAGTTTGTGAGAAAAAGAAAAGGCTGCAGCTGCTCATTAGTCCTGGGTCACACACACCGCCTACCTCACCTCTGCAACGACTGCATCACTGAACTCTCCCGTATGTGTGTGCATAGAGTGTGCTGCTACTGATAGTCCTACTTTATACACTCACTTTCCTCCTGATAATGGCTGTGAGTGATTGAGTGTTTAATGATTGATTTCATTTCATCATAAAAACAAAGTAAATTCCAAAGCATCTGCTCAATTATTTAAAGAGCACTATTCCTCCTATGACTACATAATATGTAGTACACATTCCATCTCTACTTTATCTTTTAATGTGTAACAGTTTTTTTTTTTTCATCTCTTTGACATAATAACATAAAACCTGAGACTCTACAGAAAAGCAGGGTTTCCTCTATCATTATTATAAGATGTGAGCGCAGCACTTGAAGAAACATAAAAGCTCTCCAGAGTGAGATTTCTCTGCTCTTCAGGGTTTACTGTATTAGCCTGAAAAGACTACAAATAAGCTTTTAAAATCTGAGGACTGTCTATTATTCATTCAATTTTGTGTTGATTTAATCAATAAGCAGATTTGTTTTGCATTTCTTTGAGCTATTTTCTAAATATTGTAATATTGGTATAAAAATTCTGCAGAAATGCATTGTTCTTCATCAAATAACAACAATACAAAAAGCTGTCACATTACCCGAGCCATGGGAAACCACGTGAAAGGTGTAATTTATGTAAAGTGTTGACATCAAATCGTATCACTATCACCAGCAGGGCTACACAATTTGGTGACAACATGCATGATACTGAAATCTGCACTGCAATAAAAGTCAATGTGAGAAAAAATGCAAAATATCATTACACAACACGGGTCATGCTAGTGTTTTTAGCTCGGTTTGCGTACACTAAAACACTTCTTCACTACAGGAGTAGATTCATTCGTTCGTTTTTTTAACTGTTTAGTCCTTGAGAGGGTTGTGGAGATGCCAGAGCCTATCCTGACTGACCAATGGGCAAAGGCTCACACCTACAGGCATTTTATTTTGACCAATTAACCTATTAAGATGAATGTCTTTGGATGGTGGGATGAAGCTGGAGTACCCAGAGAGAACCCACGCAGACACGTGCAGAACATGCAAACTCCACACAGAAAGGCCCCACTGGCCACCACTGGGATCAGACCCAGGAACCTCATGAGTAGATAATTAACAGTTTGCACACAAACAGAGGTTGTCACATTCAGACGTGCACATTTTTTACTTAATTAATCTGCAGCCTTTTGCGATTATATAACTGAGCAGGCTGACATTGCCATTTGATTAATTGTGCATCTCTAATCAACAGATCTTTTCACCATCTATTTTTGCTTCCTCACGCGTGAAAAAAAGAAAAAACGCTCCACGCTGAAACTCTAGATGATGCATCACAGCAGCGATGCTTCTCAAACATGCTGTGTGGCTGTTCTGACCTGTTAACTTGGGCTCTGAAAAAGAAAGCAAGAGCTTCATGCGCAGGAGAGGTAAGCAGCGCGTCCAAGGCTACTGAAAGCATCATCGCTACTGTAAATCGGATCCCGCTCTATGAGCATTCATCTGTGGATGACTGCAGTGCTGTAGAGCGCGTGCAGTGTGTGATATCCTCACTATCTCACTTCCTCCGTGGTTGACCTCTCTGGCTGCAGAGCTGGTGATGTCATCAGGGCACTGTGAAAGAGGAGCAGCCTACAGATATCAGATGGATGCTGGGAAACGCAGTGTGTTACAGCAGGAACACAGACACACAGCAGGGAAGTGAGGGTGAGTCAGAGGCTCCGTAGACACACACACATGCTGCGCTCAAACACTCGAGTCACTGATGAGCTATTCAGCGATCGTTTACTGTTATCCATTTACCACGAGGACAGCATCGGGTATTACTAATGCTGGTGGTAACATGTATGAATGGGAAGGCGATAGTTCCTTGCTGTATATCATCAGTCCTTGCCGTTGTTCACCTGTCAGTCTTTGTGAGTAAGCCTGAGATCATAAACCCCCAACACACACACACTGCAGATGGTAACCTTTAAGCTTGTGTGTGGCTTACGTGTCTAGCAGCAATGTCATTCTCGTAGGCCTCCCTCAGTTTCTTCATGATCTCCCCCTCGGCTTTAGAACACTCCTCCAAAGTGCCGATCACTGTGATGATCCTCTCAAGGTTGTAAAAGGTTAATTCATGTACCCTGAAAGCACAAGAAGGATTGTGAAAACATACAAGTGTATCGTTAATAACGGCAATTTATTGCTCATTTAAAAGCTGAAGGGAAAAGACAACACAGGCAAGAAAACAATCCAAAATTAACTGGCCTCTCCAGAGACAGAGGACATCATTCGGGTGCTTTCACAGACTGACTATGAGGTGGTGACTATACTAAATATCATGTAGAAAACAGGTGGAGTGAATCTTAAAACAACAAGTACAAACCTCAGCATATACACATTAGGTGGACTTTTCAATCCGTGTTTATCATCAAATTTTCAAGAGGCTTTTTTTTTTTTTTTTTCCTTACATATAAGCAATGAAGAGTAGAAATCAGGGACTGATCGTCAAAACAGATATTCAGTATTTTTATGAGTATTGGCATGTTTTTAAAACCTGATATCTGACAAACTAATCTAAAAACGTGTGACTTTGCCTCTATCTGTCTGCGGTCCACTGAGCAGCTCTGCTTTCTGAACTACAATCTGCTGCTGAATTGGAGGACTAATTCAGTACAAATTAACTTTTACAAAGTGTCACTAGTTCTGTTAATTTATAATATATTCATAAAATACTGAGGAACCATTTTGTTGATTAACTTATCATAAATTTTGCTTAACTTTATAAGGAATGCCACTGAGAGCTCTGTTTATTTGAAGACATTTTAACAAAGTTTTGTGTTGGAATTTGTGCTATTCTCAATGTTGACGCCAAGATTTTGATTTTTATTCCCAGCATCTACATTGGTTGACCGTTAAAAACTGCAGCAATACATTTGAACGTGTATTTTAATTTTGCAAAATCTCCACATGTTTGGATTTAACCACAGTTAACCCCAGCAAAATACAAGCAAAAGTGTTCAGGTTGGAGCAAAAACCCGAAAAAACTTTCATTAAAAAGCTGTCTAGAGAACTAGAGCAAAATCTTGTAAGGTTACTTAATACTTAACTTTAACCGGTCCAGCAGGTGAAGCTTACTCTGAACTGCCTTATAATCTTATAATACATGAATCAAATAAGTGGCCGCTGAACAGACCAGTTAGCCTGGAAGTTGCACAAACGTTAACCTCTGAGGCTTTTGAGGCTGAACTCATCTGTTTCTCCAGTATTGGAGAGCGTGTGGAGAACACTCCAAGAGATAAAAACCGAACATCAATACTGAGTGTACTGCTTGCCTCTTCTCAAAGGACCCTCTCCCTTTTGCTTCTTCTTTCTCTTCCTTGCTGTCTTCTTACTGGAGCCTCATTACATTCCCAGAGTTCACAGACAGAGACAGAGCAATTCATTAGGTCTAAATGAACTGGGGTTGGTGAGCACGGTCCGTTAAATGCGGTGTAATCACTACCTCTCTAATATCATGTTCTGGAGTGATGGGGCCGTAATAAACTCCTCAAATTTGTTCTCTAACATCTCACTTAAGTGAAACAACCACATGCTGAGAGGTTAATAAGCAATGAGGGGAAAAAAGATGTAACAAGGGGCAAAAATCAACTCCTATTTAGTGTATAGTGGTTCAAATAATAATAATCAACACATCATAAGCCTTAGAAATCAGTTAAGAGTATAAATTAGCACTCCTATTTCACCACTCTCAGTCATACAGGCTTTCAGTTCAGAGTGTTGAAATACACCAGAGTGTTTCTGTTTTCCTCAAAGTGCTAGTACGTCTAGTAGCGAAGCTGCAGAGCTCTGTGGGCGTGTGTGAAAGACGAACAAGGGCGCCTTGGGAGAGACAACTTACGAGGAGATGTTAATCTTGGTCCCTGTCTCCTCCTCGATCTTCTTCAGGTTGCGGCCCTCCTTCCCGATCAGCCGACCCACCAGGCTGTTGTGGGCAAGGATTTTCAGAGCGGGGTGTTCCGTCCTGCGCAGACACACACACAGGTTTGGGTGAGATGAGCGGGAGAAATTCAGCTGAGTGTCACTGATGTGCTGTGGGGAATGTTATGGTGTGATGGGGGTGAACAGGAATGTGGACAACTGCCCAGCTGGAAGTGCTGCTGTAAGCACAGGCAGCGATGTTAAGACGAGAGCCTTTCGTTTAGGCTACGTTCAAACAGCAGGTCTTAATGCACAATTTGGATTTTTTGGTGAAATCTGATTTTTTTTGTGTGCTTATTCATATTACACATTAAATGCGACTTCTATCAGTTTTGAGTATGAACTGAATGCGACCCTGAAGTGACCCGCATGTACAGAAGAGGTCCTGACGTAATACGTGACCATGCAGGCATGCACTGTGTTTATGGAAGTAAATATATTTTTCCCACCGCTCCTAATCCTGGGACACAGAATTGTGATGTTTGTCGCATTTCAGTGACATAAAGGTCAGATAAATGTGACCTGGCCGTTCAGACTGAAGTCACATTACAAAATATCAGATATGTATTGGATTTAGGACCACATATGAAAGTGGCCTGAGTTGGATTTGAAAAAATCGGATTTGCGCTGTTCAAACTGTCTTTAACAGATCGGATACAGGTCACATACGGGCAAAAAAATTGGATTTGAGCCACATTTGCCTGCAGCCTGAATGTAGCCTTAGTTGCGCATCATCCTCATCATGTTTCTTTTCATCACAACCAACATGAGGCCCACAAAGACACATGCTAGTCTGAACAATTTTAATGCAACTTCTATATTTAACAACACACAATTCATTATTCTAGTCTGATCTTTGTTTATTTTTTTGTTTGGATGTTCACATCACTTTTTACAATGTCACCAACATCAGATTCCAGCGTGAACAGGTCATTCAACCAGACTGCATTCACAAAAGCAGAGTTGTTAGAAGCGTTTTGATAGTTTCCTTCAGTGAAAGCACAAATACACACTGAAAATAATCAACTACGAACAAAAGTAAAAATGTGTCCTTTATTAGTGTTTTACTACTGTGTTTAAAATGATATTGGCTTCTTGTTACTGCTGCATTAATGTGTGTGTGTGTGTGTGTGTTACATTTTACTTCTCTACATGTTTAACATTTGAGCTCATTTGAACAACTTTACATTATCTGAGTCACTCCCTCCAGTGCAGTTTTGATGTAGTGTAACGTAACCCTAACCCTAACGTAATGTGACCTGACTTTTCAGTTTGAGTTTTCAGTTCAAGACATCAGATCTGTACCTGATTTTACCTCATATATGGAGGGGGTCAAGATCAGATTTGGATCACTTTTG
The DNA here is from genome assembly GCA_037367295.1 of Apogon hyalosoma. Classification (NCBI taxonomy): domain Eukaryota; kingdom Metazoa; phylum Chordata; class Actinopteri; order Kurtiformes; family Apogonidae; genus Apogon; species Apogon hyalosoma. Next base: position 28,556,095 of record JAPQRP010000016.1, on the reverse strand, counting down.
CCTGCAGTGTAAGTGTAGCCTATGACAGGGTTGGAACAGCGAAAAAATAATTTTATCTAACATTAGTACTACTCTGAGTTTAGGAACTGAAAAATAAAAAGCACACACTTATAATTACACAGAGCTATGATCCTCAACAATAATCCTATGTTTATTGACAACAGTTTAATCAGCTACAACAGAGCCGCTCATTTAAATAAAATAAGAAGGAGACTGGGACACTGTAACTCTGTATTCCTTCACAACATGCAAGAATGTTTATTTTCTATCTAAAAGCTAAAGAGTTAGTTACAGTTAGCTGGCTTGACAGAGGAGCTCAAGTTTCTGCTCCTTTGGGAGACACTTGTTGGCCAAATTAATGGAGCCATATGGCCAAATAACAGATTAAAAAAAAAAAAGCAGATGCTATTTGCACCTGGGTTGTCTGATATTTACACCCCACTACAAAGTCTGTTGGCAGACCGGCTTTCAAACGCATGGATAACACTGTGAAAGGTTGTTTTTCATCCCAAACCTAGACCCTGAGTGTAACCAAGCAATAAAAAACTGTGCCTGAAATTAGAAAATAAAAAAAATAAAAAATAACTAACTCAATACCATGTGCTTGACTGTAACCCACAGCAACAGACCCATTCACCTGTAGTGCTGTTGAGTCACTAGTCTTACATTGTATTAACAGGAAACATGATTACGCATACATGTTTGGGTATAAACAGTACTATATTTGCTGTGTGACTATTTACACCGAGGTGAAAAAAAACAGTCTGTGCCTCCAGTTTCTTTAAGGAACCTGATGAAGTTTGCTCAATACACATAAAAAAAAATAGACAGGTTTAATGCTGGATTATATTTTTTATACTGAAGAGAAATTTAAAGAAGCTTAAATTAATTCTTTTTTAAATTTTAATATTAGGTTTGCTCCACACTTAAAGCTTGACTTAATCAGGTTTAAAACTGGGTCCTTGTTGGGTGAAAGTTATCATTTAAACTGCTGCAATAACCATCTAATCAGCAAGAGTCTGATTCAGAATGAACAGTCCAATCATGCCTGTGTCGGTAGATAGTGAATAGAAAACTGAAAATGATATACAGCGACAAAAACACTGTTCATTTGGTTCACATCCGAATAGTTATTTCGAAAACATGGGAGGGCGAGCTGGAAAATAATGTGAGACAAATCTTCCCAGATGGACATAAATGGCACACTGTAGATCTCAGTGCATGTCTCAAACCCCAAACACCCCAGGCAGCAGTTTTAACCTTAAATGTTGTACTCAGTGCACAGTCCATCAGCAGAGCAAACAAAGTGCAGTTCAATACATGAAGAATAAAGTTTGCAAACACAGAAACAAAAATTGATTACTGCTTTTACACGCAACTCCACTAAATAAAGCAGCAGTCTCTGAATTTGTACTGTATTTTCTGTGTAACTGGGGCTGTACATAGTTTGTCACAGAAAAGTCATTATCCAATTAAAACCAAAAACAACTCAGCCTAAGTGTAGAGGGTATTAAAAGAGGGGGAGTATGATGTCTTTGTAATCTATATTTCTGTTCTGTGGCACAACCGTGGGGTGTGACTCAGTATAAATGAAGGCTGTGGTGCATTATGGTGAGGCTTTTGGGTGGAGTCAGAGCAGCGATGGTGGCGGTGGTTGTGGTGTGTGCAGGGGAAGGGGTGGCAGGTCAGGGCGGGCTGTAATCTGTGCCGTTTTGGGGTGACTTGAGGGGCACGTAAAGGAAGATGACAGAGTTGCAAGTTCACTAAGTTTATTTGTTCTGGTTTCACTGGGTGTTGGGCTTCTCTTACTTTATGAAATTACAGGATGTGGGGTGTGATGCCCACATCTAAAGGAAGTAGGATGGTGTAATTTAGCCAGAGGTGTGAACGTCAGTGTAACTGTAAAGCAGGATTTGACACTGAAATGAAAGATTTGTTTATTATATTACAGGGCTGTCAAAATTAACACTTTAACGCAGTTTAATCCATCATCATGATTAATATGATTAAAGAGATTAATGCAATTAATCCAGCTGCAGTGCAGAATGACTCTGAATGTCTCTGGCAACACATTTGGGGCAGTTTGTCCAAGTAGTTACCATCGCACATGCGCAAATGGGCAGTTGATCCAGTAGTGACAGACAGCAGAACCAACCCATAAAGATGGAAGATGCTAAACAGCACATTGCTCCTCTGGATGGAAATATGAGGATGAAAAAACCAAGACAAAACAATTGTTTCAAGTTGTTTTGTTGAAACTGTTGAAGGTGTTTAATAAACACATTAAATGCCTATATATTCCTTTCTTTCTTAAGTCTGTTTGTTCATGCAAAATGAAACGCGATTAATATAGATTAAAAATGAATGATATTTAGTCATGATTAATTCAAATTAATCCACAGCATCTGTGATTAATCTGATTAAAAATTTTAATTGTTTGACAGCAGTACTATATAATATCACATTCATCAATATGATAACGTTTAGATAATTTTGGACCTGTTTAAAACTAGTCTTGAATACTGAGCATATAATTTTTACCACGTACTCATTGTTTACATGTAGGTAAACTCTTATTCGTTTAATCAAACTGCCTGAAATACTCATCAGATCAGTGACAGACCCATGAATGTATGGCAGATTAAAACCCAAACGTCATAATAAGAATTGTTGACAAAACCATGAAGACAATGAAGTTATTTTTATGGGAGAAAATACATTCTTTTGAATGTAAGAATCCAGAAAATAAGCTTACATCCCTCAAATTAAGTGTCCGTTTGTAAAAGTTCAGACAAACACGAGTATTACTATATTTGTACCTACAGAGATTTCAATGATCAGCAAGTATAAAAATAAGCAGTTTACTCTGTTCTTTAACACTAGGGTCATGTCCACAGAAGATGCTGATACAACACGCAAATGTGGGAAAACTGCAGATCCTCTAAAAAGGTAAAAAACCACTGTGATTTTAGAAATGGAGGTATGTTTGAGCCATGAGAGCCAGAATCCAATTGCAGCCGACCTACTTGAGAATCAACCTTGTCCTTCTCAGTCTGCGAGTTAGCACCACAACACCCAGCCAAAAACAATTCACACATACAATATTTCATTGGACTGCCTTCAGCTCATGAGACACATTCATAATACTTATGCACACAATCAACATCACGACGTGTATTGCCATCTGGAAATGCATTCATTTTTTGCTAATATCTGTAATTGCTGATGTGTAGGTCAGACTGCTGCATAAAGTCAACTCCACAACATCCCATAGATTTTCAGTGGGGTTCAGATCTGGACTCTGAACCATGTGTGAAAATATCTTGTGCTCCTTGAACCACTCTTTCACTTCAGCCTGATGAATCCTGGCATTGTCATCTTCTGTCAGTTTGTGTCTTGTCAACTGACACTTGGACCTGACCAACTCAAGCAACCCCAGATCATAACACTTCCTCCACAGGCCTGCACTGTAGGCACTAGGCATGATGGGTAATCACGTCACCTGCGTTTCTTCTCACTCTGATGAAACCATCACCTTGAAACAGGGTCAATGTGGACTCATCAGACCACATGACCTTTTTCCATTGAAGCACAGTTCAATCTTTATAATCTCTACAAACTGATGAAAGAGAAGCTACTCACTGCACCAGTTAAAGAACTCTGATCAATGCCGTAATTATCCAGTACTTAGTTAAATCCAGAGGGGACTTCTACTTATACAGTGATGGAAAAAAGTTTTTAGAGTCACTCTTAAGTCACTGAACTTGAAACAGACTCAGGGTATGACATACTGAAACTATGAAGAATTTAGTTTTGTTATTTTTCTTGTTAACGATAAACAAAAAAAATCACTTGCATTTGTTTGTGTCTACCTAATGGAGCCACACCTTTTGAAACACAAAGAAACAAATTCCGCAAGTATTTCATGATAATATTTGAGACTGCGCAAAATTTTAAGGGCGTCCAAAAACTTTTTTCTTCTACTGTACGTTACTGACTTGCCTAATTTTGCCAAATATAGAAAGGCTCTCTTTAACAGAAGACTTGTTTTTTCACTTTAGCCAGTAGTTATTTGACTGTGCATTCATAGATCACACTAGCAACTGTAAAAAGTTTCCTCTTATGCTTTATTATTTACTATTATATGCGTTACAGGTGTGGTAATGTGTGAATAAGGACGAGAACCACTGCTGCTGATCGATAACATTAGAGGATGACATTAAGCCTGACCAAAAACTCCTGAGCACACATTGACTTAAAAGAGTTTATCAAAAAAAATTACTGGAAGCACTGTACATAGTTTACAGTGTTTTTACATTTACAGATATTATATATTATAATTTGTAGGGAAATCTCTGGTACTCAGATCTAGTAGGAGCTCAAGAGTTTAAAAAGTGCAGTGTCTTGTTAAAAGTGTCAAGCCTTATTAGGCATGTTGGCCTCGTTTCTTAAATGCTAAGCTGCGATCACGTGTGAGTCTGTTGTGTGTCGTGTGCACTGTGTTTACTGTGTTAGTGGTCCAGGCTAGAGAATGCACAGTGAGATTAAAAGGTGTGCAGGCAGGTTAAAGGATAAGATTATAGCCTGCAGACATTATGGCTAATCTCCACATGGGAGTGTATACATGCACGGCATAAGCACATTGGAGTGTGTTTATGTGCACGTTTATGAATGTTTGTGGATCTGTCAGTGCCGACTCACATGTTGGTCTCGTTGGCCTCCTTCTGCATGATATCCAAGATCATGCGACAGGCAGAGGAGCAGCCCTCGGGAGATGAGTGGATGGTAATGGGTTTTTCCGCTGCACCTGCATTTTCTTTCCGGTGAATGTCCACCCTGAGAAACAAGAAAAAAGGAAGACTCAACACAAATAGGCAGAAAAAAAAAAACAATCAAGCAAAATGTACTTGCTTTGTAAGTAAAGAGCTTTACACATAAAAGAAAAGAAAAGAAGAGCATTAAAAAAGAGAAGAATTTAAACACTGGATGGATTTTGATACTGTAAGGCATACACTGCTGAGGACTGGGTCATGACCCACAGGATTTTATTTGGGTCACCAATTATATTTGCATTTCAAGCAAGAGGCATGCTTTGGATAATAGAGAATGTTCGTATTGTTCTGAGGATTGTAGTATAGTATCACGGTATGTTGTGTTCTGTGCTTTGTACTGGAAAAAAGGGAAAACATAAAACCAAAATGTGCTTTATTGGTCTCCTTTAAATCTGCAGGGTTTGAGATTTTTAGTGTTACTGTCAAAAACCTCCATAATTACCTTTCAGCATATTACAATTCAAATGGATTGAAAGGTCACACTTGTGCATCTACAGCATTCCTGTGTTTTTGGGCTGCAGAAAATGTACTTTGTATGTTGCCTCAATTTGAGCTAATCACAGGTGTTTTCAGATAGGTCGGAAGGTTAAAAACAGGATTGTAATTAGTCATCGCTGATCAGATTCCGTCAGATGTGACCTGGACATGAATCCACTGCTCTAGTCATGTTCACGGCAGCTTGGAAAAGTGGCTTCCCTTTTTATAACACAATAAAACCACAAGTTTGTCTATATTCATATTTAATGTTTTGATACGGACTGAGACAAGAGAGCTGCAGAGGAAAGATGTGTATATGCAAATTCTGGTGTTTTTTTCCTCCCTGATTTCAGCTCTTGCATCTTTATGTCATTACTCAAGTATTTAAATGTATATGTTTTCAATAACCTTTATAACTCAAAGTTCTACTTTGAATGTCTCTGAAATGGCTGGTTTAACTAAGATGGTATAACAAGCTGATGCAAATAGTGCTAATAACAACCAGAGACACACTGTTTTGTTTTGTTTTGTTTTTTAGCAACAATCTACATTGCTTGAAAATGATTGGTCATCTTTACTGTTTTTAAACACGTAGAGTCCTTAAACTTACTTTGACTGTGTCTGTTTAGTGACGTTCTTGATGGTTTGGCCCTGCTTGCCGATGATGGCTCCCACTAACTGTGTAGGCACGAGTATGCGCAAGGGGAATTCGATTGCCCTGAGGCGTGGACCACCAAAGCCTCCTGAGGGCCCAGGCTGACAGTCGCCCTGGTCCCGAGATGATCGCCCCCCACGTCGTGCACGAGGAGCCTGGACGGGCGGAGCAGCATCCGTGTCCATAATATATGAAACCTTAAAGGAGTAGTCGTCGAACTGGTGTTCTGTCAACTTCTCAATGGCTCTGGAGGGTGGAGAGGAATAAGAAGCAAGGTGGAGATTGGTAGAGAAGGTGGAGGAAGAGGATGGAAAGGATGAGTAAGAGGTATGAGGCAATAAATATAGGGCAAATGTTATAAGAACTGTACATCCATATGAGCAAGAGAGGAATACTATACAGATATAAATACTATATAGGACTGTACAGAGCTTCTTGTTACTCTTTGAGGTAGCCTTTTATTTCTTTTATTGACTTCTTAAGCTTCTGATATACTTGCTTTTAACAAGACAATTGTGTGCACATGACAAAAACTGCATACATATATCCTGTATTTCCTCTGTGTTTTGGTTGTGTGCATCCAATAATTAATGTACACTGGCTTAAAAAGCCAGAAGCACAGATATGGATATTTTAGTTCTTCTGTCTTCACCAGTGCTGACACCAGCATACAACTTCTTGGCTGTTTCCTCGTTTTAGTTGGCAAATCACAGAACTTTGTCACAGCAAACAGGTGTGACAAGAGACAGTGACACTGACAGAGTGTGCAGGGTCACAGCTGATTAAGCCTCTTCTATGCCTCCTCTTTGTCAAAACATATTTTCCCACAATTAAAAAACAGAACAAGTAAAAAACTGTGACTGACTTTGAGTGTGACTCAGACGCTGCTTTGTCATTTACTGAATCATTTGCAATCAGCTGTACTGTGATGCATTTCATATTTTACAATCACATCAGCTGACTGAACAAATATTAATATAATTAACAACAGCTTCAACACACATTGTACTACACTGGCATTTGATCCAACAGATCACACAAACAGTTAAGTGGTGACACTAGCTGTGTGATATGCGCATCCACTCTGCATACTGTTTCCAGAATAGGGTACTTTAGGTTGACTTCTCCCTTTTGGTCAGCTTTTTATGCCATGATCTTGTCATTAATGAGGAAGTTTCTCCAGTTTAGTTTCACTGAAGCTGTGTGAATTGTTGAGTCATCCTTACAGTCACAGTGGATATAGTGTAGGTATACACAGTCAGGTACGTGAACAATGCTGCTCATGTTGCAGCTGCTCGTCTGTGCATAGGTGTCAGTAAAAAGCAAGTATTTCACAAGCCTTACTCTTGCAACTTGGCTGCATCAGAGTCAGTATTTGTGCTGCTTACACTTTAGCTTCCTCCTTGGTTCCGTACGTAACATTCACCACTGCTGTTTCTGTGTCATTTTTAAATGTAAAAAAAAAAAAAAAAAAAAAAAGAAAAAGAAAAGCGGGGAAAAATATTAAACAGAGTAAACATGGACACTTTGACACAAGCACGCAGATCTTTGTTGGTGCCATAGGTAAGTTGGACACGCGTCCAGGTTCCCGTGGTGACCTAGAGAGCCACTTGTCTGTGTGAATCCATTGTAGCTATCACAACACTGGCTTCCCTCCAGGCCCTGCTGCTGCCTCTACAGATAGAAGCTGCTGAGCACAATAGGCTCTCCACCACTTCCACAATACAGGATTTAACGTTAACATGACAGCCTAAGTAAAGCAAATAATCACTGCACACACTGAAATGTAATGCACAACAGACAAACCTTTGGATTATTTGTGGCTCCATAAGGTAAGGAGTCTTGCTGGCAGCGCACGCCTTTAAAGACAAACCCTAAGGCGAATCTGATTTTGTCAAATCTACACTACATGCACAGCTAAAGTGAAAACTCTTCAAAACCTACACAGCGAACTGGTTCGGTACATAATGTATGGCTTTTCTTGATCGTGTGTGAAACTAAACTGAAGATCTGTCACAGAGCCTTGACATTAGGACTTTTGATTATTCCAAAAAATTAATCAGCAGAGTAATCGATACTAAAATACTCAATAGTTGTAGCCTCAAGAGACGTACACATGAGCTGCAGAATAAAGGCTTCAGTCTAAAGGAGCATACATAAATGACAAAACAGAACAACAGTACAACATAAGACTTTTTTAATCTGTTATCTAGTTCTATCTGTTAATTTCTGGCTTGATTTAAGTGACTTTTTTACTCTATATCTTATACCTGCTAGTGCAACAAGGGTGTACTGTGTTTGTATTTGTAGGATCTAAACCAAGTCAAGACCAAGACCACAGACTAGATGTGCCACAAGAGCATCTCAGCAACTGGGTTTGTCAAATATCATGGATTTATATATGAGGCATGAGGTGATTCTACTTCAGAATCAGCACTGAATGCCATGGCTTCATCAAATCTACAGTGCATTTTTGGGGGGGGTGGCAGAATGAGGCAGCCTGTGTTAAGCCAAAACATTTTACACCAAATTATTAACAAAATGCAATGAAAATTAAATGATACCAGTACAGTTGTGGTCTTGAGGTAATTTTCAGAGTCCTTGAAAACCAAGAGAAGACCTCCAAAAAGTGGTCTGGATTGGACTAAAGCCCACTTTCTGAAGGATAAATCTCAAGCAGAATACAACCGCCAACAGATATAACAAGTAATGAAGGACAAATGCTTTGTTACTGTACCTAAGTAGCAATTTTCAGTATCTTTAGTCATGTTTTAGTAAGTATTTCTCTTATTTTTAGTTTTACTTCCAACATTTTAACACAAATATCTATCCCTTCTATCTAAAATTATCAAAGAATCTTGCAATTTTTGCTTTCGGGAGAGAGAGTTTTGAGGAGAGTTTATTACTTTAATTTTGCATCATTGTCCTTTTTCTGAACATCAACACAAATGTAAACCTTTCCCATTGAGTTCAATCTAAAGATGAAACAGACAAAAAGGTGGCTGGACAGTGAAAAATACAAATACAGTATTATCATCATGAGGTTCAGTTAGCTTTGCACAAAAACATCTGGCAATAAAATTAAATGTCCTGCAATAGAATACGTTTGCATGTCACTCTCCTTGGCTAAAGAAGCTGATTCAGTCTTTGTTATACAAGTAGGTCTACTTCTGCTCAGATAAAGAATGTGAATGTCTTAGCCAACTCTGACTGTACATGCAGCAGATCGATTACTTCTGTTTACCAAGGTCTCTGTCAGAAAAGCAAATGGCATGTTTACTTCGTCACCAATGGATTTCTTATAGTGTAACTCCTATAAAAACAATGATGCATCCACAAAGGGAACGCCCACTGAATTGCATGTACTGCAGATGCCAAGACGGCTAATTAAATGTGCTAATAAACTTTCCTTCAACATTTGGGAAGTTGGCCATATGGACAAAAAAAATGAAGAAAGAAAGAAAAAGAAAACACAAGGAGACATGAGCCAACTGAGGCCGGTTCTTTTACCAATAACAAAGAAAACTGTGTGTTTTTAACAATAGGCGTTAGACAAATTCTCTGCAAGTGAAAATGCAGATTTCCTAACCTGCTGGTGCTTAGCGGACAGCAGTTTTCGAAGGGTTAAAACCAGTGAGAGTGCCCAGCTGGCTGAGAGAGGGTGAGTGGGCAGAGTCTGGCTCGCTGCCCGGCCCCGGCGCTCACAGCCAGCTCTGCCCCGCCCCGTCCCGTCCCGCCACTGACAGCATTCACCAGTGCCACACAAGAACATCACACTCCAAAACCTCAGCCCGTAACCAGAGCGCATGGATGGGACACGGGCAGACAAAAGTGACAGACAGACAGGAAGTGGGACGGAGACACCGAGAGCGACTAAATGGAGGATGATGCATAAACAAGGCGGTTCTCTGGGAGCTTTGACTGCACACTGTAACTGTGGAGAGCTGCACTAAAGGATAAAGGAGATGAAGAGGAAATGCTAGAGTTGGAATAATACGCTGGAGTAATGCAAATAAAAAAGCCTGTTTTTTACGGTAGCATTTAAATGGAGTCATTTCTCTGCTGGGATCGCTTTCAACACCTGTCATGACTACAGTGGATGGTGGTCTTGGCTGGATCTAACCCTTCAAGACCCAGGACTATTTTTGTGATTAATTTTTCTCTACATTTAATCTTTCCTGAGTGATTTATCACCCTTTATTATCTTAACCTCTGCATTCTTCACTGAAAAGCAAGGATTTTCTGATAAATAGAAACAGATATTCCCCCCCTCCATTTTCAATAGTAACGTCATACGCACCAGATCGTTTTATTCGTCTACATAAATCTGCATAAATATGCCTGTAGAGTGTCATCATGGGGTTAGGGTTAGGATAAACAAAGGTCGCACACATGACGTCGATGCATATTTGTTGCATACTGTGACATTCGGTACCTTATAACTCTGTTTCTCCCTGTACACAAACAAGCATGAAAAGTTTTCCAAAATCTCCACTTTGGCCAGAGTTTTGAGAAATAATCATTTTCAGTGACCTAAACCAGAGTTTTCATGTGGTTGAAAGACAAAAATTCATGAGGAAATATACATTTTTCCAGATACCCAGCTACGTGTATACATGGCATTAATTTCTTGATAATATTGATGTTCACAAAAAACTCATAAAAGCATAGATTCAAAGGTTACTATATCACAAAGAGGAAAAACTGACTTTTTCAACAAAATATATCATAATCTGAACATTAATGCAAGCGCCTACAACCACTGCCATGTGTCAAACTTCATGGGGAATCAATGTTGCAGAAGATGACATTGTTTCTACGTTCACTAAAAGCCTCTGAACGTTCAAATGGGTCATATCTGATGCTGCTGAAAAGCTGAGAAACTGTATTTACTTGAATTATTTACATGTTTAGTGGATTAAAAGTGATTAAACGTTTTAGACCAGTAGATGCTTTTAGCTATTAGGCTTTTTGGGTCTTTAACAGCTAACACAGAGAGGTGACCTGCTAGCGTGTGTTTGTGACTTCTATATGTGTGTGTATCTCCCTGTGCATCACTTATACATGTGCGTAGTGTTTGTCTCAGTTCAACACTAGGGATTATTTGATCGCTTGCTTTGTTGAACTAATAAATCTAGAAACCTTTGATTGCCTTTTGAGGTGTGAATATTCACTGGCCTTAAAATCTGATTCAATTGTAAACTTTGTACTAAATCCTAAAATGTTTCCTGATCTTTAAACAGAATCATACGACTGAATTGTAATGAAACGCATCCATTCTGATGATAATGCACATTAAAACATGCATGTAAAAATCTGCATTTTGCCTGTTGTACTCTTCCTAAGGTGTACTCTAATCAGGTGTTCACTTCATCTGTTCTTCAGTCATATTTCTGCCAAACCTTATTAATTCTCAAACAGTGGGGCTTTTGCCTTGTAAAACTGCTGCGTCGATTAGTTAATTTGTTTGTCAGTTTGTATCCAAAATAATGTATTCACATACCATGGTGACACAACAACTCAGGCTACAGAACCGCTCCTTCTGTTGTTGAACTCTGGTATGTTTCAATGCACTTAAGTTTAAGAAGAAAAACACTATAAATATACCATACACATTAATGGATACTGATTTTTAGTTGGCCTTTTTTAGGTAGTAAAACCAGAACAAAACTTAAACTAACCCTTTAAAAGCCCCACCTGGTCCTGCATAAGTGTACTGTGATTCTCTGTCATGTGGACATCCCTAAACAAATCCTGTCTCACGTCCAAACCTTAACATTCAACCTTTGATCATCTCCCTCACGGCTTGTTTCTAACTTTGTAGCTTTCAGAATCACTCAGTAGGTGAAGTCACAGCCACAACAGGGTTAAAATAACACTTTAATGTATCCTATCCTCAATGTTCTGTTTTACTGCACTTTTCAAACAGCCAAATGTCTCTGGACTCCCTTTTATTTATAAGTGCTTTCAATAGACTTCACCCGACTACTACAACTGTATCTTTCCAACGCTAATGCCTGTGTGACCCACCACAACACATAAACACAACATAAACAAACTAAACTCTTCTCCCAACATTTAATATCTTCAGTGTAAGTTTTGCATTTGACAAATTCAACAGGCCAGATTGGACCCTTTGGCAGGTCGGTTTTGGCCCGCGGGGCATATGTTTGACAACGCTGGTGTAAGCGGTGGCACAATTTCAACAGGCTCACCCAAAGGGCAGGATTTCGCATCTCTATAACAAGAGCACACAGCATTTCCTCCAGCACTTTGCAGATATTAGTACGAAATATGAACTGTAACTACTAGTGATGTGCGGATCAGTGGGTTACCTGTGGGAGCAGGTAAAAAAAAATGTCACTTTACTTGCTGGGCTTGTTGGGGCGGGTCATTGATTGAGCAGAGACACAAAAATATGTACAGTATGAAGTATAAATTTCCTATAGCAGGTTAAAATGTTTAGGGATATATAGCCTATTATTTTTCATATTATTTGATGGTTAGTATTACGCAACTTAGGTAACCTGTGGATTGACGTCACAAGAGCGTCAAGCAGTGACGCCTAGCCGCCATAGATCATTAATTGGTTGCAGGTGCGGGTTGGGTCGGGTTTTAAAAATAGCTGCAGTAGTACGGGGCGGGTCAAATAACGCCACAAAAGCGGGACCCGCGGGTTGAAAAAAAATCCAACCCGCGCTTCACTAGTAACTACATAAACTACTTACTGAATGATCATTTTAGGACATGAAGAAGACATACGTCAATGTCAAGCCCGCAAGAAAGTACAGATTCCATTGATGATATGCACAAAACTGCAACTACTCAAAATATTGTTTACACAGTTTTTACTTCATTAACTTGGTTTAGATATTTCCCCAGTAAAGGAAGATCCATGTGTGTGTCAGTGGCTTATTTTTTAAAATATAGCTACCGTTATCTGCCTTGGTTGAACTGTACCATTGAATTGTTCCAGTCGTGTCACTTTATTTCCTCATGAAGCTTTTTGGATTTTGTATGATATTCTTGTGAGGATGTTGTAGCTCGTCTCTGTATCAGCCTAACCTATTTACTCTTTACCATTTCAGCAGGTCCGATGTTGCACTGACACACATCTTTTTATATTTTATTTCATATTTTTTACCTGTTAGCATCCCGTTAATAAAATGCTTCATAAAGGGGCAAGTAAAAACTGATTGAACCAAGTATCCCTCTTGCTCAACTGGGCCAGTGAAAGAAAACATTTAGGTTGAGCCCCCTGTGTGTGTTTATGTGTGAACGGCTAAGAGTCCCTCAGAGTTTACTATCTCTAGAGTCGCCTGCACTGAACACACACAAACAGACACACTCCATCAGACAGTGCAAAAGCCTCACCACAGGCGCCTACGGTGTCCTCCCACATTACCACGATGCACCGCCCCAAAAGAGATGCACACGCAAAATGTACAGTCATGGACACACACACACTGACACATGACTGCTGGATGCCTGCCATGTCTGCCCACTTCAATCCATACGCTCAGGCCAAGGGGACCCATGGCATTACACAGTGCTTATTATAGAGGCTGCATGTAATTCTAACGCTCCTCTCACTGGGTCAAACTTATAAGACGCACACATGCACGCAGACAAATGAGATGATAAAAGGTGATTTATATGCAGAGATGGGTTATGTTTAGATAATGGTGTGTGGGATGATGGTAACGAGGAAGTGAAGTCACACAGGGAGACTTGACTCACTGGGAGGTCTGTGTGTTACTAAATAGACACATGTGCATTGAACTGTGGGAGCCAGATGAAGAGATGTACAGCATCACAATGCAGAGAAGAGTTCCTTACCTTGTTCCACATTATCTACAGTACCATACTGAGCTAGAAGGCCATCCAAAACCTGGGGAAGATAAGAGAAAGTGAGTTAGAGTCATGAAGATGCATAAACACGCACGCACACGTCTGCAGCTGCAAATGCAACGGTACAAACTGAAACATAACAAAGTGAAACTGAAATTTCAGAGCTTACATTGCCATAAAGTAACTTCAGACATCCAAAAATGACTTGGACTGTTTAGAATTTTGTTGACCGCTATAGTTACATCATATTAAATGCTTCCCACAATGTTGAAATTCAACAAATCCACAATTTATTCACTCTGATCATCTGCTTCATCTGGTCGCCATTCATCTGTGTCATATGCTGTTTACTAAACGAAAAAATACTTGTGGCTGTTTCACTTAAATGAAATGGCATAAAGTGAATATACAGTATGTCACTGAGCATGATGTGAATGCAGTTATTATTTGTTGAAATGCTCTGAGAGACTATGCTCAGTCACTCTGTCTTTTGCTATAGTTTTGATTGAGAAAGGTCAGCATCAGAAGTCGCACACTGAACATTAAATGTAATAATGTTCATTTAAAAGCAGAGTATGCGTTTTCTGCCACTCGTCGTCTATCAGTCAAAACCACAATAGCATTTGGTGTGCATTACAGATCCAACTGCCTTTCACAATAAAAGCTATGCACATGTACACTGTGTGACTGGATTTAGTCACCCAAAGGATTTCACCAAGAGGAAACTCAATGAAAAAGGTTGCCGTTTCATTCAGACATATATTCTTATTAAGTTTATATTATTTAGTTCTAATGAAACAGCCACAAGTAGGCTAACATTTAATGATAGCAGATATAATACCACTGACAACCGAATCAAACACAGTGGTGTAGTTAATAAATTAAAGATTGCACTGAATTTCAATATAATTAGATATAATGTACATAATATAATAAAATAACCTAACATACTGTAGGTCTAGTCATTTTGAGATATTCTAATCTGAAATGCTGTATACTGCTGCAGCAAATAGTACTGTACTTTCATATGAAATGTCTCCAGCTTAATTTGTAATTAATGAGAATAAATTTTGCATTAGCTCAACATGAAGTACTCAAGGTTTTCCATATCATTATAAAGCTAAGGAGCAGAATTCAAGTCATTTTGGGCACCACTTAAAACAAATTAAAGTTAAATTAATGTAGAGAGTATCATTACCAACGCTAATGTAGAGATCTTTAGTGAGATGTTGTTATCTGCTCCAGCTTTTCCAGTTTTGCACAAACATTTGTCAATGATAATAATCCAAAATTATGTCTCATTATCTACTTTTATTGTAAAAGGTAAAATGTTCATCCCCTAGTATGTGAAGGACCCCCAAACACCCCTACATCTTTCACAAAAAAGGGGGGAAAAGGCTTCAAAATTTAAGAATAATAGGGTAGGAAATCCACACACCTGGGAACTGACTGATAACCTCAAAGTAAAAAATGCCTTTGAAACAGTATATTAGCATTAACATTACCACACCTTATAATTTTGCATTAAAGAACTAGAGGATAAACTGAATTTAACAACTTCTCACATTCCTAATATGCTATAATAATACACAAATGTTATACAATAAATTAAACATTACATCTATCAAATTAAGGGACTAAAAAAAAGGAATGTTAGCTATTAGCTTTTTTAGCTCAAGATGCTAAATGTCTACTTGGTGTTTTAATGCAACTTGATCTTAACACGTTTTCTCTTGCAAATTAAATAATAACCTTAATCTGACCACAAGGTAAAAATGTAGAGGTGAAGATTAGCTTATTGCTATTGTTACAGACTGGGGGCAATACAAAACAGCTAACCGGGTACAAAAATACACCGAGATTCCTAGATGTATTTTCAAGTCTATATAGTTGTAAAATGAGGGATTTGTACCTTTAAGGATGATATGTAAGGAAAATTCTCATATGGTTTTAATAAAACTGTTATTGTTATTTATTAACAATTTGTACATAATTGTTTCTGATTGGATTATTAGCTACTGGTGTTCCCATGTAATATTTCCAAAATTTTAAGATATATATATATATATATATATATATATAGACAGAAGAACAAGACTGTTAACTGGAGATTGAGGGCGTTTTCACACAACGTACTCAAGTTCGAGTACGTTTGACCCCAAAGTCTGCTTAATTTTATCAATGTGAATGCAAACGTTCCGTGCTTGAGTACCGTACCCGGGTCCGGTTGAGAAGGTAGTCCTGGGTACAGACCGCCCGGACTCCAGTACGGTACGATGCCGTGTGAAAGCGATCTGTGCCCGAGACCGGAAGTGACCTAATCCCCACTCCGACAACGGAAGTGAGTTAATCACCACGGTTCACCCATGTTAACATGTCATACTGTTTTTCCCTGAAAGATGTTATATGTTATTATGAAAATAAGAACAAGTGTCTGCAGTATTTAGTTAATTTTTCATTTTATTGGGAAAATATCTCATTCATAAGCAAAAATTTTCAGCCTCCGAACCAACCTTTCCTCATTTGTAATTGAATTTAACTCACTTTACAAATCATTAGCCCTTGATAATAATAAAAAGAATGACACATTTTTTGATAGCTATGATAAGATATTTAATGTATCATCTGACATTTAATGAAATTTTGGATGAGAAATTATGTATGTATATATGTATGTATTTATGTTATTTTTTGCATTTGAATTGCTGAAAATGTATTCTGTACATATATTCATTCTATGATTGTATTCTATTTTTGTATATGTATCACCTCTCATGTATTGTGTCTATTGTGTTAAGTGTTTGACAATATTTGTAAACTGATATCTAAAAGTAAAAAAAAAAAAAAAGAAAAAGGCAATCACCATGAGACCATAGACAGCACTCCTGTTGTCTCCTGAAAAATCCTTGGCTTCGCGCGGCACGGGCTCGCCTTACCACATATATCAGGGACAACGAAGGTCACTCTTCTTCTCTTTGCCTCATACAGGCTAACAGATAGGTAAGGGTTTGTCTTCTTCTGACTTCCGCATTTGTTGGATAGAATTCCATCGCCACACTGCCACCTACTGTTTCGGCCCTGTAACACCCACTCGTACTCGAATACGTGCTTATAAATGCAACATCTGCGGGAAAGGTTTGAACAGTGATCCAAGTCCAGTACGGACTCGAGTACGCTGTGTGAAAACGCCCTAAGTTCCTGTTTTGATGGTTTCTCTACTCTTCTGCCCTTTAGGAGACTAGAGGACAACCCTGTCCCATTCATTCCAACGGGAGAATTTAATGAGATTTACAGAGATTTCCACCAATTGTTATTTTTCAGACACTTGGATCAGGCAAAAATTGGCTTTGTTTGAGGCCTGTTACTGTCTCAGCACTAAACTCTCACAAGATCTGTCAACTCAAATCTTGTCTAAGGGAGGTAAAGTGAGCAGGAAAAAAGCTAATTATAATTCTAATTAAATTAGTTGGATACCAGTAAAACAAAAAGAAAAAAAGTGATATTACTGCATTGTTACTGACCTACTTTTATCCATTCATGGTGCTATTAAGAGTTTAAAGGGATGTTTGAAATTACTTAAGATTTTTCTAATTTGGAGTCTTTTAAGAGCCTGTTTTTCCAGAAAAGAAACTACCAACAAATCTAGTAACTTTTTTTTTTTTTTTTTGCAGATTTCACAACACCATCAGCCAGGTCGAGTTGAGTCAACCTTTACATGCAAGACTTTAAACCCCATTTCACACTTGAGATTTGCACTTAGATTATACCATTTCAGAGAGTAACAAATGTATTCTCAGAGAATGCATTTCTGGTTCTCTACATTGATACTGATGCTCATTTATTTATTTCTGTATATAAATTTTAGTCCAATCAGCAGTCAGTCAAGCACATGACTTTTGTACCTATTGACCAATCATGAATCTTCGTCATTTGCCTGCAGATTTTGATCTAAAATTACGGATAATGATGATTAAAGCTGATTCCTTGCTAAATACAGAGTACACAGTACATAATTAAATCATGCACATGTAGATGAGCATGTGATTGGCAACAACTTTAGACTGATGATCCCTACTTTTACAATTAAATTTAGACTTATAATCCCAAATAAACTAAAAGCCGAAGACTAGAACTATCATTAATACTGAACACATAAAGCCGATTATTTTACACTTGTGTTAAAAAGTTGGGGCAGCTGTGGCCCTAGAAGGCTGGAGAGTCGGCTTGTGACCGAAGGGTCGCCGGCTAGATTTCCTGGACTGGCAGAGTGTTGTTGGCTGATGTGCCCTTGAGCAAAGCACTTAACTCCCACCCCAACCCTATTTGCTCCCTGTGCAACAAAAATGGCAAGCCCACTGCTCTTAGTATGCAGTTTGTGATGTATGCACGATCTAGTGATGGGTTAAAGCCAGCAGACGAATTTCAGTGTGTGGTGCATGTTTACGTGTGAACCCCAACTGACAAAATAAAATAAAGATTCTTTGTTGTTTTGATTTGTTGAAAAACAAGAAAAAAGGAAAAGAAACATCCACAGCCACCATGTTTCTAACTGTAATTTTGTGGTAAAATAAAATAGATTGAAGGAGCAAAAAAAATTCATTCATTCATTCATTCATTCATCTTCTGAACCTTGCTTTATCCTCACTAGGGTCGCGGGAGGTGCTGGAGCCTATCCCAGATACCTGGGGGGGGGGGTACACCCTGGACAAGTCGCCAGTTCATCGCAAGGCCAACATATAAAGAAGAACAACCAGTCACTTTCACATTCACACCTCTGAGCAATTTTAGGTTGAAGCAAAAAAAAATTTATTTTATTTTTTTTTCAGTTAAACAATCAATCCTGCCAGGTTCCAATGAAAATACAAATGTACTCCTGGCAAAACAGACCAAAACTGAGGTGTGGATTTGTGCACTAATGTGGTTTTGCCTGGAAACTTTTGTGAGTTTTCTAGGACTGTGCAGACTTGGCTGAAAACCCAGAGAGGAAGACAAAAGACACTTGCAAAAAGAAAAACAATCTGGACACCAGCAAGGATACAGATGTTGACACAGCATCATCCTCACAGTAACCAAGCGGATATGGATATGAATGCAGACAAAACACCAACACAAGCACTTACTGTAAGTCTACAGACAAATACAGCATCAAGGCTGGTGAGTCATTGTCAGGAAACTGGTTTATGTGCTACCTGGTGTTGTTCAACTGGGCATCACCGTCTTCTTCTGTCTCAAACACACACACATGCAGACACACACACTCATACTGTACAAAGACACAAACAACTGACCTCCCACTGTAGATGAGGGGGAATGTTCCGGATCTGGATCTTCCGACTCCTGCAGAGATGAGAGACACAGACAGAGTGGATTTAACAGACCTGAACCACACACAAACAATAAATAAAACACAAGATTTACAGTCGTCTGCTGTGTTTTGCGGCAAAGCGGACTTCATTCGCTTACTGAGCGTAGACATTTGTTTGTCATGTGAGCAGTTCAGGAGTTTAAGACGTTTCATCGACGGAGGCAAAGATGCAAAGTCAGGGTTTTCTTATATGAATTCAACAGTCAGCGGGAATCTTACTTTCATTGTAAAGACAGCAGCACAAATTACATTACTATTACAGAAGAGCAGAGAGAAATGGAGGTGTGAAGGTGATGGTTATTATTAGAGAGCAGCGAGTGACTTTCAGTAACACCTTCCTACAAATGCAGTGCAAGTGACAAGATGTTAGATTGTACAGCGACAGCAGATGAAGCAGACATTTAACACTTATTCACAAGGTAACACTTCAACAAACAACAAATATTCCTTCTAAATATTGTGAACTTACTGTGGTTTAAGTAAGAAAAACTCAAATAATTTAGTGTATTTGACATAAATCCATTTCTCTACAGTTCTGTGTAAAAGTCTAAGGCCACCTTTGTTGTGTTTGCAGGGTTGTAAAGAGCATGCATTTTTATTTCTGGTCTCTTTATGAAGCTACAAGAAGAAAATGCAGGAAATATGTGCACGGTATCAAAACAAAAACACACAAAAACAGAACTAAATGGTTTCTACAGGTAGAACTCGGTACATGTTGAACTCTCCTGGGTTGACCGTCTGGAATTTTTCTTAAATATTCTTGTGGTATATTACACCAAGCTTCACGCAGAACGTCCAAGAGTTTTTCTTCACTCTTTTTCCTGTCCAAATAATCCTATACAGCTGCTATTATATTCATACATATTTTCAGATTTTTTAAATACTCTTTAATATTTCCTGCATATTCCTCTAACATATATTGATACACATACTGACAAATGCATAGTGTATGTATGGTTATTGGAACTTTGCTAAAACTAGGACTTTTTGTACAGTGCTGTAGTTTTTTATTCTGTCTCATATTTAATTTATGTATGTATATATTCATATTCTCTTACGCTTTATCATCCTCCTTTTTATTGCTGTTTTTATTTTGCCTTATTTCCATTTTTGTATTTTACTGTAATTTGTGCAAGATTCTCCTCAACTTTGGCTGTTTTTTTATGTACACTGTGAATAAATTTAATCTGAAAGACAGAAAATCAATTTGAGTAAGAAGAAAAATAAATAGGTAAGCAAGTAGTGTGAAGCCCCAGAGACTGCATTTTTGGTTTGGTATTTGAAAGAAGAAGAAAGTGGAAATATTATACTTTCAAGATGTGTCATGATTTGGTTGATATCTATCTATCCATCTATGTATCTATGTCCGTCTCTGCCCAGTCTTTAAGATCCAGAGCTTTTAGGCAGCCTCTCTCTGGCTTTATTGAGCATGTCAGCTCAAACAGCAAAGCCACACTAACCGCCCAATGACCACAAGCTGTTAACAACTACATTAACGTGAGAGAGTCCGGCTCCGCACTGAGAGCCGCTGATTTAAAAAGCAGAGAGACTGGCAGAGAAATAGCCACACCGCTGTGCAACTGTGTCCCAAAAACCATTTAAAGAGGCTTTTCAGCAGCAAGGCTGCAGAATGAAAGGTAAAGAAATGAAGTAAATTATGCTAGAAACAATCCACATGGATTAGTGATTGCAGAACAGTACTCTATGGGGCATCGAATACACACACACATAGTTCTCATTGTTAGGCTATATCTCCACTCTCTACTGTGACACTTTGCACACATTACTCTTTGTAGGTTCTGTCTGAACATGTCTGCAGGTCAGAATTTCCTGTCAGCAGCGAGGAGAGGACGTGAGGACTGAGCTGGCAGCTGGACATGAATGAATGACTCTTTCTGATTGTGGTGCCCGAGGAAAAAACCCAAAAGAGGAGCGTCACTCGGACTGGGACTGCCCTAATCCTCTCATCCCCCTCTCTTTATCCGCCCATTTGCACTGGAAACATACTGATAAGCACAAAGGAGTAAAGCAACAGGTTGTGTTTGCTGAACTTCCGTGGTTTATGATGTGCCCCCTCCTACAGAAGCAAACAGGGAACACAAAAGCCCAGAAAAAAAGAGTAAACTGACAACTCCCAGCTTGCCCTACCGCACAGTGGCCTGCACGCTTTCTGTCACTGACAGTGGTTTAAAGTGAGTGGTTCGATGAAAGATCTGTCTTGGCAACCAGTATCCAAACAAGGGTAAACCGATCAAATCAGTCTGCACCGCTAAAACACATCACCTTTTTCAACGTAGTAAACAACCTCCTGTATTTCAAAAGCAGCCAATCGCTGAAAACTGTTTAAGGCCAACTCGAAAACCTCAAAACAACCCCAGAAGCTGGCAACCCTAAGCTGCCGAATATGGAAACTAAAAGCTCCTTTCATTCAGACTCCTCTGGTTAAATAGCCCGTGAATTTTGAGGGCAAGGTTCTCTATTGTGTCGCTGTTAATTGATTTATTAACTCTACTTTTAATGCGATGGTAGATGAAGTGCTCAGCAGCAGTAATGGTGTCCTTTGTTACCTTTTAATGTCAATGCACACCTTTGACAAGGCTCCAGAGCAGAGTCCTCTTTACCTCAATAACAAATATCATCTCATGTGGATTCCTTCCTTCGTTTTTTTGTATATAACCTTCCACATTTGCTTATTTGTCACTCTGAAATATGCAGAGGAAGCTCCCTGAACGGACATCTCTCGGAAAAAGTGACAGTGCCTCCCAACAGCTTTTCAAGGTTTCATTTTCAGCGTTCCTGTGGCCGCCAGCAAACCAAAAGATCACTGCTCTGTGTCTGTCTGTCTGTCTCCAGGGCAGGGAGAGGCCCATGGTATATGCCACCCTGCAACATATACTATTGTCTCTCCACAGTGTTCAGGTCTGGGTGCAGACATTAGCTCTACAGCCTCAGGTCATATGTGTTTCGTTTTTATTAAAAATTAGAAGGAATAACCCAGTGGTATTATGTGAAGCAGCAGGCATCTGTTAATATCTCCTGTTTGTTTGCATTCAAGGTGAACCCAGTGCCCTTTCTCAGCTACTGCTCCTCCTTCTTCCCCAAAGTCCAAAATGAGCTGCAGTAGAAGATACAGACTGAAGTCAATGGTTACTTAATGTTTGTTGAATGTAACCAAGCTGTCTGCTGTTGGTTTGGAGCGGCCTGCCAAGAGAAAAAAGAAAGCCTCTCAATTTCTGCCTTTAAATATCTGAGGGTGGCCATGTTCATTTGAAAAGCTAATATTTACTGCACCCACCTGCACTAGGTAGAAAAAAAAGATGTGTCTGCGCACACGCATGCGGAGCAGTCGAAGGAATTTTAACCTCTGAAAAGACCAGACCGAGAGGTGAGAAAGAGGGTATTCACCCGTCGCCAGAAGTTTTCAGTAATCCTAAAGATGAACGTCTGATCATCAACATTAACAGTTAAGGCCGCCATATACGAGACACAGGCCTGCATGTGAACACAGCGGCGGAGTGAATATAAAGGCCAAAGTCTCCCAGCAGGAAAGGCCAAAGGCTTTGAAATGAAAGAAAAGCGGCGGTACAAGACATCAACAGCAAAGGAACTGTTCCACCACAAATGATAGACAATAGATTAACAGAAAACATGGCATGAACTAAAATACAGGCTGTGCTCAGAAAACGGCAGCTTCTAGAAATTGATCGCCACTAGGGCTGTATGTAATTTACCCATGCACCACTTCCAGTCCACAAAACTGTACTCTGTAAAATATATTAAAGGGGTCATATTTTGCTAAACTCACTTTCATTAGTCTTTGGTTCATTTATTTGTGTATTTGGACCCTAATAGGTCAAAAAGTTTGAATTTGAACCCTCCAGGTGCTGCAAAGCTATCTATATATTCATTCCGCCAAAAATCGAGTGGATTTCTACAACCCGTTTCAATTCCTTCTTAATTTGTTACGCTTTATAACTAGTTACATCATGACACTTGTACATATAAGGTCAAGACTTCTGACCAACGTTTCTCCGAGTACGATGTAACTGTTTATCAGCAGCAGCGGTTGTAGTAAAAACTGAAAATATGTCCAAACTTCGAGCCGATTACCTAAAATGTTCAGTTGTTGGTTGCATTAACGAACAAAAGTGACTGAATAGGACAGAGAAGCACAGTCAACAACCCGGAGGGGGTGGGGTCATGTGCATTTAAAGGGCCAGCGCTCAAAACGATCTTTCTTGTGTCATTACTCAAAAACAGGGTTGAAGATAGACCTGTGGAGTTTAATTATTGAAGAATTCAGACCCAAGCAGAGCATTTACAGTTTATGTAGACCACAGGGAGATATTTTTTAAGTGCATAATTCCATTTTTAAAAAAGCTAAATATCACTCCTTTAAAGCAATTCTCTTCACAAGGGAATGTCACGTCACCTGGTTTTGATCATCAACACAATCTAAAATGACGGTGAAAGTAAGTATGAGAAGAAAATCTGTGTTTATTTCAGTGCTTCTAAATCTCTTATCCAATGTGATTTGTTGTAACTGACTTCATAGCTGATAAACTAACACTAACAAACACTGCTGTCTACTTGTAATGTTTAAAAATTAGCTCAGTGGAAATCAATGCATTTCTGCAGGGGTAAAATTTACCCATTGGAGGTGTTAAGCATAAATGCCCATTTTTAATCTGAATTTATCTTGACTGTGTTTGACAGTAGGGAGCGTAACATAGCACAGTTTTGGTTAAAGTCAAAACTGGAGGGGTTTCAATATTTTATAAAACATAGAAATGCGCAAGTGAAAAAGATCCATGTGTAGATTTTACCTGTTGGTAATTCTAGTGTTACATCTGGACATAGAGCAAGACTACTGAAAACTGTGTGATACGAGGAAAATCTGCAACGAACAAATGACCGATAACACTATTGAGAAATATAATAAGAAACGACATACAGAAACATCAAACAAGAGCAAAATTTGAAAATATGGGCAGACTCAGTGTTGTTACAGGTAAAAACGTACTTAAATTCCATCATTATTGCATTTAATTTACTCATGGCTTTTGAATTGTATCATTGTTTTAAGTCTTTGGCTAATTTATTTTGCTTTTATTCTCTTTACCAGCCTTTAAGCTTTGTATTTTATCAGTTTTATGTCACAGATGTTAAACACTTTATAATGCTGCTTGATTAGTGCTATACATTATTACTATTACTTACAATTATCTCTAATGGCTTCTAAGTGACAGTAATTGTGTGTTTTAATGTACATATTTTACCTTTAGTTTCATCTTCATCCTTAAAATATTTTCTACTAAACTCAATAAAATCATCACTGGAGTAAAATAAAAGACCTGTATACCGTCATGTGCTGAATAACACATTTTGGCTTGTTTATTAAGTCAGACTCATTAAACCCTGAGAAACGGACAGTAGGTGCATGTAAATAAAATAATTTTTCTTATTCTTTGTGTTTCAGCTGTTCATATCTGAACAACAAAGATCACTTGAGTACAGTTTTACATGTTGTGAAATGACACCCGAGTCGCATCTATTCAGTGAATGAAACCATGTGATGTGTTTGACAAACTCGCAATAGCCAGTAAATGGCATTGGTGCTGAGAATGATCGAAACGGGTGCTTTTGTAAAGAATTTTATTTCATCTAATTTCTTTTGAGAGACAGATGAATTGCTTCAGCTGCAACAGAGCTGTTTTGATGAAACGATGTGATAAAAGGCACTTTCAGATTAATCATTTATATAACCTTTAGAATTAGAAAAAGTAAGGAATGAGTTTCTCTGACATTAGGAAAAATGCTTTGAACGTAATATTATCCAATTTGCCATAAACGGCTCTGATCTGGAGAAAAAATGAAAATATAGTCAAATATAGTCATGTTACTAGAGTATAACCTGAAGAATGTCAGTGTTTTTTCTTCAGGCATCTATTAGAGTCCACAAAACTCCAGTGAGTTCCAGTTCTAGTGATTCAGGGTGAAACAGAAACAAGCAGGAGTGAATGATTAAACATTTCCTTCTCTGCTCAAGGATTCTGTCTAATGAGGCCTTTAAAAGCCTTGTTTACCTTTCCCTCCCAGCTCTGTGCAGATGCCCATACTGTCAAAGGCGCCTCACAAGACACACCGCTCTGTGCCCAGCAGGGAGGCTCTCTCCGGACGAATAAAAAGACATCCCAAATAGCCTTTCAGTCCACTGGGCCCGTCTGGGGCACACCGCCTCCGACAGCTCACATAGACACCTCTGCATGCACGGTCACTTCTACAGGAAACATCACGCCTAATTGTTACTTCATGTTAAAAAAAAAAGAAAAAAAATTCACCAATCTGATAAGTTTTTTTCTCCATTTAACTGTCATTTCCTTTCCTGAAGTGTCCATTTAGCTGTCAACATGCTCACCGGCTAATTCCCAGTGGAAAAAGGGTCCAATTATGAACTGCCTCGACGTTGTTTCGCAGCAGAAGAAGCCACATAGTATTTGCTGCTTAATATAACAGTTTTTTCTCATCTGATGATAAAATGGTGCACGATATCACCGGATCAGCTTAATTTGAGAAAATCTTTATTCCTGCCCGTCTGTCACACAAAGTGTTTTTGTTCACACTGATTCCGAGGCTTACAAATGATACAATAGATACCAGCGGTCCACATCGGCGGACTCACATCGACTTCATATTGCACAGAAGATAATTGATGACATTCAAAATGAAAGATGATCTATCCTTCATCGCAGCCATACCATGCAGATAAAATAGGAAATGAAAGACTCTGCGGTCATAAATCACACCGGAGGCTTGTGATTATGCACTATTACATGCTCATATTGCAAACCCAGTGATATACCTTCTAAGCAACACTAATGTCTCTTTTGTGTGTGGTAGACTAATAAATCATAGCTGAGTGCAGTATAATATCACTAACACATCTATATCTTAATGTGCGTGTATGAGGGGTCCTGTTCTCACATTAGAGCTTTAACCCTTTTAAGACTGCCATTATAACAAGCCGTGTATAACAAGGTGTCTTCATGTTTTCTACAATAAAAAATAATAAAGCAATAGTGTCAGAAATTTTTTTTTTTTTTTTGCCAATTCTTTTGCATCTTTGTTTTCAGGAAGAACTTAACTTTCAGTATCTGGACATTAATTATCATTATCATAAATAATAAATGCTTAAAACAGTGTTTTAGTAAAAAAGAAAAAAAACAGACTTGAAGTTTTTATCATATTTATTATCAGAAACGAATGTAAATGTCCATAATGAAACTCCTTGAGATTGCAGAAATAAACTTTCATCTATTTTACATCTGTTCAAACATGCTTTTTTGGTTTTGAACATTCAGTATCCATATTATGGCTTCATATTTTTTGTCATTTTCAGGTGTTTTTTCGCTGAAACAGTTCCTTTCTATATTGTTGCCGTAAAGTGTTTTATAGTGTCGAAAAGCGCAGGATTTCGGCTTTCAGACGCCATTTGAATTTTGTGGATAGTGGTTCAGGAGTTACAGTAATTCGAACGCTGTAACGTACAAAATGCAGCGCCGGAGAGATTGCTGTTGTTAAAGGGTTAATGTGGATTCAAAAGAGCAGTGTACTGTAGTAGCAGTATTATTTTTCCAAGTAGCCGAAACTATTTAATGTCTATTGTATGCACAACAGTTCTATGTAAGAGGATATATATGCATTCAGGTGGGTTGGTCAGCAAGTCTGGGAGGTCCTTAAACACCACACACAGACGCTTCTAATCTGAATTAACCCAATTTCTAGCTTCGACCCTTAAGCTCTTAAGCGTCTAAAGTGCCTTGAAATCTCAGAGAGGAAGCAACAAGTCAACAAATATTGAGGAGACCCGACTGCGTGGAAGATGTCCCTCTGTTTTGCTTTTCAGACTGTGGCAGCGCTCCCACTGTGTCCCGCTCGCCGTCGCTGGATTAACAAGAGAGCCCAGGCCATTTCTGTGTACAGCTTCTAAGCACTTCTCCGAGGCCCGTCCAATTGTTGTGGAGCAGAGATAACAGGATTTGTATGATAGAAGTGTCCGTGCACTGTTACTGTTCTCCAGCCAAGTAGATTTGTCGCTATTTGTTCTCCCCCGTGGACAAACAAACAGCGGGAACGGTTCTCCAATTCAGTTACATAAAGTTAAATGAGACCAATTTGTTTCTAGGATAGAATTCAGTTGATTTCACTTTTTACACAGATATGAGTAAACAGAAGATAAGGACTTCATCTCGTCAGGCAAAGAAATTAGATTCATTGATTTCTGACGTTTGTTTTTTTTTTTTTTTAATATGTTTCCAGTTAAGAACTATTTCACAGGCTCTGACAGAGACAGGATTATGCACTTACTGATTAATTCCTTTTTTATTAATTGCTAGTGTAGTGTGTGAGGCTCAGGTGCAGCACCCAAGGCCTTCTGGGCACCACCTAAGCCATCGAAACTACCGTAAATCACTCTTCACAGATCTAATGTTTGCACACGGTCCTCAGTGGATTTATTTAGCAAGTTTTAGATTTTGGATGTTTTCGCTTACTTATTATTTTTCCACATTTTGCTTGTAGATATGGTAATAAAAATGATTCAAACTGATGTGAAATTATGAATGTTGTGGGGGGTTTTTTTAAATACTGAAAAACATAATTCTTGCAGGATCATCTCCAAACTCATCACTTATGAACCTAAAAATGCTGGAACACAGAACGCACCTAAAGAAAAACCTCTTAAAGCTTAGTAAAAGCCTGGATTACTGTAAAGTCTGTATATAAAGTAAAGTAAACTCTTAAAAATACAGTGTATAAAGTCAACTTTTACTGATAATGAAAGACTAATTAATGTATTTAAGCACAGCCAAATTGAGATTGTTATCAAAACACCTCTATTTCCCTTCTAAATACCAACTTATACAATTTTTTCCTGTCAAAATCCTCTCTAAAACAAAGGAACTAAAATGCATCACGTTTTAACAATAACATTAAGCTTTAGATCAATTTTGTAGCCTATTTTATTTACTCATAATTCAGTTCTAGTTGTCACAATGGCTCAAAACTCTAAATATTTTTATTTTCAGTATTTCATCACATACTAAATGGAAATCATAGAATCTGTTCTTATGTGTATGGATATTTTACAAAATAAAGAGCAAATGAATGGATATTTTTTCCTTTTATTAGAAGAGAAAAGTATTCATTTAGAATATGGTAATTAGTATGAACTCGTCCAAATATTTGGGTAAAAAGACGAAGCAGAATTCATCATGATTAGACCTATAAGTTTTTATCGTCTTATTATTACTAAAATGTCTGCAAGGTTATCACACAAAGGTGTATCGACTCCATTTACAAAATGAATGAGTGGCCCCCAAATCAAGCACATCCTATTTCTCTTGTAAAACACAAAGTAAATAACCTTTTCAAGGAGCTGAGATATTACCACCAGCTTCACCTATTGGTTGGTACTTAGTGCTTTAGTCATTTCCAAAAACCCAGTAATCAGTCTTTGACTTGTAGGAAGGACAAATCTCACAATATTCACACTTCAATTATCCTAATTTACCAGAAGACACAAAAGAGAAAAAAAAAAAAAAAGTTCGATTAAACAAGACATTTGACTTTTTTTTGGAAGGGTAACAAATTATAGTTATACTCCACACTAATAGGTGTGTGTAAGATCTGAAAGGAGTGTCACAGCTGTTACCATATCTTCAGAGGAAACCTTGAGAGGCTTCTCTTAAGGAAAAACTGCTCAAGTTGTAGAAAAGTACTCAAAGCATCAAGTACCAGCAAGATAAAAAAAAAAAAAAGGCTCTGGTTGTATTAAATGAAAATAAAGGACTTCCAAGGTAATGGTTATTGTTAGTTAAGTGTCACTGCATCTCTGTGTTCCTTCTAGTCCTAATTTAAGCCCTGCATTTATCTGAAATCTACTCATCCCACGTGCCACAGTACAAGCCTTGTATCTGCTCTTTTTATGTTTTCCTAACCTCATATTTTTCCCACTGATACCGCAGAGTGAACAAAGCTGCAGCTCCGTGGTGCTGCGAACCATCTCATTCCAGTGTGTAGCACTCAGGTGGTTCTGTTTCTTTCCCCGTTCAGCCTTTGGCGCTGAAGCACTCATCAGAATTCAGGAGGCTTACCTGCCTGCCTGTTTCTCCTCATGCATTACTTTTCTCTGTGGCACCGAGGCAGGGAATCGGGCTTAAAGGCAGGCAGGTAGACACACGCAGCTCTACTTGAAGCCACAGCCTTCCTGTTGACTTCTGCCTGCCAACATGCACTCAGCTGCTTGATAGAAAGAAGTAAATACAGAAAACTCGGACACTGCATTACATGTGGTTCAAGGTACAGTGATCACAAACTGGAGTCACTATGATCACAATGACATGAATCATCCACTGTTACAGGAGGGAAAAACCCTCACAAACGGCGGTGTAATGTTTACTTATATTCTGCTTATGCATGTCAAAGACAGACATAAATCATCAACAGAACAAAATTAAATATAAGTCTAAAAAGACAAAACTATTAACAACCTGAAAAGCACTAATAAAAAGTCCAAAGCCATTTGCACAGCTCTACAGATTTAAAATCATTTTCAGCTCTCAGGTCTAATCATCAAAAATTAATTTTCAGTCACTGCTTAAAATGCCACTGGGTGCCCAGCTGACACAAAACAAATTCTCTCCCGTCATGCCCGCTAAGCCAATGAAATTAGTATTTTAAAATGTTCCATTTGCCTATCACGCACAATGCATTTATATTTTAATGAAAAGTGTACTGTACCACAATGTGGCACCAAACAGGTATTCACACACTAAAAAACTGAAGGACATTTAACAGTTCTGACTAAAATGGAACCAAAAAAACCTTCTTCAGCCGGCATGTGACCGCAGCAGCAGGAAACAGTGGTACAGGTACGACGTAATAACAAGTCAGACCTATATCGATTTCCTTGAAGGAACTTCACTGACAGAAAGTGACGCTACTGCTACAATAATGACAGAACTGAGGTCGACCGACTGATTTTTAAAAGCATGTCTAGTAATGATAGACTCAAACATGCAGAGGTCAATAGCTGATAATCAGCTGATATCAGCCTATGAAATAAGAAAAATTACAAATGGATTATGTTAGATGTTAGGTTTAGATATTGGACAGAGTGTAAATATGTCGCTTAAATCATACAGAACCCCTGAAAAGTGATATTTTTGACATTGTATCCACATATTATTATGCTCTGTGAGCGAGTTAACTATTTTAACAATTCCATTGCTTGCACAGAATAATTAACATGGTTACACAGGATATTGGGAATTAGCTGATTATTTGTTAGAAGAAGTCAAAATATAGTGTTTTGAGGCTTCAGGGACAGTAAAAAAAAAAAAAAAAAAAGAAAAAAGCATTGTGGAACTGGTTTTCACAATTTTAAGTTACAGTTTTAAGTTAAGTTAAGTTTAAGTCTATTGGAGCCAAGTTCTGCTCATACCCATGGTTTCTAAATCATCCTATCAGTGCAATAATTGGTCCATCTCTAATTGAAACTTCAGTGCAACAACCAAATAGTGAGTATCCAAGGACCCACCTTCGACTCCCTTACACAAAATCCAGCTCTACTAGTATTTACTTCTTCCAGAAACTGAGTAAATTACATGTTAATTGCAACGGATATGAATAAACAGCCACGCAAGTCCAAAAATGACTTCAGTAAACTATGCCTGTTAGTTATTAGCACTAGAACCACTTCTCTTGCCACAAAGACACGAGAATCAGATAAAAACAATTAATAATACACAGAAAGCTGATCCAAGAGGACTTTCAGTCTGTGTGGCTCTGTTCTGTCCTGTCCTGCACACATCAAACGCCTGAATGCTTCACCACGCCGCTACTTTACAGACTGAGGACTCCTCAGAGTTCCCGTCACAAAGCACGTAGTCAGCAGCACTGTCACCGACAGGCACACAGAGAGTCTGCAGGGACACGCCGGCATCTGACACACACTCACACACAAACGGATACACTAGCCTATAGCAGCTGCTGTGGCTACTCACAAAAACAACATGCACACGCTGATGTACTTTCTGTGTCTGTGTCCGTCTCACACACCTCTCAGTGCTAGGATCTATTGACAGGTGGATACCAGCTCATACTGCTGTGGTGCAGCGTGGGTCCGATGTTAGCTGCTCCTCATGGCTGCGTTCTGTTGCTTTATGTTGAGTTGTGCAGCTTGTTCCTTAGGTCTCATCCTTTAATCTGCCAACCATAAGGTATTATACTGCTGCTGGAGAGGCTGAGCCCGCCTGCCATAGGTGTAGGTCCCAGCGGGGTTAACCTGGATCAATACTGCACGCACAACCCTCAACATTACGCAAGCCTTCTGTCTGTCTGTCTGTCTGTTTGCAGTCTGTCTCTCATTTCCTCGTCCCTCTCTACCCGTCTCACCACTCCCTCTGGAGAGAGAGAGAAAGAGAGAAATTCCCTTGTTCACACAAATGGACACACTCTCTCCTCTCTTTGCCCTCCCCCTATCTGCAGGGAAGTTCCTAGCAGAAAGTGAAAACATGTACAGCAACTAGCAGGAGGTGAGAGAAGTATATTTATCATTTAAAAAATAGAAAGTCTGGTCAATAAGTGGCACATACTCCGTAAAAACCCCTGCCGGTCACAGCTGGTGACAGGACAAAGCTGCTGGAAACAGAGGTCTGTATGCACTAAAACACAAGGTCGGACCCTTTTCCAGCCCGACGGACGCCTTCAAGGAGGTGAAATTGTCAATGCTGACACATGCATGTGGTTTAACATTAGTCCAATATTAGCCGTGTGTTTGCTTTTGATCATCTCTGCATTTAAGTGGCTTTAAATAGCACAAGTATTAAGCAATATTTATTTTAGAGCTGAAACAAGATATTAAGTCGAGCTGTGGGAGCCGGAGTGTTTTTCCAGTATTTTCTGACATTGAATAAATCATTCAGATCATCAAGAAACTGGTACGCAGATTAATCAGCAAGAAATTATTAGTTGCCGCTTTAAAATGTTAAATGGCCTTGCACATTTGGTAAATTTAATATGCTAATGGTTATAAATGCTGTGTTTTCAGACAGAAATAACCCCAGATGTGAATTATTAACTTTTGTTTTCTCTTAAATCTCACAACCCCTCTGGAGAATAGAACTAACGATAGATGAGAACAGATGAATAGATTAAAATGAACTGCAAAATAGAAGTAAAGTGAAGTGTGGTAAAGTAAATAAAGTGTGGTAACCCCGATAAGCCATCAAGAGATTAACAAACCGGTGGGATTATCTATATAGGACACTCTCGTGCAGGTTGAAGGGCAGCAAAATTAGGTTTAAGGTTAAAATTGTAATAACCAAAGGAGCACCCAGGTCTAGAATAAGGTGGAGTCGAATGGATCAGAGCCTCCAGTACATTCATTAGATTACGGCACTCCTCGCAAAACCTTAGACCCATCTTGGGTCACGTGCCTCCCAAGTGGCTGAAATGGCATTATCCCTGTCAGACTTTAATCCTGCAGCTAAAATGGCTCCAAATCCTGGCCTATACTCAGTGAAATGAGGCTGGGGGTTTGAGAGGAAGTGGAGTATCGTCGGTTTGGGATCGGAGGTCCCTCTGATGTATGATGTGTGTTTGTGTGTAAACGTTGGGCTCAATGAGAGGTGGGCGCTGCATGGGAAAAGAAAAAAAAAAAAAAAACAGTTGATTTGGATCGGGCGGACGGTATCTGGAGCTTGGCCGATGTCTCGGTGATGTGTGGGAATGTAATATTTCAGACTAATTCAATTATCAGGGGCGCTCACAGGGGTGTCGGCTCCAATCAATATGCGATAAACACTTAGGTAAATATTCTAGTTGACATCAATATCTCAAGTTAGGTGCCAGAGCTCCACAGCGGAAGAGAGCGGGTGGAAATGCCTGTTGTGTGGGCAGCATTTAAAGTGAGAGAGAAAAGGCGAGAGAGAATTATTGGCGATTGAGGAAAAGCCTGAGGGAGAGGTTTGCTGTTGATGCCTCTTATATTTGTGACTAGAAGGAACTCTGTAGAGCCCAGACCTCTGCCAACACACAGCAATTCTTCAACTTGTAAAAGCTGCAGCCTCTTTAACAGTTTATGTTTGTTTATTGTTTGTCTTCAAGGTTTCATTTTTTTGTCCTTTCACACTTTTTTTTTTTCCAACACATTTCCAGTCCATTTTGTAATCAACACTGGAAACAACAGAAGTGAGCGTATAGCATTACTTATGGTTCATTTGACAGCGACAGACGAACTGAAAACTGCTATCAAGCGCAAGTACCACAGTGTTTACGTCGAATCCTGACTCATGAGGGATTTTACGAGACAGAGGATATAAAACAGGGAAGCCAGAAAGAAACACAACAGCAAAAGCATAAAATATCATAAAAAAAAAAATGTGGAAAAATACACATTTATGGACATCACATTTAGAGACTAGACATGAGTACAAGTGTGTTTTTGGATTAAAGCTGCAGGAGTAAAAATGAAGGGAAAAATGGCAGAACTTGAAAATACACCCTTTCCCTCTGGAGCTCTTTGACATCCAAATGAAAAGATTAGTTATGAATATAGATGACCTTACACAGTTTCACAGCATAGAACAGCAGACTGCAGCAGATCTGACTGTATTTAACCTCCTGCCTCTGTCAAAACACCTATTAGTATCTGAAACCTCCTGTTATTGCATAGATATTATATAACCTGCAAATACACACCACAGACTAAGAGCTATGATCTCGCAATGCAATGAATAACTTTCTGAAAATCACAAAAATTCAAGCCCGAATTTGCTTCTTATAATAAAATGGCATGTAGTTTTAGAAAAGAAAGCATTTTCTTAATCATGTTTTGTTTTCAGATACAGCTATGGCCAAAAGTTCTCACACGAATGCTTCTTTCCTAAGTGTGATTTATTTATCAATACCTTTGACGTTTTGAAAACCTACATAATTCTTCTAATTGTTCTTCAGTGCACCTCAGACACACATAAGAAAAAAAAAAAAAACTTGTGTCATCCACAAAATGTTTGGCTACAACTGTAATGTAGCCAGAAAAAAGTTTATTAAAATCATATATTATTCATCACATTGAAAAAACTTAAGATTTTGTTTTAGGCCATTTCACAGAGGTCTGCAGTAAGGAAAAGGAAGGAAAAATTAATAATAAAACACAGAGGACAAACATATTTCTGTTACCTCTCAGACCCAATAAAAACTAAAATGCAATTATAGAATTTTTACCCATTAATGCAAAGAAACAATGGTTTTACTGCAGGTTTAACTGGGATTTAACTAGGTTTAACTACAAGTGGCAAAGTTTGGCCCAAATGGTAACTGATCAAGCAAATATAAGATACTGAGGCTTAATATTACAAAGGTAAAGTAGAAAAATACACTAATTATTTGGTGTCAATTTTTCCCTCTCAGCTCCCCTGTCATAGAGTCATAGTTTCATTCAGTTTGACAAAAAAAAGTGAATTTGGTTTAATGTAGGCATCAAATAGAGGTTTCTCAATCAATACCATGCCTTATATCACCAAAATAATTTCACTGTTAGGCAGAGGAGACCTAGCTGAACGTGCTGATATAGGTTTATATAGATTTAGTTTAATGTGTGGGGAAAATGTGATGTAAAGAATTGATTTTAACTGAAACGCCTGCTCTTTATCATTGGATTTCATGGGGAGGTTGGAGGGAACAGTTGTTACTTTGAGGCTCATCGATCAAATTCTTGAAGTCACTCCACTTTGGGAGTCACATTGTATGGAAGTAGACAAATGCAGCTACATTTATTGTAAATATAGTGCACTGGTTGTAAACAGTCTTAGAATCACAGCAATTTTAGAAGAAAAGTTTTCCATATTTCCATCTGAGCATTCTGTGCAAAAATGAGTAAAAAGCATAAAGATTGAAGTGGGATTTCACAAATATCATTCAACATTTAGAGAAACTAACTGTGAAGAATAAAGTTTGAAGTCTTGAGATGCATTTATAGTTCGAACCACGTTTCTACGTTTAAGTACGACAAAGTAACGTGGCTCCAAAGATGGATGGGTTTGCTCATTTTCTCACCATAACTACCTCCCCAAAGAAAATAAAAGGGATTTTTTTCTGCAGTTTTTGTTGCCACTGTTACTTGAAACTCTAAGAAAAGCCATAACGCACCATTCCTGAAATTTTCACACATTTTGATGTGTTTTCTCAAAGCTGCGGGATGAGTTAGTCAAATCAGAAGAATAAGGAGAATGAAAAGAAACATGTATATTAACAATGTCTGCCTATGCTTATACATCGCAGGTTCATAATAAGACAAGAGAAGGTCTCAAACTTCTGAGATTGGATATTCAAGAATCTATTCCACTAATTTAACAACTATTTCCAGCCCTACCCAAGCTTACGACTCTCCTCCGTACAAAAACACCAAAACAAATCTGTAAGCATTTACAGACCGGCTGCTTTCATCATTCCAGGCAGAAAACATAAGAGGCTGGTTCCCCTCTAACAAACACCCTGTCTAAGTTGATGGGATATTAGGAGTGAGAGCTGACCTGGAAACCTGGTTGCTCACTCTTTAAGACAACTACAACAGCTGCTCTGCAAAGCACTGGCACATGGTCGGACGGCCACAGAGATGTGAACATGTCACCGGCACAAAATGGTAATAACGTGTCACGGTCAGGCCTCATTGTCAACTTCTCATGAGATGGTGGTTTTATACAGACTCTGAGACTTGTTGGCAAAAAAATGACCAGAGTGACAGAAAACAAATCTGATCTGTGTTTTGTCTGGTGACATTTCTGCTATAACGTACATTTGATCAAATCAGATTCCATCTGTGTCTGGGTTGTGAGTCATGGGCTGGGAGCAGCAGTCGAAGAGTAGAATAAATGTATTCAGAAGTCACTGTATTTTTGGTGGTTTTGTGGAGTACAGGCATATTCTTAAAATCAGCCTTGCTTTTTTACATTCTACATTATTATCTGAAAGTTACAAGGCTTTCTCATAAACCCTATTCAGTGTAGTCTACAAGCTGAATGCACCACTGAGCATTAAATGTGCATTTTTGGCTTTTATTCATCTTTTTCACCCATTTAATAAAGTGGGAAAATAAGGAAGGAGTCATTTTTACATATTGAAAAGAAACAAATTGCACTTACACTATGCAAAAACAAAATATATAACTGTGAATCTTTGTTTACTGGTTTTCTCCCTAATTTGATGTCGTAGAAAGTAAAAGGTTAAAGAAAAGTACTGATGTGCTTGCCAAATAATAAAACATCACACAACTTTTGTGTTACATGTATTAGGTTATATCAACAGGAAAGTGCTCATGGGTTCAGTCTACTTAAGGCAACGGTGTAGTGTGAATGTTTCATTCACTCACACATGCAATAATAATAGTAAGACAACATGGAAGTGATCTAAAGTATTTTAAATACATTAGTCACTTTGAGTAATCCCTAAATGGATCAAGGACCTGCCCGAATTTGCTTTTATCATAATAGAATTAGAGAGTTCTTTTTCACCTTTTTCTGTGTCTTTTTAGTGGCAAAAGCTGACAAGAAAACACGGATGATGTTGAAATGAAAACACATAAAGATTTAAATTTCTGTGTGGGGAGGTGCTCGGTAATACTTGATAATCTATGAGCAACTTCTAGCATCGAGCAAACCTCTCAAGGAGAAATAAAAGACTTTTGACTGTGTACGTTAGTGTGTGAAAAGCTTGTTTCATTTATCTGTTAGTTGTGTTGTTAACTAATAGTACTTGTTAATGTCAAAAATGACTGCTAACCCTGACTCATCGCCTTGTTCCTGAAGTGAATTAGGCACCAAAGTGCATTTATTCAAAATTGTAGAAGAGTCAATTACAAAGACAGGATGTTGTGGCAATAATTTGGGCCCTGGGAGACTCCGAAATTATCTTTTGTGTCTTGAGCTTAAGAAGTGTAGGAATCCCTGATCTAATATATGTTGCAAATTAGATTTAAGGGCTGTTGTCTGCAAACTATAATGAAGCACATTTTAACAGAAACCCTCCCATTGGTGTCTGTGAGCTCGGGGAAATGCCAGCTTTGATGCTTTGTGGTAATGAGAGGGAATATACTGTAAAAGATGTAAATGTAGACCGTGGCCCCACATCCAACAAAGGATGCAACAATTGCTCTTGACCAAAGGAAGAACAAACCCAGGTCCTGCTGAATCTGACTCTTCTTTATGTAGTATCATCTTCACATCAAACTCGCCTTTGAAGCTTGTCATTCTACGTCTCTGTAATTTATTTTCCCGCAACGTTATTCGACCGGAAACCAGGCTGCCTGGAGTCACTCCTCACACCACTTAAAACAAAAACCATCTTAGCAACCATCTCTGAAAAGAACTGTTGCCTCCCGCTTGGGGAATGGCAGGAACACAGAGGCACTGTACGCACACACACACACACACAACAACATGGACACATACAAACATCTACTGTTGTCGAAGAATTCCAATAGCGGTAACCACAAGTCGACTAAGAATAAACTGCCTGTCTCTGTTACACTATCTGATAGGGCGGCTCACATTCAGCTTATAGTACAAAACATACAGCTGAGCGCTTGTTACACTCACTCATGCTAACACATCACCCGCTTCATTCTGCACTGCCACACTGTGCCAGGGGAGCAGTGACATTGTGAGCTGGAGAGGAGCGGCAGACAATGCACGCAATCTAGGTGGTGCACACGACATGGTAGGCTGACACAAAACACGCACATAAAAGGGGTGTGGTGGATGGGAGGGTAGGGGGGGTGGTAGAGGTTAGACAGGAAGCGAACACTGCAGTGGAAGGACAGTGTGACAGTGCCTGGAGCGACTAGGTGAACTACAGCTGCGTGTTGTGCGATTCAACACTAATGTAAATCACCTAAGCAAGCACAGAGTGAGTGTGCTGATTTTCAGTTAACGTGGGAAAAACAGCAGCTTTGCTCTTCGTACGCTTCACAGGCAAAGATCCTATTAACTTCTGCAGCCCTTCTACAAGAACACATGCATGGCTGCTCCAGCATAAAATATTTACTAACCTGGTGAGCTGAAGATGCCCATGTTTTTTGCCTTTACATTTTACACAAGATCACGCTCTACTACAGGCGCGCACTTCATTTTTAATTGGATTTGTGTCAGTTTGTGCTTCAATTAATCTGACAGGCATGGGGTATTCATCAATCAGTGTCGTCATGTTGTTTGCATGCAAAAGGAAGCAGTGGTGCATTGCCGGCTGTGCAACCGGCGGGCGCACTGGCAACTGCTTATCCGATCCTATCACCTTGCATGTACATTTTGACAGTTTTATAGGTAGTGGTTTAGATAGATTGGATGCATTTAGAATAAGAACATAATACCCTGAAAACCTCTGGACTGAAAGAAGTGCTCGTCATGTGCAGCAGAGCGCCGCTACTGCAGCAGCTACTGCACCCATGGGAAACCCCGAGCATAGACTGTTTAGTGAGACACGCACAGATTGAACACTTCACAATAACATATTCTGTTTCTCTGGGGAAATATTAGCCAGAGGTCAGCAAGACAACAACTATTTACAAACAGTCCTTTCCACATTCTGCTCACAGCCTGGTGTGTGCAGCTCTCTGCAGCGGCTCAATGAAAATACTCTGATTCACGCCCCCGAAACCTTGGTGTGATCAAATCAAAAGGGCTCCCATAAGAGTTTCCCTCCGTTCAGAGCATTAAGATACTGCACGATCGCTCTCTTATTCATCTTCTTCTCTTTCTATTGCTGACGTTCTTATCTGTTTCTTTCTCCTTCACGCTGGAGTTGACAGGGCACCGCCATGTGTTGGGTCACTTGGCAGAGGAGGTAAACAGAGTCATCCCACTGCCTCGCACCTGCCTGGCCTACATTACCCCACACATATCTGGGTTCTGCAAATCATATTCAGCAGCTTAAAACAACGGGCTTTACAGCAAAACCAAATATTAAATACTCTTGAGTCTACTTAAGCCTACAAACATAATGACACATTGCAGTGAAATACAAGACTGTCTTTGTGTACAACTCTTAAATAGTATTTTTTAGATTTTTTTTTCATTTTGCCTTAATGTCTTTGTAGACTAAAAAAAAAAAAAAAAAAGTTGACAGAGAGAAGCAAAAGGACAAGCTGTTCAGCTTTGATGTATACAACTGAAATTTAATGTTGGATAAAAAAATAAGTTTTTCCACCAAGATGGAACAACCTTTTGGGGCTACTTTAAAAGATGTAACTGATTAAAGCTGTCTGTCAAACCAAGGCCATTATCTGTAACTCTACAAAATAATCTTGCTTATTATAGGCTGGGATACGTCTCTAATAAAATATTTTTTTACGCTGTATTTCCTGTCAAGTGAGACAGAAGTCAAGTTGAGTTTTTTGCAGTGAAAGACTGAACAATCAGGAAAAACAGATGATAAACAGGCGTGTCAAATGAACACATTCTTTCCTCAAGTGGAAGTGAAAAGACTTGTGAAAGTAGAAGGACTGGTTCAACTTCTTTACTGGAGTGTAAAGGTGCAGTTTCCATCTTACATTTCACTTGAGTGAAATGCATGCATGTATGCACGGAGAGCTACAATTATTGTGCAATTTAATGATTAGGTTTCAGTAACAATTCTGATATTTGAATAATAAGTTTAAGTAATTTTTGAAGAAAATAAAGTATAATTTCTTAGATTCCAGCTTCTTAA
This sequence comes from Apogon hyalosoma, assembly GCA_037367295.1. Classification (NCBI taxonomy): domain Eukaryota; kingdom Metazoa; phylum Chordata; class Actinopteri; order Kurtiformes; family Apogonidae; genus Apogon; species Apogon hyalosoma. The sequence goes on along the minus strand of JAPQRP010000016.1, from coordinate 28,516,152 downwards.
ACATGTACATTTCCTGGTCTTTCCTCCACTTTGACAGTAAATAGAATACCTTTGGATTTTGGACCAAACTAGGGCAGGTCATGTTAATAATTTTTTAACAGTACATAACTGAGCCAATTTAAGGTGATTAGTTGTGAAGTCATTGTTAACACAGTAAGGAGTGGCTGAATTACAAGCACACCATTCAATTTTGTTTTTTGTTTTTTTTTCTTTTGTTTTACAATTTTCAGCTTTTTTTTCTTGTCTCTGTGATGTAAAACATTCATCTCTTCAGCCTTCCACCAAGTTAAAATTACTCTCAATTACTGCTTATTGTTTTGACAAACGGACTTATTGACTTATTGATTTTTTGTGCACCTTACTGGACCGGACAACAAATTAAAGCAGTGTAAGACTACACACTAAACAAATCCACTGCCACTGGTGTAACGCTGCACTTTTAGCTCCACTGGAGACCACCTTAAAAAAAAAAAGAAAAGAATAAATCCTGCTTTTTCCCCTAGTGTTACAGATAATTTACTGTTTTAAAACCATTAATTTCTGGCTATATGAACTAAAACCAAAGCATGATTAAAAAATATTCTTTACAAAAACTACATGCCATAATAACTAGAAAAATCACACCTCATCTAGTATGAATTCTTATAATCTTCAATAATCTTAACTACTGCACTTTTAAGTATTTTTCAAAATTTTCGCAAAGCATAGCCTTGATTAACAAATTAACTCCACATTGCTCTGACCTATGACTACCTAGTACTATCTGAACTAACAGAGTAAAAGGCAACAACATGGATCTATATTAAACTTTTTTATTTCATGATGTAGAAGCACTGAGCATCCACTATTTTCTAAAGGCTTAGTCCTCTGCCCACAAAAAAAAACGAACACTCAATTCACACTAAAAAAATTAACCAAAATCCAAGCTAAAAAAATATGGAAAATATAATTACGACTAATAATGAAAACATATTACTTTGGAAAGTTTGGTAAAGTGCAATTACTGCAAAAATAGATCTCATCTCACATTAAACACTGGTAAATGTTTCTCAACATTTGGTGACAACCACTAATCAATTCATCTAGAATAATCAACAGATTAATTGATAGTGAAAGTAAATGTTAATTGCAGCCTTAGATTCAGCAAGAAGTCATGTTTTCTGTGCTCTGTGTTATTATCCCATCCATTTAGATTGGATTTCTCAAAAACAAAATAAACGATAATTTCCAGAAAGGCTCTAAAAATAAAACTTATGAAAATGTAAGAAGTGAAGTGCATGTATTTGTAGTAAAATGCATAAAGAAACTCTGCGTAAGTGCAGCATATTAGTTCCAGCTTGATCCAATAAATCAGTAGAATTAAAGTGTAAGGTTGAAATAGGGAAGGTTTCTATTTTCTGTCAGTCCTCACATAGACAACCTGTAATTTTGCCGTTTGGTAGTAGACCTGTCACAGTCTGCTGAGGCAGATACGGGGGTAAATCCACTTAAAGGCAGCAGGAGCCTCACACCGCCTGGCCGACCGGGGGAAGAAATGCTGCCCTCTACCAGCAGTGCTCATTCCTCCTCATGCAAGAACAGAAACGCATGCGAGCAGGAAAACACACTGGTCTACACAAGCCTTCGAGTGGGACATCTTTTGAGTCTGCCTCTCTGACTCGGAAGTCTGATCTTCCTCTTCGACCAGAGAGCGTGAAACAGAGGAAACACAATGGTGGGCCTGTGCTGCAGGTTATGTCAGGGGTTCAGCTGTGTGCACATTCTCACTGTAGCCGGCTTGTTCTGTGCGGAGGGAGCTTCCCAGCTTCCGTCGCATACATATGGAAAAGGATGGAAATGATGGCTCTGAGTGGGACTATGAATAAGAAAGGTCACTAAAGGGCTGAGGCTGTGACATAGACGGACAGCCTACTCAGCAGATTTCCCTGCCACACTTGCGGAAAGAAAATGAGCACTTGAACATTTCAATGAAAAGGCAGTTTTACACAGACATTTTTATTGAGGCACCTTTCTAGAATATATGTATGTATTCTGTATTCATTGACATATAAAATCAGCACTCTGACCGCTGCACCACCCATCGCGTGAGCCACCAACACATGGCTGGACTGCAACCTCGCAGCTATAACTGGTAGGCCGTCTCCACTCTCTTGGGAATGGGTGAAAATTACAGGGTACGTGAACATGACGGTAGTTCATAACTAACTTAAGCTGTAATCATAAGATTGTGACAGTGATATCAAAAGATATTATAATAATCACTCGTGTGTTCATCCCACGGAGTTGCAGGCAGTTTGCAGCACACGTGTTTTCTACGCTTTGGGTTCGTTTTGTGAAAGCCTTTGTCATTGGAGCTCTATTCCTATAACTAAGCAAAAAAAACACTCAAAACCGGTTCCCATGGCAACGCAGAGAACAGAACGGCGTATAGTGGGACCCGTAAACACACAAGAACACATGGTATTCACATGCAGCACAAGGACAGGTTTCCTCCACAGTATCTACTAATATCAGACACTTAAATCTAATGCGTTTAACACCTTTATGAACTTTTGGGAAACATTAACTGATTTAAAAGGTTTCAATACCGGTGCTAAACTATGGATTAAAGCATAGACAAATGTGTGAGATGCTAAGTCACATCTTTCATATCTTGCCATTGCTCTTGTTTAAATATATTGCTTCGATTGCATTCCTTTAATTCAGTCTGAATACATCACCCCTGTCAAATAAATTAAATCAATCAATCAATCAAACTAATTTTTACCCAGATGTCAGAAATGGTTTGGGACAAATCCTCTTTTTTATTTAATCACTGTAAGAAAATTTATACAGGTAAGTATGTCATTGAGAAAGTAAAAGTAAAGGTTTTATGTAGGAATATGGTTAAAAGTCAGATTGGTTATTCTACATTTTACCAACAGGGAAGTGAAAATACAAAGTACACAACAATACAAGTACAAACACAGCATTCACACCTAAGAGTTTAGAGCACATTTCTCAGAAATATATTAAAAGGTGGATAAATGAATATTGTTCAAGTGGAAATCATCTACTCTTTGGCTATGTAAAGTCCTTTACTTTTTGCCATCCTAAAGAGGACCAGGTATATGCTTAACAGACCTCTAAGAAAGTTTAACAATAATAATAGTAATATGCAGGGTCCATTCTTTATATGTTAAAAAAAAGCTTGATATTTCACATATTCCTGAGTAATTGATCAGGTTGTCAGGAATAATTTTTCTGTAACAAACAGCAGACCATACTATATGTTCTTCTTCATTTTGAACCCTTTTACTTTCATTTCGTGCTCCATCTATTGCACCACAGCTTGTGGTAGTTTCTGTTTTGGTCCTTTTTCTATGATGCTGTTATCTTGATTTTTGTCTCTGGGTGTCTGACTTTTTCTTCTGAAAAGTTTCAATAAAAAGATTTTTGAAAAGGATATTTTTTTTCCTTTCATTTTTTAAGACTTCACACCTTCAACTTTGAGATAATTTAATGATTTTTAAAGTGTAATATTTATGAAACTAGATTAAAGACTAAGGATATCATGCTCCCTTTTACATCCTTTACAGGACAGAATGTGATTTTAGTCATTTACAGTTCTGCTGAGTATGGAAGAATATTTAGGTTACCAGGTCATGTACTGTTTCTCACATAAAAAAAAATTAGAAATCACTCCATTACTGTGTTTAGAGGGGGCAGCCAGCACGGTCAAAATGTATGAACCCGTGTTCAGCTCAGGTCAAAGCAAGGTTGGTACCATCGAACACAAAACAAGAAGTATAGGGAGTCACAGAACACACACTCCTACACAGAGCGACCTCTGGAATGTTAACCAGGTTTTGTTGTGAATAGATTTATATGACTTACTGTAACTAGGTACAATGTTCTGGAAATTAGTTTGCAGCATAACAGCATATATAAAAATTGTGCTTTGCATGTAACCAGTATATCCATGTAAAAGGGTTGGATGTTAAAACAATAAGCTTTGTTCTCTGATGTCAAATGCATTTTTCTATCATGCACTAAAGTCATAGAATAATCTTCAAAAAACTGTTAAACTATAAACATTCATCTCTGTTAATGGTTTTAAAAGTATCATGGAGAATGCTGTGAAGGACTAATGTCACTGCCATTCTGTTTTATTGTTCACTGTGTATCATGTATTTATTTTACATAAATTTGACTTTAGCTGCTACCTTGGCCAGGTCTTCCTGGCAAAAGAGATTTTTATTCTCAGTGGGACTTCCTGGTTAAATAGAAAGACAAAATAAACAAAATGTAATCTGTAAAAATAGAAAATCGAAACATTTTGTGTTCTACAAATACGGAAAATTTATATCAACAGTATAAATGTTAAGAGTCAAAGTGCATGAAGTCAAAAAGACATTAGTGGCTTTACCTCAAGTGTAATTGGGTTATAAAACAAAACTGTGCATTTTATTTCATTTTCTGCCGTCTCTGCTCGTTCCTAGAGCGCAAAACGCGAAGGTAAGAGGCTGCAAAAAGTCTGAGAGGTAAAGATCCGACCAAAGAGATTAAAAACCCCATCTGACCTGGGTGAAGCTTTAGGTCAACAGCATTCCCAGCTCCAGGCTTTAAGCCAATGTCACAGAGCCTCTTCATGAGCCTCGATCCCTAGCACTTGACCCGCTCACATAGGATTGGCTGCGGAAAAGGATTGTGGCTCCTGGCTCGCTCTGTGTCTTGCTCTGATTGGCTCAGTGGGAGTTTTCACCATATTCATTTCACCTGTTCAAGACCCATCAGCGCTCTTAAGTTCCAGAGGGGTAGTGGGGTTATATAGTGTTGATATGGGACAAGGACGGGGTTTGCTTGTGTGGGAATTGCCACCTGCTCTGCGCCTCAGCTGCCCACCCCTTCCACGGAGACCACACCCTTGGGTGCCCACTGGGGAGCACTGGCACACGGAGGGGCAAGAAACATTAAACTTTACATCCGGCATGCAGCTGCAGGGTTCACTACAGCCTTCCTGTCTTCCCAGCACCATCCTGGAGCTGCGTGTGAACATATCTACGTGTGCATAAACCTATACCCCCAACACACACACACACATATGCAGACAGCAGACACACAGACAGACTGAGCAATGGACGGACGTGGAATAGGAAGGAGAGACACTGCAGCTGTTACATCTTCAAATTACTTCCCCAAAAAAGAACTTGGGTACAAACGGCGCTACTCATAATCATGATTTATACCACATTAAATATTCACATGCAACACATTTAAAATTCCAGCAATTTATCAAACCTACTTAGCTAAACAGCATCCTCAAACATCTGCTTGAAACAATGATGATTCTTTCTGTGGAGGATTAAGATGATGACAGCTACACTTTTCATTTATATAACCAGCAAACTAAGAGTTTAATGTACACCTGGTGGACCAGTATACATGGAAATAAAATTATTAAAAAGAAAAGGCTGACAGAGCTCCAACAATTCATCGGTTAGCTGTTAACTATTAATTTAATCAGTTTGAGTGAGAAAAGAAATTCGACATTTAAATTCCATGTTACCTTCCTCCTCGATCACAGTTAACTGAACGACAGAATTAAGAAACAAATATGTGAGGACATCATCTGAGGTTTCAGGAAACACTGTTTTTCACAGTTTTTTCCTGACATTTCATTAATAAATCGACTAATCAAGACAAAAATCAGTGGATAAAGCGACAACAGCCAAGGGATCATCATCATACAAACGGTCGCTATTTTCTTCCATTCATTTACTAGACATTTGAATTCAACTCTATACTTTTGCACTAGGTTGTTTTTCTATAACCTTTATCGTTCATTTATAAGAAGTAGCGCAAAATCCTTCTAACTCCTCTTGAATTTTATGTCACTGAAAAAACCCACCTGCTATCTGTGTCACTTCCCATCAGGTAAAATGTCTCCAATGCCATCTATGTAAAGGACAGAGCTGGTTTTAACCTCCTTTCTCTTAACTCTCCCAAAAGTCAGTGTTTGCTAAGAAAACCCTAGTGTCATGTCGTCCAGTCTTGCTCATCTCAGCCACACCTTCCTCATCCCCTGAGTGCTTCACCTATAGGAGTGCTTCACCTATAGGAGTGTTTCACCTATAGGCTTATTACCTAACTACTGGTAGTAATGTGTGTAAAGCTGCAGTCGCATATTAGTCATGCAACAGGTTAGAGTGGAATGTGAATGACAGCTCACTGAGAAATAAATCTCTATGGCTGCTGCTGTGATTCATATGCAAGTGTCTGTAAAAGAAAAGGCGATTCCAACTCTCCACAAGCTTAAACAGCGATCCCACCGCTCTGATAGACACACAATGAATTTACAATTCTCTCACATCTAATCTCGCCATTCCCCTAAGCTATGTACTCTGTTGCAGGAGCAAGTCTGTTATCAATTCAGGAGAAAAATACACGAGTCTGCTTTGCTTTCTAGAATAAGTTAATAATTGTTACGCAAATTTAGTAGTCCTGGAGAAGGGCTGAAATTCATATGCAGCAGCTTGAACACAAAGCTTTCAGCTAATACGTAACAAGTAAACAGTCATTATTTCTACTAGTGCTGTTGAAAATCTATTGTGCAATTTTTTTTTTTTTTTTCTTGCACCTAAAGGAATATATTCACTGTAATGTCATCACGGGTGAGATGTGTAAAACAGGCCAACTGAAAGGTAAAGGGGACACCAGCAGAAATGTTTAGAGCCTAAGATGAACATATTTCAGAGAAACCTTGAGGATGAGCCTCATCTGTGGCCCCTCATCGCTCAAAGCAGATCACCGTGTGCCTTTTAGAGATGACTGATGGCTCCTCCCAGACAGGTGAGAGGAGACATTAGGAGTCAGGAGGAAGGTGCAGCGGATGTGGCTTTTACAAGGGAGCGGTGTGATGCCTCCTACTATCACTCCAGACCAAACCGGAGCCTAAATTGGAGAGCTTCCCCTACACCCAGGATCAACTGGGGAGTATTAATGGATTCGGAGTGGATCAACTGATGGCTATCGTATTTCGCTGTTTTGACTCAGTGTGCATTGACAACCTAACACACACATCTGCATGTGCACTGTGGTGCAATGCAGATGTTTACACCCATGTCTTGGTGTGTATCCTGTCATCAGAGATGGCTCTAGTCAATTTAGCTTCATCTAACACCATTAAGGGGAAACCTTAGATTTGAATGAAAAGCACAGAGTAGATGCATTCAGTGTGACACAAGTCAACAGGACGTCACATTACGAGTGAGTTTCAAGTCCATCGCTTCTTTATTTGTACACAGTTCCACTCCAGGTTAAGTCCAAGGAGTAGATTGATCATTAATAGAAGTAAAGTGTCTCTCTGTTGCTAAAGTAGCTAGTAAACAAATATGTAAACCTTTCAGGAGGATAGCTCTACATGTGTTCCACAACAACAAATACTCTGTCTTCACATGGTTATTATTACTCATTTATCAGGCTCTGAGTGAGAAAACACTTTGTCCACACCTTCTCCACCTATTACAGAGTCAAGCAACACTGCATATCATTTATACTGCACTAATATCAATTAATCACCAGGTCACACTCTGTTTGTATGTGTGTTATAAAAGAAGAGACTTTACCATATGCTTTGCCTAAAAAGAAAACTTGACAAATAGAATGGTGTGTACACTATTTCTAATTTCTGGTATTAAAATCAGCTGCCACTGGCACAATACAGAAGTAACAACACATCACAGATAAATTGTCTTACACAAATACACTTGGTTTCATAATTATACACAGCTCCATTCTTTCAGTCAAATCTGGACAGTTATTGGATAGGCTTTTGTCATGTTGGTGTAGAAATATAATTATTTGTGTAAATAATTGAAAACTGTTTACATTTTAACACTACAATTACACAAGAAGTTCTAAAGATAACAACAATTATATTATACACATCACAAAATGTTTTAGTCACTTACATAGAAACATATTATAAAAAATAGCTGTCCCACCACTGAAATACAATAAAAAAGAATATTGAATTGTGTACATTATTATAACACTGGTCAAGTAACCTAATTGATTTATTAAATCATATAACCCTAATAATTCCTGTAACTATTTGAAACAAAATGGAACTATTTATTCTGCCATTTCCAAGTCAAACACCTTCAAAACCATTTTAAAAAATTTAAATGAAAAACTTTTACAACAACGAATCATATTAAAAACATATACAAACTGGTGTACATACTAATATTTTAATATTTTAAAATTAACAGAAGTTAAGAAACATTTAAATTGATCAAAAGGTGTTAAAATAACAACTATCCAGATATTTGTGTTTTAAGTTCTTCAAGATCAATTGTAAAAAGGCCCATTCTTTTACAGAATGAACTCATATGCAAACAAATGCAATTTCAAAGAGAGCATCATTATCTGTTATAATTATTTGTCCCTGAAAATAGAGATAATTTAATTGTTAATCCCTCTGTGCCTATTAGTGCACTGAAGACATTAGAAAACACAACTAAACAGCATAAACAAACAGCGAACAAAGCAAACAGCAGTGAAAACTACAGCAGCTTCACAAAACCAAGGCCTGAAGAGGAAACTGAGCTCACACACAAAACAAAACCCAGCTCTGAAATCACACACACATCTAAAACCAAACATATATCAACATCTAAGCCATAGGACAGATTACCAGGATAATTATTTATATTAGTAAATATAAAGGAGATGTCATTTGGAAATCTAATTTTAATTTAAGTAAATGTATTAATTCCCATTTTGTCTGACACAAGAGGATGAATTAAAATTATATATTCAGAGCATAAATTTTAATTTGCTATAGAAGACGTTTTAATTGCCACAATACATCATCTTAGAACAAAAAGACAAAAACATATGCTTCACACACACGTTTTCTGGATGAAGGTACAAATATCTGCAGCAACTTTTTAAACATGGTGACTTGCGGAAGTTAAGGGCGGATCCTGCATGAAATTAAATCTAATCTATTGTATTGAAACGATCTGAGGAAAAATTACGTCAAAGTTGGGCTTTTTTTTCCACGTGACTTCGCCACTTCACGCTGATGGCGTGTTTCAAAATGAACACCTGTACGTGCCATTGCGCCTCGGTCCCGTCCGCCTGTGTCATATGGCGAACATTGCGCTTCACGGGCCTGTTCTGAACGCGCACGCTGGTCCAGAAGCCTCACACGGCGCCGATTGGACACATGCAGGCACATGTATGGACATTTGCTCCATCTGATTCCGCCTGTAGCCGTGCAGTGTGCAGCAGGGCCATCATGGCAGCCATTATGAGGCTCTCCAACATTGCCATGGCCTACGTGCACTACTGTGGGGAGTGGCGCAGGCTTGTGCACCATGTTGCGCCCTGCTGCTGGCAGAAAACATCTCAAAAATCGAGCCTTTAAAGCGAGGGAATAACACAAGGGGCTCGATGTTTCGTCAGTTTACACACAAATCTATAGGTTTTCTGTACAGTTTGCCCCAGCAGAAAAGCGAGGGCTGTAAATGCAGAAAACTAGAGCCTGCACTGAAGGGGGAGGACTGCTGGAAGCGTAAAGTATGGGTCACGTGTTCATCCACAAGGGGCTTGAATATTTACCTTTTTGTCACGCAACGTACTCTTTCCCTACATTCAAAAGGCGTTGTTACGTAAAAAGAAAGCTCTATATACCATGAAGGAGCACGCTGCCTAACAATATTCCACAAACAATGGCGTTTAGAGCGCATTACGCACAGGAAAATCCTGCTTTTAATTATTATTCCAGATGATTAAAAATCCCATGTATGTGTGATGGTTGTAAAACAGCACGGATAAACAGATCCAAAGCACAAAACATGGGAGTGGGCTTGCAGACGTGGAGTTTAGGGTCGCCCTATAGGATTCGCACACAAACCTCCAAGTCTCGCCACGCATACACACATACAATCTGAGTGTCTCACATACATACGCACATGCATGGAGTAACCACAGGAGAGGAGAGGCTGATTTGTATGCAACTCATCGTGCATTGCAGTGTAAGTCAATAATGAAACCTAACTTTATCGCCTACGTATGAGGAAAAAATGGCTTTGCGTGGGAAAAAAAAATAAGCATACATGTGCAACAGCGTGGAACACACTCCAATCCAATCCTATATGTAAAATCCAATTAAGACGCAATTATTTCATATGTTTGTGCGTGTCCGTGTTTTCATGTGGGATAGGCCTCGCTTGCAGATCACGCGATATGGCAGCAGCAGCAGCAAGCGTGTGTGCTGTGCATGTTGGGACTAAAAAAAAAAAAAAAAAAGAAAAAAAAAAGAAAAAACTGCTTTTGTATCGCTTTGTAGATTCAGTTTATTTGCTATGTAATTCCATTTCAAGCGGCTGGACAATTCCACCAAAACAAGTCACAGGTTGAAAAGCCCACACACACTCACACAAGCCGAGAAAAGAGGGAGATCTTGCTTGCTATATTTCACAGCGGAAGCCTACAGGTCACACAGTCTGTCATGGGGCTCACAGTCAGTCAGTATAGGCGTAGGACAAAATGTGTGCGTGCAAGTGGGTGAGTGTGTGTTTGTGTCAGATTGTAGGCCTACCTTAGTTTTTTGGGAACAGAGTAGTCTACCTCTATCACCTTTCCGTGTAATTCAACTTTACCTGTAGGGACGAAAATTGATAGTGTAACATTAGCCGTGTCATGAAAGTAACAATGCAAGCTGGTAGGCCTACAGCAAGACTTTGAATCACTTCACCAAGTAGGTGCGTCCCCATTCATACAGCCAACCCCTCCAAACTAGTTCATAACGGCGCGTCGTGTGCACGGCAGCTGATAAACCGGCCATGTCTGCATTAAATCGTGCACAGCGTGTTGTTTTATGTGCAACAATTGAAGGAATCGGCGCCAAAATGAAGCATGATAAGCTTATATAGTATGGGGGGGAAATGGGCAGCCATGCTTTCCACTCCCACAGCCCTTCACAGTGCAAATGTGGGGTATTTTTTTTTCTCAGCTTTCAGTAAAGAATGCAACATCAAAGAGGAGATGGTTTGCAAGGAGAATGACTTGTACTCTTTCTAATGTAAGTAGGTGTTTCTTAATTCGTGTTGGCCAAGCCGGGGTGGATTTGACGCGCACCACGGTCGAGCTCGAACACGGGTCTCCGTTACTATTATGAGTGGCCTTGCCTGGCGCAGCACGGAATTAGCGTCTCACCTCGTCCCCCCTCAGCTACCTGTTTATTAGCTCTTTCCTCCGGACCCCCGTGACCCACCTCCAAGACACCTCGTAAAAACATAGCCAGACATCACAGGAACACGGATCTGACAAGTTTTCCGCGCTCGCTTCGCTGTGCTCTCTTCAATAAAATCAAGATAAAAAATAAGTGAAAAATAATTATGCCTACCCGAACCGTCAGACCATCCCATACATTCCAGCGGGTGACTGCAAAGTAGCGCCCACACTATCGGAATCTCCCAAAATACTGTTATTGTGTGCGTTAATTGCGTTACGACGGTTCGTGTTTTCTTTACGCAAACGGGCACTAAAGCCCCGAGTGTGTCCTGTGATCGATAATGTATCCAGTTTGGGTTTTTTTTTTTTTTTTTTGTTGTTGTTGGAGCGTGTATGACTGAGCGTTCATCTAAACTCTGATGGCACACGGATGTGATCGCAAAACACTGTCCCGAGCACACAAAAAAAGAAACAAGAAAGAAAGACAGACAGAAAAGGGGAGAAAAAAAAGCACAAGCAATTATTAATATTTCACATTTCCGATCCTGCAAATCTATTGTGTTTTTTTTTAACCTGATCTTGCAGTTTGAGTCGCTGTGAATTTTTCCTGTCACCGCAGCATCACCCGTTTACTTATTAAATCCACACTTACCAGAAAGAGTCTCTATAGCCTTTATGGCCGAGTTCTGGTCGGGGAAGTCCACAAAAGCATAGCCGGATTTCAGCAAGATCTGCTCGGGCACTGGCAGTTTCTTCTCCCTAAAGAGCTGCTTTAAGTCCTCGACAGTGACCGAAGGACTTAAATTCCCAATATATAGTTTGTTCATGATCTGCAAGGAAAAATCTCGAAGGGGTATCAGATCTTAGAGAGAGAGAGAGTGTGTGTGTAAGAGAGAGGGAGAGAGTGGCGATATTCAGAGAAGTAGAAAAATAAAAAATAAAAATAAAATAGAAAAAAATCAGCTGGGAGAGGAAGAGGAGGACGGGAG
>JAPQRP010000016.1:28471107-28503924 GCA_037367295.1 Apogon hyalosoma | reverse complement strand
GCCGCAAAAAAAAAAAAAAAACGCAGCAATCGCCCCCCAGGAAATACTAAGCTATATAGAGGCGGCCCCCCAGCACCAACTCTGGCCCTGGTCAAACTCTTTTAACAGGGACTGGGGAAAAAAGTGTCGTTACGACGCTACTCTGGAGCCAACAAGCACCGCCTCTAAATAAAATCTCCCTTAAAATCAGAAGAAAAAAAATGTTTGGAGGTAACATGTGGGCTCAGTCCTGCTTTTCCAGCCTAAGAAAGTGCATTAAGGTATGAAAGTGGCATGATGATCACCGGGTACATCACTGAGCAAAGGGATGGGCTATTAAAAAAAAAAAAAAAAAGAGGGTTATTTCATCAAATCATAATAAGGGCCGTGCCTTGGGTTCGTCTCTCTAGGCTGGTGGAGTAAAAAAAAAAAAAAAGCTACTGTGTGGAAAATCAAGTCGTTGTCACAGTACTTGTCGACTCAAACAGTGTCACTGATCCCCGCAGTTTGGCTTTAATTTATTTATGAGCAACATAGAGATATGGATTATTGGAGCAGGGGGGGTGCAGTCCTGCAGAGGTGCTCCTACGGATGCAAGATTAACATCCTGCAAAAACAATAATAGAAAAACTGTGTATTATATTATCAAAGTATTTTCTTAAATTTGCAGAGGTCCTCTCATAGGTGTTTAAAATCTTGCAAAATAATAATAGAAAAAGTGGTTATTTATTATTTTACCTAAGCATTTTCTTAGATTTGCAGAATTTTTGTTTAGAATTCATACTGGAAGGAATTTTGGACCAGTAAACCCTTTATACTCCATTAACTTTGCTATTGTATGTGATGGTGCCTTTGCTTTCTATACCGACATGTGAATAGTGCTAAAAGGACATGCAAAAATGTTAAACTGCAAATATTTATTTTTAGAGCCTGATAAGGAGGCATAAGAGGGGATTCCTGGCCCTCACTTTATCTGACACGACTGTTCCGTGCCTCTTTATGGTGTCACTCAGGCTCCGCAGACACACAAACACATGGTATGGCTTCTGTTTTGTGTAGGTGTAAGAAGCCGAAGTGGACTTTAAAGCAGAGGTTGATCTGGTTCTGGTTGAGGAGGACAGGCTGCAGTGCTCATGCATGGATGTCTTGTACCTACTGTACACCACCAAAGAGGAGGAGGAGCCTTCGCCTTCCACCACTTGAGTGTTTCTACATGTGACTCGCCTGTGCCTTGGAACATTACTGCCACCCTACTGTAGTGGAGAAAGTGCCAGCAGCAGGAGTGACCATTCCTCTCCTTGTTTACGTCAGAGTCGGTGTGAACGGTGGAATGTCCGAGCCGAGGCCTATTTATTTACCAAACACCTCTGTAGTGACCAACATGATGAGATGCTGACCCAGTGTGGCAGACAAACCCCCCACTCATGAAAAAAAACAAACAATGAAAACATTACATGCAAAATGTTAACCTTACTGTATTTATTTATTTGCTTGCTTTTGCCCTTTAGGTGGTAATTTTATAACATTCCAGTCATCAGGAGGAACACAACTTTTTTTTTTTTTTTTTTTTTGCATCTTCCCTCGTGCGTGCAACCCCAAAAATATGCTGACATATTAATACAGCTGAACAAAAGGGACGTCTGGAAAGAAAATGAAGTGGAATTGGAAGGAAGGGGTGTGATGTTTGGTGACTGCACGGAGAGCTGCTCAACAAAACAAACTACACATGTAAACTTGTGGTGAAAATTGGGAAATAAATTGGCCTATGTTGAGTTTCAGGTCCATCTGAGACTGTTTTCACCGCTTTTCATGTGAACAGCACTTTTTGGACAACTGGAATTCGTTTTTATGACCTTTATGTGTTTTAAGGCTGTGATTTGTCATTGTTTAAGCCCGCGTCATGTTCTGCAGTTTTCTTTACTGAATAATTTAAAGAGTAAAACAAGTGTATGAGGTTCATGAAGTGTCAAACATTATACTCAAAAGTAGCACACAAATGCTGTTTTGAGGAACATTTAGAGACATTTCTATTATATATTGAAACACTACATTGTTTACTTCATAATGGAAGAATTTGGGTTTTATAACTCCATTAGTCATTACTACAGAAAATAAATACTGAACTTTTACTACTGGCGTATCTTTATTGTTTCATCACCTAATTCCAGACCTCATCAAGAGTAATTTTATTCCATTTTAATCAATATAAGGTTAAATGGCTGTTTCAATATGCATTTTTAGTCAGACTCAGGTTTTAATTAGAGCCTTTTTTTCTCAAATTATTGGGTTTTCACATGCTTTACAAGCTTACAGCGACTTACAACATTTATATTATTTGACCATAATTACTCATGTTATGTTCTGAATCTCATGGATGCTGGAGCATGTTTGGACCAGCAGGGGTAGATGTTGGTCTCAACTCAATCACACCCATCTGGACAGATCTGTTTCATAGTCAGAGCGCCAACAGGCTACTTTATGACATTAAATTACTGCGTTTGACCGTTTATTCATGGATCTGTCAACAAGTATCATCAGAACATCCAATTATCTGCCTGTTTCTTTGAAAACTGAACCACTACTGACATGTAAATCCCTCACAAATGAACTCAAGTTCAGAAGTATGCAATGAAGAGACGAATTGGCAAGTTATATATAAAAAAAAAAAATAAGACATGGTCATCGATTTAGATGTGAAACCAGGTTATAGGCATACTAAGCATTATTAAACTACTTTCAATGGTTGTTGGATAAAGCAGAAGACATTTTTCATCTTGTCCAAATTCTACCTCAAGATTATACAAAAAGAAAAAAAAAAAAAATCAATAAATCTTGTTCATTATTTCAAGTAAAGGTCTCGTTCAAGGTCAGTTTATTATGTCTCAAAAAAGCAAGCGCACTAAAGTAACTTGTGTTAACAATAGTCAACTGAACTCATTATCTGCTATAAGGTGACCTGTTCAAGGCTTGCAGTCAAGATTTTTACCCATGAGGATAATATGCTGTGGTTTAAAAACTTAAGTGTTCAGTCTTAATGTGTAGCAAAAATGTTTTTAGGCAACGTTTACAAATACCAAAATTTGCCATCTTAGTCAAGAATTCATTGATTTTACAGTTGAGAGCAGGTCATCAGAAAAATAATGCAAATAAAATGTAGCAAACAATTTTATTTTTAAAGAAAACATCAACTAAGTGAAACAAAACAATTTTAACACTGTACATCTTTGTCTGGATTACAGCCTTTTAACAGCAAATGGTTAAAGACTATGGAGACGTGCTGTAAGAAAGGACATGACTCAAAATGAAAAAAAAAAAAAAAAAGCATCTTGCTTTAATTTCCTTAAACATGATTTTTTCACTCAAATTTCATACAAAAAACAAAATGAAAAATGACACTGACAGCATGTGTTGCCTATACATTTAAAATCAAAATGTGATGGGACAATGTGTCATTAAATGTTTAACAAATCTTATTCAAACTGCTCATGAATGTTACAGATTTTGATGATCACCTTAATTCCATAGTAAATTTATGATCATGTACCAGTCAAACTTAATTCCTTCTGTGCTCCGGGGGGAGGATGAAGTTTGCCTTGGATGCAAATGTTCAGTAGCGGCCTGTGAAACCAAACAGAGTCATTAGGCCAGTCCTAACATTCAGGGCCCAATGTATGTCTAAACAAAACAGTTGGATAATTTATGGGAGGTGACTTACGTGGAGAGTAAGACCGGGATCTGGACCGGGACCTGTATGCACCTCTGTAGTACGGTGAAGGAGATCGCCTTCTGAAACAAGACAAGAAGTTTTAATTTTGTCAATGTGAAGGATAGCCCATTTTATTACCATTATCATAATCAATCCATATCTGTGCTATTTAACAGATGTACCTGTATGATCTGTAGTAATCCCTGTCGTCATAGCGATCATACCCGCCTCTGTCGTATCCGCGATCATATCCGCGGTCGTAGTCGCGTGAGTAGCGGCGAGGACCACTCGGACCACCACCGCCGCTACACAGAGGACAACAATAGGATTAGATTCTGCACTCATATAATTCAACATTACATTTAGACAGTTATGGTCATGATTCATCTTTTGAAATGAATAAAATCAACTGTGCTATAAGCCTTATGATTAAAGAACTTCCATTTACTTAAGATGAGTCTAGTTCTGACTGGAAACTCAAGTCCACTTCAGACCAAAGATTCAGGATGAGATAATGCAGGGAAATGTTGCAGCAGTGTGAAGTGATCTGTACCACTCAAGTGAGCTGATTGGTGTCATGTGCAACTCGGCTCGTCAAGTCACCAGCGGCGGGTTTTAGAACAGTGTTTCAGGATATTTTTCTCAGTAAGAAGCACTGCATTATCACCTGTTCAACTGGTGAAATGCCTTCCACAACTGTTATTGTCTGCTTAGATGTGACAAACTCCTCTAAACAGTGAAACTACTCCAGGGAAACATTGGAGAAAGTACCTACCCTCTTTTTGTTTTCACCGTTAACTTGGTGCTAGAAATGCAGCTCTAGCAAGTAATTCAGTACCACTACCCTCATTCATATTTTAGAACACTATAAATTATACCCAGCATCAAAAGAAGCCTGAAAAGTCGGCAGTCAAGAGAGACATTATAGAACGCTTAACCTTCACTTTGGTATAAACTGGAGGTTTTTTGTAACATTTCAGAACTCTGCAAGTAGATGCCAAGTTTCAACTCGTCTCATCATAAATCAACTTGTCTTTTTATGAATCTTCAGTCTGAGCAGTTTTATATTGGATGTCTAGACCATCTGGGATCATGAGGATTAAATCTAACATCATCTTTATAAAAAAAAAAAAAAAAAAGAGTAAATACTGATATTAACACATCAAAATCTAAATGCTACAGTGAATGCAGTAACACAATAATAGTCATGTCTTACTATGTGGGACGACCCATGTAGATACCAGGAGTTGGGGTGTGAGGTCTTTTTGTGATGGAGAAGTCAACACGGATCCTGCGACCGTCCAGCTCCATGCCATTCGCTCGCTCCTTTGCCTGGGTGATCAAACAATACACCTCTGAATCCAAATGTCTGTGAATCCTTTACATATTTCATGAACAGGTCTGACAGGAGCCTGTGTCAGTTCCTTGTGCTATACCTCTTTTGCGTCATCTGTGTTCTCAAAGTAGACAAAGGCAAAGCCCCTGGAGCGCCTCGACTGCTGGTCGTACACGATACTGACATCTGCAAGGGGGCCGTACTTGGAGAAGACTTCCCTCAGATCCCTCTCTGTGGTGTACAAACTCAGGCCAAACACTCCCAAGCAGCAGTTTGGGTCTGGATTAGCCTAGAACATCGAAGGGGTTTTGAGTTGCGAGTTTATCCATACACTTCAGCATAACCAATCTGTTCCATTCTTTTCTTTTACATCTGAGATAAACACACGAATCTGATACAATGATGCAACAGATTCATCCAAACAGACCAAACATAACAGGAACATTAGACATGTGCAAAAACCAGCAAGCACTTACGCGGTTGCCGATGTGCCTGCGGCGATTGGACATGGGGGAGCGACTGTGGCTCCTGCGCCGACGTTCTCCACTGTAGGACCTACTGCGAGAGCGGCGTCGATAGGATCTTGAGCGGGAGCGAGATCGGCTGTAGTGTCTGCGTGAGCCACGATGGGAATGGGACCTGTTTAAAGACCATCATCTACATAAAGGCTGGCTCTACGGCTATTCTCTTATCTATCTATCTATCTATCTATCTATCTATCTATCTATCTATCTATCTAGCTACCTACCTACCTACCTACCTACCTACCTATCTATCTGCTAGTACATATATGGCTGGGAATCATTTAAAAACTACAAGTTTCCCATTCTAACATAAAGGAAATCCTTAGCTTTACTCAGATAACTCCATTAAATACAACTGGAGTTGCCTGTTTATATAATGAAAGCCAAGTGTGCATGATCCATGCACTGAAGTCGATGGGATTTACTTCAACGACATTGAAATTTGAAGTTTTGTGACAATATCTAAGTAAAATGGTCAGTGTCATAAAGGTACTGAAGTTTGTTATCCAGCCCTGATCACATAATCAGACAGTTAAGGGGCGACAAAAGAGTTTTACTACATTTTGAATCTCAATGCAATAAAAAAATGCCTAAAACAAACACCAACAATAAAAAGCTGCCTACAATAAGCTTTCTTTGTTATTTGAATTACAAACATAAATGCTACTCACCCAGACTTTGACCTGGAGCGAGATCGTGATTTGGAGCGAGATTGACGGGATCCCTCTTTAGACCGAGCAGGTGAGCGAGCAGGGGATCGGCTTGCCGACTTCCCTGAGCCACGTGGACTCATGCTCCTCGATCCAGAACGGGACTCCTGAACGAACCACACACACAGCTCTTATCAGCACAGATCAGAGGGCAAGCGGAAAACTTTGCCTACAAATAACTATGTAGTTATGAATTAAGACTAGCCTGTGAGGAATATAGAAAGGAACAAATTTAGAACTGTAGTTAAAGAATGCAGGTTAAAGCAATTTTGTAGTTGTTCATACTAATGAAAACAATAGAATTACATTTATCAAAATTTAAATTGTCAACATGATGAAAAACAGAAATTTATCAGTTGTGTAAAAATTGTAATGATTTATATTAATGTGTGTTGCATTCAGTAACAAGAACATGCACGCATTTTGACAAACAGACCAGAAAATTACTTAGCGCAGTGACCTTATCCAGATTACTTCCTTAACTTCATTTCAGTAACTTCATTACTTCACATTATTCTTCTTTCTTCAAATGTCTTACTTCTTCTTACTTCCCCCATCTCACACACTGCCCATACTTCTTCCCTCCTCATGTTTTAGCATGCATTCACAAATTCAGCTTCACACATCTGAGCTTCATATTATTGAAAATAAAGTGGACTTCTTCCGCATTTTCTTCGTCCAACCTTAACCTTTATGAAAAAGAAAAGGATGAAGAATATAACTACAATTAAAACTGCACCCGCATTAAACTTTAAATGTGTTATGTTCTTATTACATGCATGGGAATGTTTAAGACCACAAAATACAAAACTTTAGATGTTAGTTACAGAGTTTCACTTTCAGTGGTTCTACATTCACCATCATGTCTTAAAGGCCACTTGTAGTACACTATAAAGTGTACAAATATTTTTGAAGATAAAAATAGATACCTTAAATTATAACCAAAAGTGAAAGGTAAACATGGAATAGCAATATAGTTTGTCTATTTGGCTGAGCCTTGACTATGATTACCTTTCATTTTGTACCTCTAGTTCTTCTGTAAAAAAAGAAAATAGTGTTCTTTAAAACTAAGTATCCAACTGGACACCACTGACATAATTTAAGTGGCCCCTAAGGCACTATAGATCATGATAAACCCCTGAATGTGAACAATGCCAACTGAGAGGCATACTTTCGTAAATATAAGTAGTCATTGTTACTTCCTAAGCTAGCACAAAAGACCTCCAGATACTGCTGCTACTCATTCATATTGACTTAAATCACTAGCACTGTTAAGTAAGACAAACATGAAAACTTATCAGTCAACTACAACATACATAGTAACTAAATCAAGACTGAGGTCAAAATCAAGCAATAAATACAACAAAAAATACACATATAGGTATTTATACTTTTGTAGTAAAAGGATTTATGCATGTGTTCTTAATTATAATACTTCTATTAGTTTTTTCATTTAGAGATCTTATATTTATAAAACAGTATGATTACAATACCTTAAGAAAAAAAAAGTAAAAACTGCAAGTCCTTACTCTCATTTAAAATGCTTACACTGACAATTCAAATCATTTATTGTGATAATTAAATTGCTACTCTTCGTAAAGACTACATATGCGCTCTATAACATCATACTGGTGAAGTTGACGTACATATGACTGAAGAGTTAATTTTGACACCAAGAGCATGAAATGCACAAAAAAAACCACCTCAATTTCCATGCAAACTAGTGGGAAAAAATAGTTCAAAACATGCTCCTCCGTCATTTCTGGTGTCAAAAATATTCTCATACAGCTCAGATCTCCTTTAACTCTTTAACATTTATTGTAACCTTTATATGGAGATCATTTAAATTTCATTAAAAATTTTAATTACATCTAACTGCTCTAGATTCCATAAAAAGCCTATGCATGATGCATAAAGTGCGCACAGTATATTACATAATGGGATATATAGGGGGTTTCTTAAATTTTTAGCTTTCTAATAAGTGCAGACACACTAACACGAGTCTAATCTATTTTCTGACTCGCTGCACATTGAATCATGGTATCGCCATGTTGTAGCCAAGACAACCCTTGGTCACTTCTGCATGTACAAATAAGGACGACACGTGGGAGTTAATGCAAACGAATAAGAACAAATCTTGAGCTCATTCGTATTGCTGGTAGATTTCCTAAACGGTTTACTATCATAATGCCGATTAACTTATTCAGGGAACCACTCGGCCCACGCCCCGAGACAGAAAATCTACTACAAAAATAAAAATCGTCAGACATAATGTTCAATACGGGTTTTATCTGTCGCATTCGAAGAATCCCTACACCACAGACTATAATTTTTTCCAGTGTTAAAATAAGATGGAATCGTGTACGCGACACGGAAATAGTTAATTCTGATAAAGTATTGTACATAATGTAGCCATATTAGATTCGGTTTCATTTCGCGGGTAACTTAACGCTATCTTTAACATGCTTAGGTTAGTAAGGCTGCTTCAACAACACTATGTACCATGGTAAATAAGCTTAATTTATTTAGCCCTACCAATAAATCTAACACCATTTATTCTAATTCCATTTTGGCTTGCTGGTCGGCTAAAGTTGGCATCGACATTTGCAGTCTGCATCGCCCGCACATGCAGGCCTGAGGCCTAGTTAACACCACCAGGCGAGTTTTAGCTAGCAGGCTAACGCTGAGACTGCCGAGTAATTTGGGCAGACACCAAAGCTGTCTATACATTGGTAAACATTGTTATCTTTTACTCGCTGAATAAAACCAATGAGACAAATTTGTGTTTTGGAAATCAAATACTGTTTCTGTAACAGTACTCGAGAGCAAAGTTATGCGCGGCAGCAAACGTTAGCTAACCAGCATTAGCCAACACAGTACAAAGAGATGGTAACCTTTTCATTTTCAATCAACTGGATGATGCTTTGGTCCATTATAACAAAGCTTTCATAAAGTTCATACGTACCCGCTCGCCGTAACCTTTGTCGTGATCGCTCATGATTTTTTAAAGATGAATATAATAAAATAACAGACTGTGTGTCCGATGCTAACCAGCTACCAACTACTGTGTGTGTGTGTGTGTGCGCGCGCGGCTGCAGAGGCTTTAGCTCCGCCCCCTACCGGGCCTCAGTGGGACAGATGCCACCAATGCACAACGACCATCACACCTGGTCCAGTAAACAAACAATGTACAGAGAACAAATACATCATATCTGTCTTCAAAGGTGAAGCAGCTACAGTCACAGACGTTCAAGGCAGACATTATAAGATAAAACTAAAGAATAATACACTTATTTTAACACTTCCTTAATAATTATAAAGTCTCACTGTATATCTTAAGCAATGATCCCCTTTTACCAGACAGGAAAGAGCATTTGTCAAAAAACAAAATACACCTTTCTTCCACTACAGTTTTGGTAAACAGCAGTAAATGTCTTGTAACCCTGTAGATAAAGAATCGGATGCTGCAGTTTATTCAGATGTAAGAGCATTCCTCGCTGTATTTGTCAATCACTGAAAAGGGAACTTGAAAGCACCTCATACACTGGAGAAAAACGTTATTTTTGCTTGATTTAATTTCCCCTGACCTCTATACTCTCGACATTTACACAGTTCAGTGGCAGAAAAGGGAAATACCAGGAATAATTGTATAATTGCTCATTTTGTTTCCTTGAAATTCAATTTGTATGTGTGTGATAGGAACAGAAAGTGTATTTTTGCTTATTTATAGAAAGTTTTGAACTGAAGCCAATACTCTACAGTCAAACTCTGTTCTGTAACATAAATCCCATGATATGAAATCTTATTTATCACTTGCCCCCGTAAGACCCAGTGTGATTTATTGTCATGTTTAAGTATGCGTAAAGTAAACCATCACTCATAGAAATCATTGTTGCATTGTCTTTATTTAAACTGAGCAGAAGTTGAGACAGAAAATGGAAGGATTTCATTCGGAGATCTAAATGATATCTTTAGCAAAGCGTGTCTGGCAACCTACTGTACATCTTAAAGCGTTTTTTCTAACATGGAACATGAGGCTATGAATTAAAAAATAAATTCATAAAGATTTGAACTGTTAAAGCTGTGTATTATGAGTACAGACCGGAATTTCGGCTAAGAAATTAACATGTTATAGCTGATGAGTTATTAAATAAGATGTTGTCCATGTGATCTACTCAAGACCAGATACTGATTCAAGTCTTGACTGAAGATTGGAGTTCAGTGGAATGACACCATGTTAATACTGGATCCAGGATCATTGGCACCTATAGTGGAGTGAAGAGGACAAATTAATATTACATGTAAGGAAAAATGTAATTTATGGCGTACATGCGAGGTCACCTACCACAGTTATAGAGGACATTTATTTTATGAAGGTCTAGAGCACTGGGTCCATCTCTTTGACCAATGGGAATGTAAGGATCTGGTTTTGGGATTATTGTTGGTCCACCATCTTCAGAGAAGGCGTACCTACATGAGGATATATTAAATATATGTTACAGTAACACCACATCAAGCATGCAGAACCTATGATTATGTCACCTTGAAGAGCAGCTCACCTTCCATAATGCATAACAGAGCTGTAGTCATATGGGCTGTTGAGGTTGTTTGTCACATGTTTTCGGAAGTTGTGTATGTGATCTGACAAAAACAAAAAGAATACAAGCCATAGAAGAAGATACTCACTACAAAAAAAGTGCAAACTTACACACAGCTTTTGAAAAATCAGCTGATTGAAGTGATTTTAGAGATCACTCAGTCTAACCTGGCATGATGTTTTTCCATACGATTGTAACATAGTGGTCTCGGTCTGAGCGGGACTGTTCGTGCACAAATCCAAGAGCATGCATGAGCTCATGGGCAGCAACTCCTGACCACATGCACCCAGGGGTCTGCAGTGACAGGGTCTGACTTCCCCCTGTTTGTCCCAGAAATGACCAGCAGCTATAAGGTGCATAAGAAACAAATGCCTCTATTCAGTTCATATCAACAGAAAGAATCTAACACACATGAAGCATTTATCAAAATTAGACAAAAAATGTCTCACTCACCCATATCTAGGCTGAACATCGAGGAAGCTCATTTCGTGAGTGCGTGGAACAAATTTAACACATGTTCCTGAAGAAATGTCTTGCATCCCAGTTTCTATGGTAATTCTGTCCATGTCATCTAATGTATAAAAAACAAAAGTTGAATTAAAAATAATTTAAGCTCCAGGTGCTTTGAAAAACCTCTTAATATGGAAATTCATACCATATAATGGAGAGAGGATATATGGGACATAAACAAATCCATCAACTGATTTGGGCCACAGGCAGGCGTTGCCAGGGCACGTTATAGCACTCCGTACGTAAGAGGTGGCGATGTCTCCCTCTCTGAATGTCAATCCTCTGGGCGCTCGCAACCCTGGTGACAAAAACATTTGATTACATTCAGAAGGTAGTACATTATTTCATTAACACAATTGTTTTAAATAATTTACAACCTACTTACTGCTGTTGACTTCCAGGATTTGATCCATTGCATTCATTTCATCACGATCTGTTATTTCATCTGATTATAAAAACACGTAGAGCAAGTATAATCGAAATGTATAATTGCCTACCTAAATATACCATGACTGAGGATTGTGGAAAAACTGCATAAAAAAAAAATTCCAGTTTTACCTGAGTATTTCCTTCTTAACCTCACCTTCCCCTCATGTACTCCAGTAGAATTCTGCAATATAAAAGGGCATGTTAATACATTTTGGATGCAAAAGTTGACATGATTAAAAGGGGGATTTGCACTAAAATATTCTCTCTCAGTACTAACCTTAACAGGTAGAGTGTAGGCCTGGGTCAACAAGGCAATGGAGATGCCCCAAAGGATCATGGTAGAATACATTGTTGTGTTTCAGACTGGTATACTGGTTTCAGTCCACGGTCCTCCAGGAGCTAAATGAATTCCACACCTCTACTGAATCTATATACCCACTTCTCGTCGTGTGCTCCGTACTGATTGGGCACATATTCTGTGATGAAGCATGATTAAGACCCCTCATCATCCACTGCATGTAATTTACTCTAGTCCACAGCTGATCCGTAACAGGTGGTCCCTGCTGACCTTCACTTGTGCCCTGTACTTAGCTCGTATAAGATTCAGCACTTTCAGAAATGAGACACTTAAAGGTGTTTTGCTGTTGCATGTGCTTGGGCTCAGCAGTTGCTCTCGGGAGAATAACTGTCCACCCAGTTCGACAGACCATCAATTTGTGTCTGACTGGAGAGGCAACCAGTGATTTTGTGATAAACTATCAGCTGATAGCTATCTTGACAACAATCATTTTGTCGCATTCGTAAATATATAAAAACAAAACATTATCCTCCAAACATTATTTCTATTTATAGCAAGGGGTCAATTTGCAGGGTGATGACTGAGGATAGGTTCCCCGTAGGTTGGCAGTTTATGAAACAGACCTTACAGTTAGTGCAGCAAGTTAAATTTCTCGTCATTATAAGTGAAAAGTGTATAAGCGAAAGAAAGTATATATTTAACATGTTACTGCACCATAAACAGATAGCACTTTGTTTTTAGTCATTTCTAAGTAAACTTGTAACTATTTTCCTTACCTTCTGTCATTTTAGTGATGTGACACACCATTTTCCCCTCTGTTTCTGAGGGGACACGCTGCTTACATCTGGTCAGGCACGACATTTCAATCTCTGTCTACCATTCTGCTATCTTTTAGTTTACATTCATCACATCTTTTGTTTCTCTCATCCACCAGCTGTGGCAAACATTTGCACAGCTGTTTCCTTCCTAACCTTCAAGACATAAAGAACACGACTTGTTTATTTCACACACATGACTACATATACACAAAGAAGGTGCTGATAGAAAGCTTGAATCAATCTTTATTGAAATTGTTTTCATGATTAAATATATGTTTATTATATAAGCTTTCAGTACGCTCCCGTTTTCCCCTCAGTTCAGTTTGGCTAGTAATCGTCCTTGTCACCTGAGGAGAGGAAAAGAGCAGAATCAAACATTTACATGAGGAGTCATTTCTACAATTATTTGTTAACTCAAGAGGCTTGTTTTAAAAAAAAAAACTGGGACTAACCACACTTATAGAGTCTGTTGATTTTCAGCTTGTCGATGTGGCTGAGAGTCACTGCCTGGCCCAGCTTTATATTCTGGCTGTTCTTAGGAATAATGGTTGGCTCCCCATCCTGTGAGTAAGCATACCTAAACAAACACATTTATATATTAAATTATAGTACATTACATAACCCAGTGAGATGCAGTGATTTAAAATGAAAGTTACTTACATCCCAAAGTGCATGATTGATCCGTAGTCATAGGGCAGGTTCATGCTCTCAGTCTTGAATTTCTCAAAGTTCCTCAAACGATCTGATGGAAGAAAACATTTAATGTATTTTTTCATTTATTTCCATTTTTACTTTTCAAACACAGTGGGAAGCATTAAAATTTTTCTTCTGAAATTTGCAATGTAACCAATTTAATGAGATTGTAATATTTTGTAATTTACCATTTGAGGTAATTTCATTCCCTTATGCCACCCCCCTCCCCACCCCTTTCAAATTACCCCTCCAAATGTTTGGCCACATGATGGTGACATAGTTATCCCGGTCAAAGCGGGATTGTTCATGCACAAAGCCCAGGGCGTGCATGAATTCATGGGCGATCACTCCGGTCCGGAGGCAGTCAGGGGTCTGCAGAGAAACGGTCTGTCTTCCACCACGTGCACCGAGATAGGACCAACACCTGATTTAACACGCACACCCAGACACAGTACATATCATTACAACACCTTCAAGGACTGAGGTTACTGCTGCACCAGTCAGGAGCAAAACAGAAATTACAAGACAGATGATTAGAATACACTTTATCTGCATGTATTACTTCTCAGTTGTATTGTTTTTCTTTTCTAAAACGTACTGCTACTCAACTCTGCAACTGTTGTATGGGATTTAGGATATTTAACTCGCTTTCCACAGAGACAAAATACTTTCCTGAGGAGCAACATTTCAAGAAAAGACATTATGGAATCAAATTCTCCAAAGAAAAGGCTCTCACCCTGACTTTGACTGGATGTCAATGTAGTCTCGCTGGTGAGTCCGGGGAACAAACCTCACACAGGTACCTTTCTCTATGGTCTCCATCCCTTTCTTTATGATCTTTTCCTCCATTTCACCTATTTTTTAGTTCAGACAAAATGTACATGGGCAAATAATTTATCAGTCATTGATGAATATTGTGCTGGTAACTCTTAAAAGGATTCAGACTACATTATGCTGTATCTATCTGCATGCTAAACACACAGAAAAACGTACTGTATTCAGGTGAGAGATTATATGCAATGTAGACATGTCCATCCACTGACTTAGACCAGAGGCAGCTCCTTGCAAAGCAGGTTTTGGAGCGCCTTCCAGCAGAAACAGCGATGTCTCCCTCTCTGAGGGTGGTAGAGCCATCTATGATTCGAGTAGCTGAGCGAGAAATCAGAGAAAAATCAAATCATTCAGGACGTTAAATAATGTGTTTGTTACCTTATGTTGTATCACCTGCAAAATAGTTAATTTTCTGTCTGCAACTCACAATGGAACTCATTTGCTTTAATGATTTCATCCATTGCAGTCCCATCACCACGTTCTTCACGTTCTTTAACAGAAAATTCAAGTCAGTGTACATGCTTTAACAGAAATTAAGATCCACCAACAGTTCGGTCACTTTTTTCTAATTGCATTTACCTTTGAAGCCCCTGGGAATCCATTTTGGGCTGATCATGAATTTCTGCAAAAGAATAAAAATAAAATAAGCAAGAATGTTTAGTTTGTGATGCTATAAATGAATTATTATTATTTTTCTCTTGTCCTATGCAAATTTACCTGAGCATGTACAGCAGAGAGCCAGCTAGAAACCAGGCACAAGAGGATAATCCGATCCATCGTTGCCAGTCTTCAGTGTTGCCATTTTACCTGTACTAACACCTGGCTTTATAGGTGTTCCCAATCACTGTTCAGAAAAAAATACCCATGATTATCTCTGGTAAATTACAGGGTGACTGGTATTTGTTTGTCAGTGAGTTTAATCCCTGAATTAGTTACATTCTTTTATAAACAGCAACTCCAACAGTAGGATAATGTGAGGTCTCACTGTGTGTAATAACAGCTCCAGTTCAATGACCAGCGTTAAATTAAATGGTTTGATGTTTGGCACCGGTTGAGGGCAATTTTAGGCTTTAAATGTATTATACATATACCAGGAGTGCTGTTTTGTTTCTATTGAAGCTTCCAACAACTGCACATTATGTTATGCTGCTAAACTGAATAAACGACAATGAATATTTCTCATCATGTTGCGAAAATATCTACTCATCGTGTTGAGAAAAGGAAAACAATTGGAACCCGAAAAGGAAAAATACTATCGCCCGAACAGGGACTTGAACCCTGGACCCTCAGATTAAAAGTCTGATGCTCTACCGACTGAGCTATCCGGGCTCTGAAACATGCTGTAGAAGCACAAAATTAAATAATGTGTATATCGATACGACAACTCTATATAAGCAGGTCTCTGACAAAATATGGTAAAACAACACAATGACGGCATTTTCTGGCGATGCGTTTTTAGCACAGCACGATAATTCTACGGTAGGTTAGCTTTAACCACGTGACTCACTGTTAGCTTACTTCGTTAGCTAACGAACTCTAACACGATGCTAGTGCAGGTTTTTGCTATTGGTAACAAATGTCGAAATAAATTACACATTGACTACACGAAACTCTAACGCCTTAACAGTTCTCATCGCAGATTAGAGTATTTAAATATGCTAATCGTAACTTTCTCCATTACAGGACCAAATACAAGAACTGCAGCGTGATATCAAAGAAAGCTGTCGGAAACTACAGGAGGTTCAACAGAAAAGACTCAAAACTGAGGAAGAAACCAGTCAGTGGTAATATATCAAACAAGTGTAGCAAGTGAGCCTGAGTGGGCATAAAAAAGTGTTTTATGCATGCATTACTTAGCATTTATCGATTGACTTGTATTCCGTTCAGGTGAGATTCCACTTGTTGAACCCAACCTTTTGTTTTTCCATTTTCTTCTTTGCTGTTCTAATTTATTTTACAGATTTTCTCCACTTGTAGACCTATTGCATTCTGAGGGTTTTAGGTGGTTTTTTTTTGTTTTGTTTTTGTATTTTCCATTGTGATTATAATATGTGAAACTTATAATTA
Organism: Apogon hyalosoma; assembly: GCA_037367295.1. Classification (NCBI taxonomy): domain Eukaryota; kingdom Metazoa; phylum Chordata; class Actinopteri; order Kurtiformes; family Apogonidae; genus Apogon; species Apogon hyalosoma. The sequence goes on along the minus strand of JAPQRP010000016.1, from coordinate 28,487,425 downwards.
GCATTACTTGTGAACAATTGCGCAGCCTCAGTTTGTTCTACACAAATATCTGAAACCTGTCTCAAGTGAATAGTTTTTTTTATTTTATTTTTTTTCTTGAAAGTGGTAGATTTCTCAAATATAACGAACCCTGTTATTTCAAATGCATTCAAATCCATTACTTTTGGCTATGTTAGTTGCTTGTCTGTCTGACATTTTAAAAACAATGTGATTAGTTGAATAGTCAAAATTACAATTGGTAAATTATAGTGAGCAAACTTCCGTTTTGGCCCCAGGGTTTAAAGTATTCATTGACAAACAGAAAATAATTTCCTGTGTGTTTTTTGTCATTAATATCAAACTTGCAGCTCTAGGGAAGCTGAGCGAAGGGTTGATTTGCTGAAGGAGATAAATGGAGTTGTGGATTTGTTGCAGCAATTTGGTGAAATGCTGCAAAAGGAAAAGTGCCTAAATGAACAGCTGGAACATCCACCATCTCCAGATAGGTATTGTGCAGTGTGCAGAGGAAAACAAGAGGTGATTGCACAAACACACACTGTATTTGTTATCTTTTAGAAGAAAATGGAGGGATTTACAAGAACAAAATGACTGTCTCACAAGTGAAGCAAGAACCCTCACTGCTGAAATAGTGAAAGTGAAACAGCGTCTTGGAGAAGCTCAGTACAAAGCTGGTAAGGGTTTTGTAGGGTGTGTAAACATCTGGCTAAACTTGTATTTGAAGTAATTTGTAATGATGTCTTCTTCTGCCCACAGCACAAGCTTTGATATCAGCACCAACCAGCAAATCAAAGAGAAATCAAAGAAAACACAAGTGATTCAATTACCTGATTTACTGCTGCCATATTTTTTTTAATTTCAAATGTGTTTTGATTCATGTAATTGCTTTGTTACATCTAATAAAGTCTTTGATATAACATTATTCTTAAAGCATTTTTATTTCCTTTTCATTCACCCTAAGGTTGGGCCTCAGGGAGCTATGATGAGCCAGTGTACTGCAGTCTCTGTACAAGAGTAATTATTAAAAACATTAATAATATTAAAAATAACAAACATATAATTTCTCTCCTAATGTTATTGCGTACAGATTTCACCAATAGAATGTTTCAGAAATGATCTATGGCCCACATTCAGTTAAAGTGTAATGAGATGTGACTCGTTATGTCACTTTATTGCTACCACCACCTTTAAGATGTTCAAAGCAAATGTATGCCATGTTTTCCAATCTACCATCATATTACATAGCACTTAAATAGAAAAAAAAGGTAATAAAACAGTTTATGATGATTTAAGCCTCTCCACATTTCCAGTCCATATAGCTTTTAATCCTTTTTTTTGACTTACTGTTTTTGGGATGAAATCACCTTAAATAATAAAGAATATTCATGAACAAGGTTTAAGATGTTTATCATTATAAGCCAAGTAGGGAAGCTGTCAGTTGGGATCAATAAAATGCATTGTGCCAAATGAATAGGGTGAACACCTCAGTACTTTTGCACAACACCTAAGCTGAAGAAAAAGAAACAATTTATCTGGAAATCAACCTTTATGAAGCGTGTGCTTATTATGGATGAAATGGGAATCGTGTGTGCACAGTATGAAGCTCATTAAACAACATCACTGTGTTTATTTGCGTGACTTTGTAAAGGTTGCAACGTCATAATTCCCCCCAAAAAATGCGTAATTTTTTCTTAAATAAGAAGTATAATAACATAATGGCACATTAGCCTTCCACGCACTCAGGGAAAAGCCTTAACAAACAGAGCAAAAATGTAAAAGTAGAGTCAAGATGAATTTAATACACTACAGGTTATCTGTTATGATTCGCGATTTGTCAGAGAGCGCGTTTTTGTTGAGGCCTTGCGGCTTCCGTAGCTGTGAGGAAGCCCTGGGTAATGACAGTCTGATACGTTAGCGCAGCTTCAGCCTTTTATGGTAAGTCGTTTTGCTATTTTTAATATTGATAATTGTGGTATAAGCTGTGTGTTTTCGTAAAGACACACAGGAAGACGCAGAGACACCATCCGTTTAATAAAGATAATATTTACTGTTATCTACTGACGTGACAACACGTGTCGTTCAAAGACCATAATGGTGTAAAACTGACTCTAATGTTGTTGCCAGAATTTAACACTTGTGTCTTTATGTTGAGTTGTTAACAACACACTGCACTGTACTGTTGTGGATAGAGTTGAAATTATTATTTTGGATAAGTCCCGGCGAAAAACCCATACTAATGTCTCAGCAGGTTTTGAGATAAATAATTATCAGAATGACGACTTGTGCTGCTCAGCGGTCAGTGTTTGACTTCAGTCCCAATGAAGAGGCTGTATGTGGGCTTAGAGAAGTCAACTCCATCCTGAAACAGACTGATCCAGCCCCAGAGGGTATGTATATGTTGTATCTACTATAGTGTGGCCATATGTTAATATAGGACTCAACAGCATTTTATCCCTTTTCCTGAGTCACTACATACTGAGATGATGTGTCATATTGTGACTGGTTGATCAATGAAATACATGAGTACATCTAGTCTATCTACTAAGACTGTAAGACCCACATAAAAGCACTATCTTTTTATGCTTAGTGTATGAACTTTCAGTGGTACATTAGTTTTACTCAAATGCAACAACTATAATGTAACAGTACATGATGTAGCTCTAACTTGTAGCCTATGCAAATGGCTCAAGTGCATTATTTATGTTGGACAGATATTTAATCAACATGTGTAATGCATCCAATATTGTTTAGTTTATTAGTTTATTGTATCGTGGACAATCCCAATTAATTAACTGTGTCAATAACAGTAAAAAGGGGCAGCTTTAGCCAACATGGCTAGTATCCTGCTGTAGTCCCCAGCCTGATGACAATAGGTACCCTAAAAAACAATTTTACAATATACAATATATATGTCTCACTCAAACATACTCTTTGCCCCTTTGTTTTTGGGTATTTGATAACTGGAGTAGTGTATGTGGCTTAATCCAGAGACAGTGCCCTTTAGTCACTGTCTGCTTTGCCTTTAACACAGGGTTGGAGAGTAAAAGCCAGGATGATGACAGACGACGAGACGTGAGCCTGGTGAGAGAGGTGTCAGACAAGATGACATGCTCAGCCTGCAAATGTTCCTTTACTAATCGTGAGGAACAGGTAAATTGAACAACAAAGCTCTAAACACATTTAATCACTAAGAAAATGGAAAAAGGAAAACATGCAAGCAATATTTGTCTATTTACTTTTAATTTAAGATGGAGCACTACAAGCTTGATTGGCATCGTTTCAACTTGAGACAGAAGGTGGCAGGTTTGTCCTCGGTCACAGTGGAGGAGTTTGAGAGGAAGACTGGCGCTGGTGAGAAAACTGGTCATTTAACTAGGTCTTGCAGGGTGCTAGACCTGTAAGAGGTGTGTGAGCTGCTGAGTGACGTTCGCTTTTGGCTTTACAGGAGATATGTCAAGTATCTCAGGCTCAGAGTCCGACTCCGAGGACGAAGACTCAGATAGTGACTATGGAGGAACAAGCAGTAACGTCACCGGCACAGATAATGAAAGCTCAGCTGAAACTAGTTTAATCACTGGCCGTCTGTCCAGCAAGGTGGTTTTCCAGAATGCTGCTGGACAGTATCTATCAGTATACCGCTGCATTCTCCAAGGGAAGGTTAGACTCAGTAGTGACAAAGACTTTCTAATTTGTTACTTAATTCTTGCGTCTATATCACATTCTGTTCTTTAATATTTCAGTCAGACGATGAGCAAGATTTAGGGTCTGCCCTGAAATCTATAAGTAAGAAGACGGTGTGGGTCATCCTCATGACAGGTGGAGGCCACTTTGCCGGCGCTGTATTTCAGGGGTAAGAGGATAGGACTTAGAGTTGATCTCCTCTGCATTTTGGGTTACATAATACAGGAAGACTTGTATTTTTATGTCACCTACAGAAAAGACGTTATTCAGCACAAGACATTTCACCGATACACTGTGCGGGCAAAGCGAGGAACTGCTCAAGGACTCAGAGATTCTCAGAACCGCAGTCATGCCCCCAAATCTGCAGGAGCTGCACTGAGGCGGCACAATGAAGCAGCACTCGTCAAGGCAAGATTACAGCACTGCCACAAATTTTTTTTCTCTTGAAGGGTGTTGTCACATCTGAAAGTCCAAACCAAGGTTGTTGTTTTCTTTTTACATCATATGCATTTGGTTTGGTTAGTTTTTGCTTTCACAATGCAGTCATGTATGTACATCATGTAACATCTATGTATGCTGCATTTTACTGCATGAGTCATTAACTGGTTTATTGACAAGTGAACAGCTGACATCATTTTTATCCTTTCCTATTGGTTTTCTTCACTCTTTGTTTATTGGCAACAGTAGCCATGCAGAACTGTCTGGAATAATCTGAAAGTCCAAACTATGAAAAATGTGTTTCTGTGCTGTAAATGAACCAAACTGTGGTTCATGTTGATCAGGACCAAGACTCTTAGTCTGCACCATGGTCCAGAAATTTGGTTTGAATCAAATTGAAAAGTTTGAAAGTCCATAATAAAAGAGGGACATATAAAAGGATCCTAAAAAACAAGTGGACTAATAATTTATTCATAGTGAGAGACAATTTATATACTTTTTTTGCTGATTAATTAAAAGATGATTAAAAAGAGATTAATTAGAGAAGACGAACGGCATGAGTGATGTGTTCAGGGTCGATATTATTATTCCACATAACACTGCTGAAATCTTTATATTTTATTGCATTGCAGTTTCTCTACTAATGGCAATTTTCTAAATCTTCTATTATCCACTTGTTCTCCAACAGTCATTCTGCTACATAATAACTCAACTAAATTGTGAATTCATTTTGTGTCATTTAATTTACATAAAAGCCTCTCTGTTAATTTTTTCAGGACATTCAGGACCTCCTAGAAAGCTGGGCTGAACACTTGAAAGAGGCCTCTGCAATATTTGTGCGAGCTCCGAGCTACAATAAAACCATATTTTTTGGTGGTCGTGCAGCTCCTCTTGACAAAAAAGATCCCAGGATCCGCAGCCTTCCATTTGCTACACGGAGGGCGACTTTCAGAGAGGTACAGAGGGTGCATGATATACTTTCCAGCATTCATGTTTATGGTAAGTTAAATGATATAGTTGTTATAATTACATGTTTGCAGTTTGTTGTTGAGCAAAGGTATAATCAATAGTGTGGGTAAATTATCTTGATGTAGGGAATGACACAGACGTTGCTGCCATCTTCAGTCCGTCCAAGAAAACATGGAAAAAAACTGTCCAACCTACACTACAAATCAACTTGAATCAAGAAAAAGGTGAATTTTTGAGTTCAAATTCACACTGGATTTAATTTAAAATATAATGAAGTTATACTTTAAAAGGTAAAAACACTTCCCTATATTTTTGTTTTCAGAAAATAATCATGAAAGCACAGATGAGGAAGACGGTGAAGAAATCCAGCTGGAGACAGTGGAGATGACACTAGTGACCCTGGACCTCAGGGACTCTGAAATCTATCCCTCCAAGCGTAAAAGGCGAAAGAGGAGAAAAAAGGAGGAAAGCAAAATCCAAAATGAGGGTAGATATTGAATATGGCAGCTTAACATGTAGCATAATTCATGGTAAATACCCAGAAGTTCTACACAGAGTTTTTCACCTTTTTGTTTTTCTTTGTTCTTGTGAAGACTTGAGTAATACAGAAGCAGACGCTCAAGAGACGCCAGAAGCTCCACCAGCAGAAGAAATGCCTCAAGAAATGCAATCAAAGACCAAGAAGAAGAAGAAAGCACAGGCTAAGCAACAGTTGGAAGGTAGTTACTTGGTATTTTCTTGAACTCGTGTTTGTTTCTTTATCGCTCAACTAGTCAAAGCTGTGTTCATAGATTTTAATATTTTTGTCTTTCTAGAAATTGTTGATGAATCATGGGAGTACAGCCTGAGAGACGCACTCTTTACAGCATGCAAAGTTGGGGATGTAGAAAGTCTACATAGACTTCTCCATCTGCCTGGAGAGAAGACAGAAACTGCAGCAGAAAGTGACATTTCTGAGGTCCAAAGTCCTCTGGTGCTTTTAAATAAGTCCATAGACACATCAGGATTTACTCTGCTACATGTTGCATCTGCAGCTGCACAGAAGGCAGCCATCAAGATGCTTCTGGATGCAGGAGCAGACCCTGCCTGCAGGTATGAGGAAAGGGTTAAGTATAAGACAATGAAAGTGGAGTGGATGCATACTTCAACATCTTTTTCTGTAATATTCCTTAACAGGGATAACAAAGGGCAAACCCCGTATATCGTCGCCCCTGATAAAGACACAAGGAATGTCTTTCGCAAATACATGGGTGAGAATCCCGACAAATATGACTACATTAAGGCCCAGGTAAGAGGCTCCTCTCTGGTCATGTTTAATATGTTACACAAAATCAAGCGTACTTATAGTGTACACATCTGCACATTAAGGTTCCTGGGCCACTTACAGCAGAGATTGAATCTAAAAAAGCAGAGAAGAAAAAGGCGCAAAAGGCTCAAAGAAAACAGCGAGAAAAAGAACAAAAGGAGGAGAAGAAGAAACATGAGATGGAGGTGGAGGAAAAGAAGAGGTTTGCAGCGCTTACAGATCGTGAAAAGGTAGGTTGACATGTTCATCATCACTATTCACTATTCATTATTGTTTGGAATTAAGGATTGTGCTTTGGGTTTTGATTTTAGAGAGCTTTGGCTGCAGAGCGGAGGTTAGCAGAGCAGGCGGCTGCAACAGGAGTCAGTCTCTCTAATGTCAAGTAAGAAGCCCCCTCAAGAGCCATTCTGATTATGTAATTTAGGACTTACAGTTAAGCAACACATAAATGACTGGTTACTGAACAATGGGCAATAACATCTCATATTCTTTATATTTCCTAGGAGGTGCTGGATGTGTGGGGAGTCTCTGCTTGGGAAAATTCCATTTCAGTACCTGGATTATTCATTCTGCACCCCTCGCTGTGTCCAGCAACACCGAAAAGCAAACGCTCTTCCAGCCAAAGCCTAAGACACACGGACAGTTAAAAGTCAGGGTGAATCTACCTCATTGCACATTAATTTCTGTGTCTTTCCAGTCTGCTCTCAGAGCCACATTTCAAAGGTATTTTTTATTATGGTACATGATTTGAGACACCACCTTAGTGTCTAAAATTAAACACAATGTTAACTGGATGCAAATGTAGTAAAAGAAACATTTGTTCAGTGTTTAAAATTTTGAAGCTAAAAAAGAATCAAATGCAATAAAAATACATAGTAATTCTGTTTGTGTCATTTCTTCCACAGGCCCAAGTTGAAAGCAGATGACAGTATCATGTCTGAATTGCAGTGCAGTAAACAAATGCCAACATATGAAACACTGAAATATCGAGTGGTTATGATTAAATGTTGCTACAGAAATTATATGTAACAAAGCATCGTGCCTAGGAGCATGTTCATGTACAGACACTTTAACAGCCACTGGCAGAATTATTCCTCTGAGCTGAGGGTTGAGAAACTCCGGTGCACAGAATTAGACCTATTTAACAAAACTCTGTCAAGACTTGTCAGTCGTGACATTAAGCTGAGGCCGGTCCATGAACAGGACCCGCAAGTGTGCTGGAGCCCCCTCCAGTTCCAGCACCGTGATGTTGTTGGGCTGGTCGGTGCTGAGCAGGGGTCCGGGGACATAAAGGGTCTGCTGAGGACCCCTGGCTGGCCAGTATCGACCCAGGTTCATGCCATTAATCCAGACCTGACCCTAATTTAAAGAAAAAAAGAGAACAATGAAAACATCAATAGGGTCTCAAGTGCTCAATCCTTCCTTTGTTTTTTGTTTTTTTCTCGAGGAATGACAAAACTATATTTCTGCAACTAAACTGTCCTTGAAAACTTACCTTTGTCCATTCAGTGAGCTTAAGAAAAGTGTCCCATGACAGGCCATTTGGTGGAAATGCCCCCATGTACAAGTTTGGCCCAAGTGAAATTTCTTTCTTTATGGGAGGGCTGGACTGTTTACGGGCTGAATGAGGCCACCCGCCTGCGATGGCGCCATCGATGTCCAACGAGTAAATCTTCCAATCAGTCAGTACATCTTTACCCAAGATCAGGTTACTCAACAGGCCCTGGAAAACACACATAGATTACCATGTCATATCAGTACATGTATTTAACATATAGAAAATTCACATTAAAGAAATCCCAAATACCACATGGTGTACAAACATGTTTCAGATCAGCAGTGTGCAACCAGTGTCTCTCAAACCCCTCTAGTGTGTCTCAGTTTATAACATTTTTCTGTAATTCTTGTTTAAAGTCATTATTAAATTATGCACTTCTAAAAATATGTAGCCAATACACAGAATAAAAAAAAATGTTTCAGAAAAATGTAAATCATACACCTTACAACCTAGATAATGGTCAAGCAAACAAAGTTGTAATATCCTCAGTCTACTTTTTATTTTATGACGCCACTATATAAGATATTAAGAGCTTAAAAAATAAATAAAAATGTTGATTGTCTTAATTGTTCTATAATTTCATAAATGCACCAAAACATTGCAATACTCTAAAAATATTCCAGAAAAAGTAGAAATTATTTAATAATACAAACACTGCAAAGTAGCCACTTGAATGAAATCTTATTTAGAGCTAATGTAATGTATAATGTAATGTATATATTTAATTTCTGGGCAAAACATCCTCTTGGTGAAGGCTGCTGACCCCTGTGTATAGTCTATCAGCTGGGTTTTTAGATGAAAGAAATTAAAAGGAAATGCTTCGATGCTTCAGACACACTGAGGAGACACAGAGGCTTAAACTGATTTTGTTTGCACGGGAAAAGTGACTTTATGGTGTACTGGACAAAGAGTTTGACCCTTGCCTTGTAGTCATTGATCTTGCTCCCAAAGTTAACCCTGCCCATATTCTCAACAAGGATGTCCACTGTGTCCCCCTGCTGTCCAGTGACATTCATCACCAGCGCTGTGTCTCTCTGCAACAGACCTTGATAAACCTGTTTACAGACAAACACATGATTTTAATCAGGAAAAAGAGCAAGAAAACACAAAATAATTCTGTTGTTCTACCATGATGGTATACGAACAGGCATGCTTGGTCTTAACCTGTGATGTTTTCCCCACACCTGACCTGGAAATCTGATTGGCCAGACAACAAAAGTTCATTGTAAGCGCTTACCCCATTGACGGACACATATGCACGGTCATGAACCCCATTCAGTGGAGAGATAAGTGGCGTGGGCTCTGAGAGGTCCCTGGGCAGCGTGGTCCGGTACAGCATGTATCCATAGTACTAAAGACAATAGACATGACAGGTCGTGGACACAAAAGTCCAGAAGTTCTCCACGTTTCAAGAGGTTTACTGTGAGTACAATGAAAGTCCCTCTCCTATTGTTGCCTTCAGACAGACACTATACCTGTTTCATCTCTTCGAATGTCAGAGGATAGTGGGACTGGACAGGTCCCATGGGTGACAGGGTGCTCAAGAGAGCGCCGACGTTTCCAACCTGAGTAGGTGTATGTATTATTAGTGCCAATCACATCCAATCTGATGACATTAGTGTCATCAGCACCTACTAAAATTATTTTACCTTTTTAAGAGTCACAAAGCCGTAGGCAAACTTTGGAGTGGCAGGAGGCATGGGTCCAGCGGGAATATCTCGAAACTGGACCAAGACAGCGATGCATTAATGATACACTTGTTCATCTGTAGTCATAACAGGAACACTGGTGGCTTAATGTTCATTTAGTGGTACCTGTTTTATGACATCTCTGATGGCCAGCAGCTTCTCTGTGGGGTCTCCTGCCTCCGACAGTGGGGCGTCATAGTCATAACTGGTCACAACTGAGCGGAACCGTCTGTCGTGATCAGCACCTTTTAGAGAACAAAAGAGTAATATTAAAAAAAAAGGCATCAAAACTACGGCGAAGTAAAATAATTTAACACAACAGCTGTCTTTACCATTCCAGTAGCCAAAGTTAGTACCGCCTTCAAACATGTACCTGAGAAGAAGGTGTACAATGTGTCATTTCAGATCTTCTAAAAATGACCAGTTTTCATAGGATTTTTTTTTAGTACAGGCTAAGAACAGAACACCACATGCATTATACTTTTGTACTGGAAGAAGGAGGAAAAGACTGAAAGATTAGGGGAGACATACATGTTGACGTTGGCCCCCATGGTTAGCATTTCTCCTAGCACTTTGCTAACCTTCTCAGTGGTAACCCTAGCATGCTGATCTCCCCAGTGGTCCAACCAGCCGGTGTAGAACTCTGAGTTCACCTGTAACATCATCCAAAGCAGTTTTCCTCATGTTATGCTGGTTTTATGGTTCATTCGTGTCTGCATGCAATGTATGATTAAGGTCACACTAACCAGGGGGCCTCGAGGTTCGAACCGTCTTTGCCGCTTGAAGGCTTCAGAAATGTTGGTGTCTGAATAGGAGAATAAATGACAGATATTGTAGCTTTCTGAATTAGTAACTTCAAACAAGATCACTGAAATAATCATTAATAGGTTGTAAGGCCCTTATAAGTCTTATAAGACACTTGTTGGCTGTATTGTGTATGATTAAGACTATAAATATCAATACTAGCAGCTGCTCATTGCTTCCATTAGAAAGTTCTGAATATTTTCCCTCATATAGAAAAAAAATTTATTTGAGTTTAAAGCTTCAATGTGTGATATTTAGTGACATCTAGTGGTGATGTTACAGATGGTAATTTACTGAATACACTCCACTTACAATGGTTGCAAAAAAGCTCAAGTCCCTTCCTGTTTTTGCTGGTTATGGATATTTTTATTGAGCGGATATTAACTCTAGTCTGCACTCAAACCTATTAGATGACACTGATGCAGCATCACACTGAATGCCACTTGCTATTAAATGGAAAAAGAAGAAGAGGAAGTTGGTTCTGAGCTACTGAAGACACATGGCAGCACAATGTGGTGCACTCCACGAACGGTGACCTGCTCCCTCAGTCATTTTAAGGTGATAAAAACAATGAAAATGACTCTTATTTTCATAGAATACAGATGAATGAAAACATAACTCTGAATATTATACAGTAACTATTTTACTACAATGCCACATTTACTAAGATGTTCGTTGTTTGATTAAGATTAAGACATTCTTTTTTTATGTATTTAGTAGCAGGTAACTGCTCTTATTAACAGCTAAAAGTGCTTTTTGCAGACAACAGATAAGCTGAGAATAATGCTTTTTGGTGGAAAATAAATCCATTATTAAACAATTAAACATTTGTGACTGATAAACCAAACCAGGCATTGAAAAATAATTCCTGTAGGTACTGTTCAGATGCTTATTAGCACCTACATAACCTTACTAACATGTTATAAAGTCTATTAGCATCTTCTAAAGACTTGTAAAGGCTTTATTATCTGTTAATTCGCGCTTATGACAAGGACATTGTTACCCAGAAATGTAGCTCTTACTGTCTTGATGATCCAGTGTATAATACTAACCTGTACCAAAGTCCACGGTGGCGTATAATCCTTCCAGAGTCCCACATGTCATCTCCTTGTCTGTGTTCCCATCAGTAGTGAACAAGACCGTATCCTCACCCAGAAAGAAGCGGAACAGGGTTTGCAGGTGACGCATGTAGTTGTAGTCACAAGCGTAGTAACTTCCATATTCATTCTCCACCTTGTGTCAAAGAGGACGACCCATTAAAATCATATTAACATCCCTACTTTTACCAGCACATCATTCCTTATTGATCTACCTGGACACTAATGATGTTCCCCCCGTTGATATAGAGCCACGGCTTAATTTTTGGGAGGAGGACTGCGAACCAGTTGTTGACTGCCTGCAAATAATCTGAAGCAGACAAAAGCACATCAGTGGAAAAATACATTTGGAAATTTAGAGCCAGATGATTAATATTTGTATGTAATACCTGTGTCAGCTGAGCGAAGTATGATGTTTGGCTTTTGGAGTAACCACGCTGGAAGCCCACCCTGTCAAGGACCATATATAATGTCCCATCAGGTAATAATATTAACAAGAAATGAATTAACTTAAAGGACATCCACGTACATCAACACAACTATAATAATGTAAATTAACTTCCAATGACATTACAAATGTACTTTAGGCTTTCTGTGAATTCTCAATGATATATTTTATTAATCTTTTGATTAAATTGCAGCAAACAAAGCTATGATAGGAATATTTGAGAGTAAAATCAAATTAAACACAACAGTGAAGTGAGAAATGTAAAAGTACTTACTTTAATCTATTTTAAGTACATTTCTTTTCTATTCTATTTTGTTTTCTTCTTTTTCAGTGTTTAGACTGAGATTCTGTTAACACAGCAGAACATTTCTGTGTTAATAATATTTATAATTTTTCAGGTATGAGTTAAGTTTTAAGTAAAAGCTGTTATTTAGAGTTTATGCTGACACTGTCAAAACAGTTACAAAATGTTCAATGCTTTGTTGTTTTCCCTTTTTTTTGTTTTAGTTATATAATCTAATAAGCCACTTTTTATTCATGAATATTTAACATAATGTTATCACTAGTTTCTGAAAGCCTTTTTCTAAATTTGCTTATTGGAAACCGTGTCATAAAGCATAAAACCATAATAACTTTTAGTCAAGAGCACAAATCAGCCTGATACATTCTGATTTTTTTTTTCTTTTTTTTAGTTCTGATTGATATTTTTGACCATAAAAATTAGATTCCTCACCATTTCCCATTCTGCACAGATGTAAGGTCCTGGACGCAGAATGACCAGAAGTCCCGTCTGATTGGCCAGATTCAAGAAATGCTCCAAATCTCTGTCTCCTGTGAAGTTGTACACCCCCTGGACTCTTTCATGGAAGTTCCATGGCACATATCTAAACACAGTTAATCACCACAGTGAGGACAGATGACAACACCTTGGATGGAATATAGCATCTATTGAGCTTACACTTGGACAGCATTGAGCCCAGTCATGTACATCTTCAGGAGCCGGTCCTTCCAGTAGTACTGTGGGATTCTGGAGTAGTGAATACTGCCTGAGATGTACTGGAAAGGCTTGTCATCTTTGAGGAAACAGTTGTTTTTGTAGTCTATAGAGAAGGATCTTTTCCCTGAGGCCTGCAACAGGATCAGAGGTGAGAGTTCATCTTCAGTGAAACTATACTTTCTATTAAAAACAAACTTTTTACACATGCTTTTGGATTTAACTTTTCACACTGAACTGTAAACTTTAAAATGCAATGTTTGTTTTCCAGGAAGTGCCCACCTATGACTGATCAGGTGACTTCACTATGAATTAACCAGTAACTTTCAGTTTGTTTCTTACCAAGTTTCCACTGACACACAAACAGGCAAAGTTCAGTGCAACAAACGTCAAGAAACCCGCAGCCATGGCCTCTGTTCAGGAGCGACGACCGGCCCTAAGGTGAATCCATCTGTGCTGTGGGTTATGTTGTTGCAGTTTAGTGTCTGTGGGGCTTTTTGTGATGCTCTGAGTCCTGCATGTCTCTCAACTGGGGAAGAGTCGTGTTGTGTCGCCCGCTCCACTGCACTGTCATGTGACTTTCACGTTTGTGTCCTGCAGGGTCCTAAAGCCCGTCGGGTTCTGCCATGGTTATTCCCATTATTCTGATATCCTGTTTACCATACCATACCATACCATACCATACCATACCATACCATACTGAAATATTATTTGAATTCAAATATTAAAGCATTAGGAGAAAGTGCTGTTTGTTTAGTTTGTTTTAATTCAACAAGGTTAGTGATAAGTTCTTTGTGACCAGATTTCTGTTTTTACCCTGTTTTAGTTTAAAAAGTTAGTCAGTTGGTTAAGATTGTTAAGATAGAAACCATCTGTATGTACAAGAGTTAATTATCTTCTGTTCTTCCTTTAGATACACATCTATACACACACGTTCACACACATAGCACTGTCAGACATAGGTGATAAGACGTAAACTCATTGTTGGTGTGAGTTTATTTAGAGTTGAGCCCCCGCATCTGTTTGAGCTAGTTAGATAAAGCTAAGACCAACCCATTTGTAAGGGTGAGCCTACCCATAGGGGAATAAATGTGGATTTCATGTGATGTTCGGGACTCATTGTGTTGAGTCCATCTTATTTGTGATCAGAATAAACTTTGTCAACTTTGAGACTGAGCTGAATCCAGATTCATCCCTGGAGCTGCCGACAAAAGAACACGTTTACAATACCATACCAACTTTATTTATAGAGCACTTTAGGAACTTTACATTTGGCCAAAGTGCCATACACAAATCATAAAACAAGGCACTAATTGAATAAAATAGTGACGACACAGGGTGTAAAGGAGGCTAAAACAACAAAATACAACCATCATTAAAAACAAATTAAAATCTGGTAAAAACAACATAGGAAATCTAAAACATCTCACTCCTTGATTAAAAGCCAACAAGAAAAAGTGTGTTTTCAGACGTGAATTAAAAACTGGCAAAGGCTGAGCCTGTCTAACATTTAAAGGCAAGTGTTTAAGTAGTATTTATTACCCCTCCGCCAACGGGGAGGCAAACGGTATTGATTTGCTTCAGTTTGTTTGTTTCTTTGTTTGTTGACACTCTAGCAGCAAAACTATAGGTTGAATTCATACCAGATTGGGTTTATAGATTGCCAGTGACACACAATAAATTTGATTACATTTTGGGAAAAGTAGGTCAAAGTTAACATTTTTTTAATGAATTTTTCAAATCTTTTTCTTCCCCTATTTACTTAAAATGGGCAAAAATTCAAATGTCTATAGAAACATCAATTTTGTTTCAATTAATTTCAAACTTTGCACATATATAGAAGCAGTTAATATGCAAACATCAGCACACATATGTACATGATGACATCAGTTGGATCAATGCCAAAATAAGCGACAATATGTATGAGGGGTGGGGTTTGTTGTGCCTGGCACCACTTGTTTGTTTATTTATTTATTTACTTATTTACTTTCTTTTTTTCGAAAGTATCTGTGGAGGTAATGTCTTTGCAATGACTGGATATGGTTGTAATGCCACCTATTCTGTCACTTTGTGATAAGATAGGAGTCCAATAAAGAGTCAAAGTCCCTCCTTCTCCACCTCATCAGATCAGATAAGATAAAATAAGATAAGATAAGATAAGATAAGATGCATTCAATACACACACAACCAGACAACATGAGACAAAATGTATAAAATAATCATTTATAAATAAAATGTAAACTAAAAATTTAAATAATAACACAGAGTTATCTACAGTTCTTGAGACAAGGCAGGAAATACACTGTTACTCGTAAAGTTTTCAGATACGTTCGTCTTTTCATTACTATTTGTACACATCAGTAATCACCTTTGACCAGGTGCAATGATTACATACTGAGTCCCAGTTACACTTGATCTGTTAAGAATAAATCGCATTGTCACAATCATTCCATGAGAAAAAATATTTTATTCCAGCTTTTGGGCAATACTGTAATTGCATATTAGCATCAGAATAGAGCAAAAGACAGATTATTTTAGATCCCATTTTAATTCACCACCACCATTTGCACATAAATTAAAAGATAAGAAGTCACGAAAGTCACATCAAGATAGCAAAGAACCATTTAGTTTCTGCATCTCTCGTTGCACACGGCATGCATAATCAACACCAAAATGGCTGATAGATCATTACATTTGAACTAAAACTTTGAAACCAAGGAGAAAAAGTATTAAAAGATGTAATAATGACTATAGTCTGCTCATGCTAAAGCTGCAGATGCATTCAGGTCTGTTGTCTTTCTATTTGCATATTTCCTTCAACAGTTAGTGATGTAAGAAAGTACATTCTCTAGCCTAATCTCTATTTTCTTTATTACGTATATTATTTGAAAAAAATATAGTCTGTCAATCAATACATTTTGTACATTTCACACAATTATGCTAATACAGCTGTCAGGGGTAAGGGTTACAACCATTACCTTAAATATTAACTAACCACACTTATTGGTTATTGATACATGGACACACATATTGACATTGTTTTGTTAGAACTAAATGTTCTTTACACACTTGAATTGTAGGGCTGAACCTGCATTACAACATACCATTATAAAGAAGTGCAGTTTTATGGTGACAGAGAAATTTCTATAAGTCATTTTCTCCAGACATGAAGGAACACCCTCCAGCAAAAATCTCATTATCACTTATATATTTCCCTCTACTAGCCTGGCACATGTCAGTGTGTGTGTGTGTGTGTGTGTGTGTGTGTGTGTGTGTGTGTGTGTGTGTGAATTGGGTATTTTATCTCATTAAAACTATTTTTGAGTCTTTTAATAACA
>JAPQRP010000016.1:28445756-28457691 GCA_037367295.1 Apogon hyalosoma | reverse complement strand
TTCCCACCCCCTCACCCTCCCATCCCTGGTCCTACATGAAATAATTGATGATTGTAATAAAAAAATAAATAAAAAATAGCAAAGTACTCATAGAACAAAAAAAGGTAAAATGAAAAAAAAAAAAAGCCTAATAAACAAATCTGCTTATTCACCATTACATCTGTGTTTTTATTCTCGTATGTGGCCCTCTTAAAAAGGACATGCCCATCCAGTCTTGGTTGGGTAAATCATGGGCTCTTTGTGGAGAGGGGGACACAAAGAGGGCGGATGCTGAGGGCGGTCCGCGGCCCCTCAGGCTCCGCCCCTGTGCATAATCAGCCGGTTCCATTGAAAGGACTAGACGGCAGGACGCACGGCTCCACAGCGGCTCCACGGGACGCGCACTGACGGACCGACCCAACAGAACAGGACACCGCTCAGACTGCACAGAAACACAGAATAACCCTGTCAAATGCCTTCTGTCCACTGCTGCTAGAGTCTCCTCGGGAACGGGACGGAAAGGAGAACTTTTATTCATCCTAACAAAGCGGATGGAAATCATTTGGGAATACAGCTTCCTCTCCTCCGCCACTGTGGTACCCTGAAACCAGACTACAAAAACAACACAACTCGGGGCTCCGCTCATTATGGACACTTTCTTTTTAGAGGTAAGTTGCATTTATGCGTCAGCCGTGCGTAATGACGGCGCATTTTTGCGTTTTCCCAACACACTCACTATTGAATGATTTTGGAGCCGCGTCGGTCTTTGTTTTGCTTTCCCATGCAGGGTTGTGTATCCCCTGACCCAACCCATAGCTACTTTCGGTCTCATATCAGTTTTTGCTCTCCTATCACTGAAAACAGCACCTTTCCCCCCACATGAGTTTATATTTTTTCCTAGTTTGGTCTTTGTGCTTCCCTCTCATCCTGGTGTCCTTGCACTGGGCTGTACCTACAGGATGCAGCTTTAGTGGAAACCTGATTCTTAAAAGTTTAATGTGCCAACAAGACTCAGACAAGACACATTAAAGTTAAAAATACCTAGTAAATAGAGTCAAGGTTATCTATAAGACAACAGGTCAACATCACTTCCATTACCGATGTGTTTTCTCTTAAAATGTATTCTCTTCTATGGTTTATTTGTATATTTCAGTGTGTAATAGCCTAGAGTTTGTGCCCTTAGTCCGATGTGTCATCTCCAAACCAGACAAATGCATACAATCACTCACTGGGCTTATGTAGAGATGTATAGGTCTGATTTGTCATTCAGCTCTGAGTCACACACACACTAAGTGAAAGACAGACAATGTGTCAGGTCTAATATGTGAAGTGGATCTCCTCTGGTCCATTCACCTGCCTGATCCTCCGGGATGTGGATTATCCTGTGTCCATCTGAGCTAAGACTTTCTCATCCATTTATTAGCCTCACAGTTGTAAAAACTGTTACTCATGCATGTTGGTTTTACGCAATACTATGTTATAATTAACTTATCTGTTCAGAGAGGTAACTTTTTCTATTATAAAACACAGATTTCTTAATGTTTCTGACAAAATTGGTTAAAAACAACTATATTCCTCAATAAAATATTACTTATTGGTGAATTATATCCAAAAGTAAAGTCAGTGGGCTTCTAATTTCAGTTTTTTCTTCTTCTATAAACCAACTGTGCAGCGAACAGATTGAGATTTACTGGATTTTGGTTTATAATCTGGTTTCATTACAGTGATATGTTTTGCAGAGAAAGGTTATTAAGTCATCTCGGCTCAGTTGAGTGCATTATTTTTATTATAGGTGTGGATCCATTATCAACTTGCTGACTTTTTTTCACCAGGTTGATTGTTTTTGTTATATGTAAGGTATTATATTACTTTTTCTCCTGCAAAAGTAGACTTTACCGAAGTTAAATAACGTGTGTGACTGTTATCACTGGCTATGTGAGCCTTTATTTTGACTTCCTATGTATACAGATAGACCAGTCTGACCACAATACAGTAACAAGATGACACAAGAAATAAACACAGACAAACCTTCCCATAAACTGAACTTCACTTCATGCGATGAATACTGGTATTATTCGACGTTGTTGTAGGGATGGCTTGTATTTCAGCTGTGAGTGTGATACACTGTCTTTGTTGCTGATTATTAGGGAGTGAATGAATGAAGTGTCCTGGTTTCTCACATAACTTTTGGGTTGAGGAGGGAAGCCAGCATCCTGAATGCCGCAGTCCTGAGTGTCCACTGTGGATTTAATTAAGCAGGAATTCTGGGATGGAAGTAAGATGAGGATTAAACTCAGTGGAAACAAGTGCAGCAGGATAAATCTTAGGCATGATTCATTAGTGTGTCTGGTCAATCCAGCCTCTCCTCCTGACAGCTAACGTGATGTGGACATTGGAGCATAAATCATGAATCTGTTCAGCTTCTTGGAACAGTTTTATGAAACTTATAACTGGAGGTGCATTTACATCAACATGTTTATTTGTCAAATTGTTTTGAAAATCACAAAATTGGAGAAAAAAAAAAAAAGGAGGCTTTTGCTAGGTTTCACAAAAGAGTAAATCACATAGAGGGAACGGAAACATATTAGAATAAATTCAGATATAGTGACCATTTAACTTGTGATTGATCAGCTGACTGATCAGCTGTTTGCAGAATCTTCACATATATTATGATAATTTGCAAAAACAAGTCCAGTCCAGCAGTGAATACAGAATAGACATTACAACTCTTTTAGATGGAAAATGGCAACGTAATGCTCTGCTTCTTCTATTCTGCTTATTAGAAACATGTAAAAAAGCCTGCAGCGCCACCCACTGGCAACACAACGCAGCATAGATTATTCAGACCAGTTAACTTTTTAAAACCTGACGCGTCATTACTGACACATCCTGCATATACTCAGTTTGGATGGCTGTAACTCTTTCACTGCTTGTGCAATTGGAAAAATTCCAATGGTATCTGATACCTGAAACATTGCGCTTTATAGGCTTTATTGGGTCATTACAGTAATTTTACTCATACCTGTACTAAGAGCTGGAGAAGAAGCCATTTAATCAGTATTATAACATGCAGTAAATTGTAAATGATGGTTAGATTTACAAAGATCTAGAAAAGAAAGTGCTCTGGAAAAATGGGCAAATGGACTCCCTCACAGCATATTTTGCAACCTTTTTACAGTCAAAATAAGAAATAAAGTCCAGACAGACCTTTTTAGGCTTAGGGTTTAAAGGGTTAATAGAAATGCACTTGATTTGCTTTATGTTTTTGTGACTTTTTAGCATGAGAATCAGCTTAATTTGGAAAGTACATAAACACATACAAGGAATTATTTGTCGGTAGCTCTTGTTTCTCTAGTATAAGATGAATAAAAATGTGAGGGAAAAAAAGGAAAGCAAGAGATGAGGAAAACTATATAAACTCTTTATAGGTAAATACAGAGGTATTGAGCTATACACAGTAATAATAAAGCATGAAACAATAAGATGCATCAAGAAAAAAACAACACAAAATGCAAAAGTAAGTAAAAGTAGTGAAAAGGCAAGAAATGTCACCAAATAAAAATCATGAACAATATGTAAAAAGGCACAAAAAAACAAGATGAAACATCAAAAAGATGTCAATGACATAAAAGATGCAACAAGATGAAAATGACATAAAAAATGAAAATGATGGGAGAGAAGTTTGGAAGCACATCTCATGTTGTGAGTTTGTCACCCGTAAAGCAAAGATGGACGGCCATTTGCTTCATGTTTTATAGGGATGCACCAATACCGATACCAGTATTGGGTATCGGTCCGATACTGAGCATGTGTACTAATACTTGTACTTGTAAAAGTGCTCCAATACAAACACACTGATACTACTTGACGGCAGCGTGATGTTCACCTTGTAGGTACTGGTACGCGATCGAGGAGTAACGTCAGCAGTGTGGAGATTTTTCAAAATAAACGACGGTGACAAAAGTAACAGTGACTGCAAGTTACGTTAAAGACACAGACAGATATGGATGGAGCGTATTTTCTGTCCTCTGCGTACATTCCTTACGCAGTTCTGTCTGTTTTCCGGGAGCCTACGGATGCGTACCCAGAGCCATATAAAGATCATCATATTATTTTACATGTAAGGCTCTGTGCGAACCCAGACGGAGAAGCAGTACCACTGGGAACCATGGAGGTAGCAGATCTTTACAAAGAGCAACTGTCAGTGAAAAACTACTGACATATTTATGACAACTGCCCTCATCAATATCAATATCAACATTAGTACTACCTCCTCTGTCATTGCCATGTTTGTTATTAGTGACTTTCTTCTTCTTCTTCTCAAAAACTTTACTCTTCTTTGTGGTATTTGGTAAGTATGGTTAATTAAGAGCGGCGCCCTCTGGTGGATTGATTGAGAAATGTTCATTCCAACGCATTAAATGTCAGTAGCAGCACTTTGTTACAGTCAGACAAACGACAAAGACAATAAAGCACATTTTCAAAAGTAACTAAAAACTGTAATGGTATTATTAAGTACTCATATCGGTACTCGGTATTGGCACATAATCAAATGTAAGTACTTGTACTTGTACTCGGTCTGGAAAAAAGTGGTACCGGTGCTTCCCTAGAGTTTTACAGTAACTACAGATGCACACTGGTCCAGGTTTGCTCTTATCCCTAAAAAAGACAGTGTTGCTCATAAGCAGCAAAAATGAGTATTCCAGTAGTATTCCTGTCCATAGCGGAAGATGTTAACAGTGTTTGGGAGGTGCAGCGTTACAGCAGGGGCATGTACATGTGCTCAGAGGTTTATCCTGAAAGCCCATCCTGTCCATCAGTGTGACCTTTCCTTTCAGGAGCTGACAGAACACCATAAAACCCTCAGCGCCGCCGCCTTTAACTCCACACCCCGTCCATCCTCTGAAGGGATGAGCCACTAAACACACATCAGCACTAAGTATGTGTCACAAATCTTGTCACTGACTTCAGAATTCTGCCAGACTGAAGGATATATATATATATATATATATATATATATAAAATAGATCACACACAAACACACCGTAATGGGCAGAAATAAGAACTATGTAACTATATGAAGTTAAATGACAAAATACATGCTGGAGACAAATTAATAATCGCTGACAGGATGTTTATAAAAACTTTATATAATAATAAAAGTTGGTGTGAAAACTGAATTTTAGGTAAAACAAAGTTATAGATTTCACAATTATCTTGATACTCAACAGTTCAGTTCAATACTTACATGGTTTCTTACAAAGTGAGAGTAAATGTCATACATAATATATTCTGTATAAAAATGTTTTTTTAAAGGTTGTGGGAATGACATTTGTTGATTAATCTACTATCATTGTCATATTAGCCTTTAAAAATCCACTATGAGTGAAACGCTAACAAACGTAATAGTAATCTGTGATAATTACACAGAAAAATATGTTTTAAATTACAGTCACAAAACTAAATTTAATCATAATAAATCATTAAATCTGAGTATATTTGTTTTAATGAAAAAAACACAACACAAGCCAGAAGAAAAAATTGCAGTGCAAATTCATCAAGGGTCAGATGATGATGTATTGAAGAAATTGTGCTGTTGTTAGGTTTTACATTTTGTCTTAATACAGTCACATCCACAAGTATTTGGACAACGACACATGTTTTGTAATTTTGTCTCTGTACACCTTCACAGTGGAAAGAAATGAAACAAGAAGATGTGATCGAACTATGGGCTTTTAGCTTTAACTCAAGGGTTTTAACAAAAATATTTCATGAACCATTTAAGAATTACAGCCTTTTTTAAATGCACATCTGCTGTCTGCTGTAAATGCCAAAATATTTTTTTTTGTTTTATGTCCAAACACTGAAAAGAAAGGCAGATAGCCCAGTAAGAGAAAAGAAAAAAACTATGCACAAGTGGGGAGTGATCTTTTCCAAACAACAACCAAACAAAAGTAATCAAAAAGTATGAATTAACTTATGTTGAAGTATTTAAAATAATTACATTGCTTATTTTTAACTAGTAAGCTGTAACCTGTTAAATCTCAAAATGATCCAAATGCTGCACGGACAGAAAATAATCTGTGATATTTTTTGCTTCTGTGAGACACCCAGTGGACTCAGTTGAATCCATCTACAGTATGTGTGTTTCTAAACTTGGTAATCGGTTCCTTTATAGCTGCAGCTGCTGGACACTGTAGAGTCACACGAGGACCTTTCCATACCCGTTAACGCCTTACGTTACACACCAAATTCCTTCCTCTCAGAGATATTCTGACACAGGGAATCCCAGATTCCCAGCCGTGACCCCTCAAATTCCTGGTCAAGGCCACGCATTGTAGAGCCGCGGCGACGAGGTTTAGGTTTCACACCATCACCACCTCTACCACACACACACCATCCTCAAACATCCCTCACAGCCCTGTGTCTCAGTCTTTGAAGCCGGAGCTGTGGATCGGCATGCGTTGTAAGCGTTCTGTGATGAAATGGGTAATGTGAGAAACCTGCTCTTCGGAGTGGACTATTTTTCTCTTCCGATGGCCGGGTCTTTTCTGCCCAGTTGTCATTTCCTCCAGCTGCCCCTTTTTAGTGAGCTGAGAAGACATCCGAGATCTCTTCACTTCCACCCATACAGAGTTCTGATGGAGTGAGGAAGGAGGTCAGGAAGTAAAGTTTAGATGGAGGAAGGAAAGGCCCAAACATGCCTAATGGGTCCAGTGCCTTTGAATCTTTTCTAAACTTCTGTCTGATCCGTTAATAAAGTGGTTATTGTGTGGATCATAATGACCAATTAGGGATTTTCTGACAATGCTCTTGAGAATGTTGCGTCTTAAACTTTGTGGTGAATTAATAGGGCTGGTTGTTTGTGAACAAACAGAACAAGCATTATTACAGGAGTGGTTTATGTGTGCGTCAGCAGAACGGCTGCAGCTTTGGTACAGTCTGGAGGTGGTTTAATCTGTCACAAGTGTGCTGAGACTAATTACCAGCAGGCATTGTCTGACCACACACCAAATAACACAGATAATCCTTCCTCTAATGACACAGAATCCCACTGTTTGGGGAGATTGTTTCGCTAACGTCAGGTAATAATAAAAGAACATGTTACATTAGGATTTTCCATTGTATTACAACGCAAACATTTCTCTACTTTGTAAGTCTGGTGAATGCTTTGAAATTTCGATAATGATCTAATTGTTTTTTTCTTTTTTTTTTTACCTGGCTAGCTTGTGTTTGCATTTCTTGTGTCTCTTTCGGTAATCTGACCCTCGTCTATCAGCGAGCTGACCTTCTCACGGGGAGCTTGGTGCTGTGATAACCTCCTGCTGACACTATGGTGTTTACTTTAGCTTTAACATGCTACATCTCTTTGTCTTTAGACAAAGGTCTTTTGACAGTTCACCATATCACTAACAAATAATTCAGGAGTTTGGGCTTCTATTAGCCCATATCGGGCAGGCAGGTGCTGTATGAAGTGACGTCTCAGCTTTATCACATCACAGAGGTCTGTCTCTGTCGCCTTCCCGTGTCAGAATCAACTGCAGATGAGGGTTAGATCATTCAATGTGCTCATAAAACAAATAACTGATGTTTAATATTCTCTTCGACACCCATCCTTCCTGTTACGTGTGTGCTGTCTTTATCAGAGCAGTCCAGGATGTGTCACTCCCTCAAAAATAAAAGATAATAAATAACCTTAAAGCTTTGGATAAATCCTTAGTTTGCAATATCAGCAAGACCATAATGATGAGGAACATTCCCAAACTGTTTATTTAAGAGAAAATGAAGAAATAGGTGTGTAGTCATCCAAGGTATTCTTAAAAAACACTTCTAACAAAATTATTTATAGAGGAGATGGTAGGGCTGAGTAGTTTATCTGACTGTAAACTCTGCATTTTTGCATCATTTTGGACCAACATTACAACATTACAACATTACGTAGATGAAGTGAACACTATTGACATTTACTTGTACACACAGCTGCTGTACATACAGTCCAATAATCTAGACTATAATAACCTAATTTATCCTGTTGGGACTCATAATGCATCAAGAACTTAAGTCTTCAGCGTCTGCATAAACCAGACTCACTACATGTTGGAGTTCAGAAGCTGTTGATGGACTTACAGTAATTCTTTGTCATTATTCTTTCAGCAGCAGCAAGACAAGATATTAACCAACCTTAGAAAGTTAATGCAGGTAGAACACTTTAGGTAGACAGAAAGCAAAATATCTTTATAAAATGACTAAAATAAACTCAATAGCCTAAGAACCTGTGGAAGTGACATTAATGCTACAAACCCAGAGGTTCGTACAATGCTGTCTATAAAATATTGTAATTATACTGATAAACATCAACTGTTTTTTAATGATGTAATCTGTGTAAGCCATCTGAGAAGTATCATCTTAATAATAAATATCTTTGCCAACAGAAAACCATAACTGACATGTTGATCATACTCTGCACTGACTGACTGTGTTTAGTCACTTGTATCATAAGTGTCCATACATTTCTCCTCCTGATAAAGCTGTCACTAAATCAGATCAATCCTCTACTTCACAGAAAAATCCCAGTGGTTTTCAGCATTTTTATGTATTTTTCCAGGATACTTGTCTGGAGAAAATTAAAGCTGCTGTTTATCAGCTGACCTCATACAATAAAGGTCATCACCTTGACTGCCCTACCTTAGCGACACTGTGAGCTGGTAATGAGTGTAGCTTAAATCCTCTTGGTGCAGAGGTCTCGTCTGGCAGCTTAATAACAGCCAACCTGTGATTACTGCTCCCAGCCCAGATGTTGACTTTCCTTTTTTAGCCCCCTATGATTACTGCGTGCAGAGGCAGCCTATTACGCCTTGGATTTTGTCTGTCGGCACACACTTGCCTGTGTATTAAATTTTAAACATGTTGCAACAGTCACATGGGAGTTTAGCCTGAGGTAAAAAAAAAATATATATATAATAA
This sequence comes from Apogon hyalosoma, assembly GCA_037367295.1. Lineage (NCBI taxonomy): Eukaryota > Metazoa > Chordata > Actinopteri > Kurtiformes > Apogonidae > Apogon > Apogon hyalosoma. Next base: position 28,448,748 of record JAPQRP010000016.1, on the reverse strand, counting down.
TGTATTTGTTGGCTGGCTCATGATTAGATCACCTCCATAATTGTAATTTAAGGACTAATTGGCAGGATGAGCACCCTGCCAGGTTTCAGTACACTTCTGAGTGTAAATGGTACCTCTGCGATTTACAGAACACAGCACGGCACAACCCACAGTCCTGACCTGTAAACAGATTCCCATCCCGTCTGTTTTATTAGACATGAGTATGTGTGTTCATGCCTGAGGCTGACACGTACATGTGGAAAAAATGTAGGAGTTAACTGATTTTTCAAGAAACTTGGTGTAATAGAAGAGAGTGGGCAGAAGATGAAACCATTAATTTTTGGAGCACTGTTTTTGGTTTTTTTTGGGGGTTTTTTCACTTCAAAAATATTTCAGAGGTCCTGTGTAACTTAGAATCGTAACATTCATTCATTGTAGGTGGAGGGCAGTGGGTTGAAGCTGGGGTTCACCCTGGACAGGTCGGCAGTTCATCACAGTTCTGACATATACACCAAACAAACACAAACAGTTTAATAAGTCGCATGTATTTAGAATGTGAGAGGAAACCGGACTTCCCACAGAGAACCCACATGGGTAGGACAAACATGTAAATTCTGGGGCCCGGGGCCTTCCTGCTGTGAGACAACAGCGATAATGACTACATCATGTGCCACGTATTGAAACAATTAATTTTAAAACAATAAACTGATCTCAAACCGGTATCTATATCATAAAAACCAAGTGGCTGCTGTGTGCATGTGTGTATGTGTGTGTGTGTGTGTGTGTGTGTGTGTGTGTCTGGGGATTCACACAAAATCCAGAAAGAGCTGACTGCCGCAGTGTGGCATACTGATGTATTTTTGGTCAAGGAAGACGATAGTAAAAATGGTATGCTGATAGCACCAATATTTTGGGAGATATTAGTAATTTTGGAATACAATAGCCTTACAATCATGTTGCTGTGGCCAGAATGCTTTGGCGGTGACTGCTGGACAAATGCGGTACAGCATGCACAAATACATAACAGCATAAAAACTACTACATCTAAAACCTGTGGATCTCCACGGGTCAACGCGATAGTAAACTCTAACAGTGCATCCAGAAAGATACATTGGACTGTTTAATTACTCAAAAGTATGTTGGACATTAATATAGATAGTTAGTATGGATATAGTGTGTGTGGTACATACGGATGTGAGAGTTCAGACAGAGTTAGTGTTACTATAAAACCAACCTATGGCGTCATCTAAGGGGGAAAACATAGGTCCTAATATATGATGTGTTTGTGATTCATTTGTATTGTGAACAAAAATTAGAGTAAACTTTTAGCCTTGATGGTGGGTTGTACTCTTCAAGTTTGCTTCTAGTTAAACAATGTGCTACATTTCCTCTGGTGTCTGGCTCACAGGATGTTCTCTGCTGGATAATCCCACTATTGGGCAACTATTTGCATCCTCATTTTCCTCCGTACATACACTATCTGTTAATGTTTTCAAAGTCTCCATCAATACCTTAATAAACAGCAAGTTCTAACTGCAAGATGAAAATGGTGAGTTTTAGCCAAGACAGTCTTTTTGTGGCATTTGCTTTTGCAGGGATATTTGTTCAGTTTGGTGGTTCACTTCCCCAAATGTGCCACTAAAACAGTTCCTCCTGCAATTTTTTTAGAGACTGTAACTGTGCCCTGTCCTTGGCCTCACCCAAAAACAAATGTGAAAGAAGTACATATTTGTCGTACAAACCAGGAGGGTCATTTTACATACAGTATATCCCAATAATAGCAGATGTAAACTGATTATTACTTGTTGATCCACTAATCCTATCAATACATGTAGATAATTAGTGTAAAATACAGTTTGTCATCTTTTCATGGTCATCAGATATGACCCATTTGGACGTTCAGAGACTCCCTAGTGAACGTAGAAACACCGTCATCTTCTACAGCATTGATTAACCAGTAAAACCCATGGATGTTTGACTAATTACAGTGGATGGACACACTTGTTATATATTCACATAATGATATCTTTGCTGAAAAAGTCCCTTTTTCTTCGCTTTTCTCTGTTTTGATATAATAACCTTTAAATTTACTCTGAGTTTCCATGTACTTAAATTAAATCTAGGAAAATACATGATTCAGAGTGAAACTTTTAAAATACAGAGGATAATATTATGATAAACGGTGATAAGTCATTTATTGGTTAAATATAGAGACAAATTCATTTGGAAAGTGCCACAAAAGTAGCACTGGGTCTTTATGGGTTAAATCCAGTGCTGGTACTAGATAGATGTGTCTATATGTTTCAATGTCTCATCCACAGCACTGACTGACTGGATACAACATTCATAAGTCTTTGTGACTGACTGATCATTAGAAATAAACATTTACAGTTGTATTTACTCGCTTGTACTTCATTTTTGCTGTAAACCAATACTGTTTCCAAGTATCAGTTACCAATCTCCCTGACTGTTGATCGGTACCAGTATTGGTCCTGAAAAACCCTGTCGGTCATCCCTTAGAACAAATGTTTTCAAGACTCTTCGTATGTTTATCTCTCCCACTTGAACTCAACTTTTGTGTCTCGTTCTCTATCCTCAGACAGAATACAACGCACGCTTCACATTCCTCCACCAGAAGAAATATTAGTATTACTCCTCAGTCTTTGTTTATCCATTCTTGTGTGTGTTACTCGAACTTTCAGGTAAAACAACAACAGGACCTCACACGTATTTCCAGTGCCCACCCATGATCCTTCCATAACGTTCTTGTGTAAATTGCAAGCTTTGAATGTGATGAAGTATTGGAAGTGCATGTGGAGTCAGTGATAGAAGTCACACTTGTATCAGATATGCTCATAAGCGTCATCAAGCTGCTCTTCGGGGTTTTCGTTTGTTCTAGGATAGGGGTCGACCAATGTGGCTTTTGCACGGTCAATATTTTTTCACACTGAACTTAATGGATTATAAGTTAGTACTTGTAAATAAATAGATGTTCTCTTCTCAGATCAGTCTT
>JAPQRP010000016.1:28429584-28445656 GCA_037367295.1 Apogon hyalosoma | reverse complement strand
ATTTTTTCACACTGAACTTAATGGATTATAAGTTAGTACTTGTAAATAAATAGATGTTCTCTTCTCAGATCAGTCTTTATAGGTTATTATTCATGACATGCAACCATCGGATGGGTGAGATATTGCTCGAGGCCTTTTCCACAAAATCCTCTTGTTCCCGATCTGGTTCAGTCTAGAATTCTTGGTGCTGTCTAGGAAACTAGCCCGTGGCTCTGCACAGCTTAAAATTAGCAGCGCAAACTGGAATGGCAGACATTCCATGTTGGTGGAAAAAAAAAGTGCAAGAGTTTTCATGACAAACCAGGAATTTATTAGAGCTTGATATAGGACCTCCACTTGGACTTGACCCCAATTCCACCGGTGGCTACACATGGTATTGCAATGAAATAAATAAAAAATATATCAAAATTCCCCATAGACAACAATGATTGAAAAGGCATCTGAAAAACTGCTGATAGGTAACTTACCGCAAAAGAGATGGGAAATTACTTTAGTTCTAGTTTTAGTGATGTGAAAGTTATTTTCAGAAACTGTCTAAATGGCCTAAAATGTTGCTGTTTACAGTATGAGTGCTCATTGGTCTGAATGGGAAGGTGTAGTTGGGGGGGTGGCCTTCATGTACCTTGGGCCGCATTATATAATGTTATCCAGAAAATAAGATGTAAACCCGAAACTTTTTTTTGTTTGAAGCACCACTGAGCAGCTTTCTGGTCATTTTGGGGTCCGGCATCCAGTTAAAATAATAAATCCATGCAAGTTTGGAACTACTACTTACTCTGCTGGAATACGGGTGAATATTTCCATCGTGCAGTGGAAGGATTCTCATCCTCCTTCCTTCCTCTATCTGTTTGTTATCACTTTGAAAGTCCCCCTTGCTATGTGAAAGAGCAACAACTTCTTTGCTACAGTTACTCCCTGAAAATGGTGAGTTTTGACATAAACACATCTTTTTAATGGGCGTTTTCTTTTGTTTGGATTTAATCATGTCAGTACCATCACATGCTTTTTATTCTAGCAAAACAGTTTCTCTCCTAATATTGTTTTCCTTATAAATGGGCTATTAGTGCTTTCCAAGAACCACTGAAACTACTCCAATGACCCCTATTCCAAACTGATGGCGGACCTATCTTCAGCAATGGTGCAGTAAAATGTGTGGATAGATCTGGATATGCGAGACCACATCTGCTCTATAAACAGAGAGCATGGTGCTACAGCCAAAACAGCGTGTTTTACATGGATTTTGTATCTTATATCGGATAAAACAAATTATTAAAATAGTGAATAGCTGGATGTGATACTTAGAAAATACAGAGAAAACAAAAGAAAATAAAAGTTCTGCCAGCTTGAGGTAGGCCTATGAGTAAAGGTCAAAGGCAGTGTAATGTGACCCCGGTTGTGATGACTCCACTGCCCTACTGGCCAACCTGAGAAATCACACACAGTCAAGACTCAACATACACATCCTGACTGGGCAGCATTCCTGAAATATCTCTGGGATTCTTAGCTGTGTGACTCCATACCAGTGCACAGATGAGTGCAGACAGGGTTAGATATGCAGATGACAGACAAAAACTGATGACAGATGGCTCCGTAAGTCACGATGTATCCCTGGAAATCCAATCAACCCTTCAGTACTCGTATCATTTATCGCCTACTTGTGCCCGCAACTTGTCTTCGATACTTATTTTAAAAAGTGTTTTAATCCACCTCAGTCTCCTCCTTCAGAGCATAGGATCAGACTAATACTGTAATCATCCCTGAACAGTAAACATGTGCACACAGGATAAGGATGTAAAACAGCATAATGTGGCAGAGGACTGAGTGTTCATCTTCTTTCTGTTGTGCTTCTGACATGCAAATTCTGTTCAAAACGCTCATTAGCAACACAGATTACTCCATCAGACAATAAAGGGGGAGCCGTTCACCCCGTGCACACATAAAACCATACACAAGAATCCCAAAAAATGCAAATATTGTACTATGTGGATGTTAATTATTCGGGTTAGTATGTTAATAAGAAAAGACTAAGAGACAGTGATGACAGCAAATTACTTCTGTTTTGTGTGTGTGTGATTTGCATTAACCCACTGACACAGTTGCATTTGCTTTCATGTTTCTTAGACCCCCATCTTTAACAGAAACGTAACAGTCTTTAACACAAAAATGAAGCGTGACATCATTGAGTCTGGGAGGTGCATGTCGCGGTGCTTTGCGGCTTTAACCAATGGGGCTGCTGCCTGCGGGGCATCCTGCTTTAAATCTGTTTATAGCCGCCTCTGCGGGGGGCTCGGGCAGTTGGAGTCTGGAGTCAAGAACAATTAATGAACTCCACCCTCCACCCTTCTTTCCTTTTTACCTCCTGTCACCTCCCCTCTTGCTCAAACTGGGGGAAGCCCTGTTCCCCATGGGACTCCTCCTCCTCCATTAGCTAATTTCTGATCAGCTGCTCCCTCCATCATTTATTCATATGTCTCCCAGCGCAGATGCTGACGGTAGCCTTTAATCATCTGATTTCTCCCCTTGGTAACCCACCCACTCAGCCCCAGCCGCCCTCACCCCATGCTGACTTAGAACACCGGCTGCACCATGTGCTGAATCCAGACGTTACAGTGACAACAGGGAAACAAAGAAATGTAAAAGGAGCACATACGAAATCAGACAGCGTGATTCTACATGCGGTCCATCAAAGAAATCTAAAATGGTTGGGTTTCTTCAATACTTCAATAAAGCAGATATTAAGAGCTGATTCATCATTATTATCATCATTCAAAGGATTCTAAGCATTTTATTGTCATGTGTACAGTAAAGAAACAGGTTTCCCTGTACAATGAAAATCTTACTTTGCTGTCCACACTGAATGCCAAGAGAATTTAAAGTAAGTGTAAAAACTGGAAACTAGGAAATTAAAATGACCAAAACAGTGGCATTTAATAATGGCATGCAAAAGAAAATGAACATAAAAATATAACAAAAAAAACCAAACTACTATTACTAAGAGAAAAGTATATATTTACATAAACGTGCAATATCTGGGTAATTGCGCAGTGTCAGAGGTAATATGTGCAAAACTGCCTGAGATAAGTAAGATGTTAAATATGCAAGACTGACATGAACAGTATGAGGTACATAAATGTCATGCAAAAAATATACTACAGGAGCTGTTGACTGAAGAACTGACAGACATAAAAGATACTTTGTCAAAACCTGAAGCTGACATTAGCTTTGTTCCTCAAACCACACATCTGGATTACGTATCACGGTCTCCAACTCTTCCACTTGTTTCTCTTAATTTGTCACAGTTTGTCAAATCCTTTTGTCTACCTCCTGTTTCTGCTGCTCTTCATATAGCAGCATTTTGTTGTCATCTATTATGTATTCATTCCCTGATGTTGCACACGCACACATAAATATTCACTAAATCTGTTTCCATTACACTTGTTATCACTTACCTTTATTGATGCACCATGTTTTCCACTTCTTCAAACGTAAATGTTTTTAGATTATTTCCAACTGGGTTTTTTATGTGCAAATTAAAATGTGATAAAAACAGGTGAATACATCAAGATGAGTGCCTGGTCATTATAGAAGCTATGTTTTTCATTGTATGCCTGTAAGATTGTTAAAAAAATCTGCAAAAACAAGAGGTGGATTAAGATGACTTGCTCTTAAAACCTCCTGCTGAAGACTGTTTGTGAACTGCCCTTTACCCAAGTGTTCTAGTGGATCTGCTGGATTGAAAAGCAAGTAATTTAAGCTTCATCAGTATCTGCACTTAATACACATTGAGATTTGATAAACTGGTTTTCCTTTTCATTCCCATTCCCAAATTCTCGGAGGTGGTTTGTAGGCCGTGCAACATTTTCCCCACTGAAGAACTTGTGGTCCAAGACCCACAGGGACCTTTGCCCAGATTCCCGTTCCAGCCACAGTCAGACGACTTGTTTAATCTCACCAGCTAGTTGGCAGATTTCGCCTCTTTCCCCTCAGTCAGCATCCAGAAGATTTGGGTATAATCCCTAAATTTGGCTTTTTTCCCTTTTAATGGATAATACAATCAATTCTTCCATTGTTTACTTTTTTTTTAAATTATAAATTATATAAATCATATGGCCATTAATAACAAATTACAAAAACAACCAATGCAATTAATAACAGGTTTTTTGTATATTTTAATACGTTTTACAGTCACATGCAGGTGGGATTAGATTTGATGTTGACTGAGTTTATGGTAAAAATGAAGTTAAGATGTGTCTGATTGATTTCTTTTTAAAACACACCCCCATGCTGGTGTCGATGCGTTGACCTTTTTAAGTGCAGGAAATTCAGACCATCTTTAGGGTGGTTCCGCTGTATGAACACGCTCAATAGGGTCATAGAGGTTTGTGACCAAACCTTATGTCTTTCTATTGTTATGATAATGACGTTGTGTCTTGGTATTTGAGGGTTAAGTTGAGTGCAGGAGAAGGGTACGATATATATATATATATATATATACATAAAAGAACAAGAGATGTGTTGTCGGACATTTGCTTCTAAATAAGATGCAGTGGGTTCTGTGACACTTTAGATTTCTCTCCATCTTAGAAGAACCTGATTCTAGATCTTGAAAAGTGGACACATGGGAGATGGGGTATTTGAGAGACAAGTGAAAGCAGCAGTGGCTAGAGTTTCCTTTGGATGGCGTTTGCACATTTTCCTGGTGGATACGTTCCTCTGTTACATTTATCCTCTTTCCCGGTTGGGTCTTGTCAGGAATCCAACTGAATCTACTCATCTCTTACCAGGCATCAGGCCCGACCAGCTGACGGCCCGACCTGTGGTACCATTAGCCTTTCACTGTTGCCTTCTGGGCAGCCCTTCACTCACCGCTCCCTGAAACCTCACTGCGATCCAAGAAATTGGCCTATCATAACTAATTGTTCTACCGTGTCCAAGTCAGGCTGAGTTAATTAGCTTTCTTTTGTCCAGGCTGATACGATCACTCGATACTGCCTTCGCTCATGCCATGCCAGACGGCAGAGAAAGACCAGTGGCACCTTGTACTGTGTATGCCCTTAAATATTTAAGGCTCATTCATTAGCAAATCTCTGAGCTAGATGTCATTATACAAGCTGCAGTAACTGAAGCCTCCAACTCGGGGACCACATCATTCAGCCAAAGTGGTTTCTGTGTCAGAGAGCATGATGGGACGTCGGCGTGCGCCCTGTGTTGGAGGGTCAGATTACCATTGTTAGGCAGTTCTGCCTCAGCAAAGCTACATGCACTCGCTGGCATGCAGCATTAAGAATCTGAAATGAGTTGGAGCTGGAAAAGTCATGGCAGTGGTTCAGCTGTGCTCTTTAATGCCGCTATTAAAACATCTGGTTACCAGAGGCACGGGAGTCAACTGATACCTCATAATTAAATCCACAGAGGACTACCCTTCCGAACCAAATGAACTTTCCAATTATTATGCAAGAAGTGCTACTGTTTCAATGGATTATTCAGTTTAATCCAAGAAAAGTGTGGGGACTTAACACTTGTATGCTTTTGTTAATGTGTAGTCTCATGAGGCGGTACTCGTGCCACTTTTGGTCCCAGCTGGTCTTTGTTTGGGGTATTTCCGCCTGGTTAACTTCTGAGCGCTCAGTCAGAGGAGGTTGTCTTTGTCCTAAGTGACGAAGCTGTTGAGGATAGAGGGGACAGGGGGAGGAGTTTAGGACAGACCATCTGTTGCTGAGACAATTCATCTCTACATTACCCTTCTGAGTCTTTAGACACATGAAAAGACACAAACAAATGGACAAACACATCTGGTGTAGGCTTTCCAGAGCCTTAGGGAAGTTCTCCATAGTATTATTGTTCTCTCCAGATGACTCCTCCTAAAGTTGCTTTGCATCATGTATGTGTTCACAGTTGTGACATGACATCTGGATGAGTTCTACTTCAGAAAGACCAGGCATTGAATACTGAGTACTGATGAGCAGAGTAAACGCTGAAGAGTTAAAAATGTTTGCAATAAAAGGTGTGGATTTATACATTTTTGTGAGTTTGGTTATAAAGCCTGGTGGGTATTTACAGTGAGTCACTTTGTGCAGATACAGTGAACTCAAGCCAGCATTACAGTCTCTATGGGTCAGCATTTCTGGTCTACCTTGTAATCTCATTAAAAAAATCAATTTTGATTTACATTCTTGGGTCTCCCAGTCACCACAATAAAATGCTGTGATTGTAAATTTCTGCAAATGCAGATATGTGTAATCTCAACTTCATTTATCACTGAAGGATCTGCATCTTTTAAGCCTTTCCTCAGACACCAGAGGTGTTTGGGGTGGATGGAGGATATATAGTATTTAAAAAAAATCACCAGACTGAATTTCACATCTCATCTCCCATAAGATTTTAGATTCAGGCTATACAATACTTTTGTCAGTGTTAGGAAAAGATCACAGTTTGGTTCAAACATTACTAAACGTATTCTGAGTCATTTTTATCACATCGGTATAGATTTTTGTGTATTAAACCAAGTTAGAATATCTTTACTGTCCTCATGTCTTAACCTAACCATAAAAAATGATTAAGTAATCTGATATGAATGTAGTAGAGGAGCACCATGAGCAAGTAAAACACTATAAACAGGATACACATGTATCAATAAATGTTCATATGAAATACACTTTTGATTCAAAACTGTTTGGACAAAAAAACATATACTGTGTTAAATTATCAAGAATTTAATCTGCCTTTTGAAGACGACCAGATAACCCACTGACAAAGTCCATCTATGAATGGAAAATTTCCACATACTTTAATATTTGAGTCAGTAACATTTCCTTGTTGAAGCAATACTAGGCTGTGGTTTAGAAACTCCTTCTATTATGAGTTTTCCCACTGCTCCTCATGTCATGGCTTGCCCAGTGTTTTATCCCAGGTAACATCTCATTTAATCAGCCTATTGTTATAACTGATTCATGTTTCTCCACTGTTACAGTCACAGCTACAAAAAGCCTCTATATGATACCAGCAATATTCTGATACATTCAAGTCTCTGTATTTTCCAGTTACATAACAGTAACTGATCTCCTTCTATAGAGTTGACAGTATTAATCTTGTAGTTTGACCTCAGAAAAGCTCACGTGAAGCAGCTTTTCCTTGATCTGGTACCAGGCAGATGCAGTCGGTCACTGCTGTGGCAGTTACTGGTTGGATCTTATTAAATGTATTAATGTGTGACCACGTGGCAGAGAGAGCACCTCTGTAACATTTGTGTCCCGATGTTTCTGTTTGTCTACCTCCTCTTCCAGACAATGGGAGGCGGGGCTTTATCAGGTGGCTGCACCCTTCCTCTTCCCCCTCAGCCTCCTCCTCATTTACACTACCCCCTTTATCCCACTCACCGTTGTCCCCTGTGGTCTGAGGAGCTGCATTTAGCTGTGCCCCATTAGACGACCGAAGGAGAAAAAAAATCCTTGATGATTGAAGTGGGTTAGACTGACTGTCTGAGTGGCCATTTGTCCCACAAAGAAAGCCCCAATAAGGAAAAAACAAACTCAGTTATCATTTGAGTTACTGACCAAGCTCAGTCAATAGACTTTGGATTTTTTTTATCTGAATTTTTTGTTGTATTTGTGATTCAGTAGATTGAATTTCACATAAACATGTATTGTATTAAACAGAAGCATCTTGATCTTTGGTCTGAGCATGATGGCAAACACATTTGTGCTCCATGGATGAGAGTGTGTGCACACGTGGCAGCCTGTTGTTAATAGTTAATGAGGATTGATGTCTGAAAGTGGTGACCTTGTATAAGGTTTCCTAGTGGAATCCATGCATATTGATCTCTTCAGTTTTATGCTTTATTGGATGAACAATTCCTGTTGCTCCATGTTCCACGGCCACCTTAGTGGAGGTGCTTCTGATGATTAATGATGGTGATTTGTTAGTGACAGATGAACCACAATTTTTCAAGACAGACACTTAAGGCCAAATTTATTCAAAGTGAACACTGTATAGATCTTCAAGTGAAAATTGAGATTGCACAATATTTCGCTTTTGCATTGTCATTGTAATTGGAAGGCATGAAATATCATGTTTTGGCTCCAAAATAGATACATTTGTGGTGAGGTGAGTGAACCAGTGTGCTAAACAACTTAATTTCTCTTCAAAATCATTTGGAGGTGGCACAGTGGTGTAGTGGTTAGCACTTCCACCTCAAAGTTAAAGGAGTTTGTGTTTGATTACCAGTGTGTTGGGTTCATCTGTTAGTTTCCAGATTCCCACGCAATCAAAAACAGGAATACGTACTGTAGGTTAATTCTAGATCTTTTCTAGAGTTGGTCCCTGAGTGCCTTCAGTGGCAGCTCACTGCTCATGTGCTAAGTGACAATGCTTATGCTAGGTGCTGTGTGGTGGATAAAATGCGGAGGCTAAATTTCCCTATGGAGTTAATAAAGTGAGTTAACCTGCAGCCTCTTAAAGAGCAGCTCATCTGCTTTTGTGTTTGCTGTGTTTAAACCAATAACGCATGAAAGTTAAAAAGCACATGGTTTGCAAGTACCTACACCTACAAAATCCCCCTACTTGTTTGGGTCAGCTGGCAAAAATCCTTGAATCTACAGTATATTGAAGGAAAAAAATATTTCACCATCATACAGCCCTTCTGGGAATCAAAATATTCAGATTCCTGTTATTGCTCCTGGATACTGAGCTGTTAACAAACACGTCTGGAAAAGTCAGTGACTCCACACGGACTCAATACACAAAGATCCCCAATATCAGCGGTAGAACAAATACAAAGCTAATGGTTCACTATCAGATGACTTATAAATAGTTCAGCTAAAGGAGCCAGTTGCTGTTTTTGACTCTGATTTACATGTCAGACCTCAGTCTCAGGCTGCACAGGCGCCATTCATCATCCACTTCACTGAAACACAGCTGCTTCTATAAATGTGTCTTCCTCCACTGTAAGGAAATGACAGTCCGTCTGAGCAATCAGCCTCAGATTCCTGTTATTGCTCCTGGATACTGAGCTGTTAACAAACATGTCTGGAAAAGTCAGTGACTCCACACGGACTCAATACACAAAGATCCCCAGACCACCTACAGCAGCCATAGAGCCAGTGTTAAGCTCAGAGTCTGGATCGATTGATTTGCTAATGTGGCAAACACTAATCTGAGGCCATATTTCTGGATTTTATGGGATAAACCAGCCTGCGCAATCGAAGACTAAATGCTGGTGTGGCAGTTTAACGAAGTGTATACTCTTGAGTGGTAGTTCGAGCGTGTGACACACCCTCAGCATGCAGCTCTGGCAAACAACTTTTCTCCACTAAAAGGGTATGATGGTTTAATAAGAGGATAGCTGTGCCAGTTTGGTGTGGTGACGGAGCAGCTATGCACCACAGAGAAGTGAGCAATGCTGAGAAAAAGAGCAAATGGAAAAAAGACACTGAGGAAAAAAACCAGAGGGTGTGATTCCTGCTTTTCTAGAATAAACACTGCTGTATCCTTGAACTGAGAAGGCACCGCTCGCTAAAAATCACTAAAAATAAAAGTCATATTAAACCTAAATACAACCAGAAATATTCTCCTGTTTTCTGTCTCTAGCAGACTCCTGGATTCATGCATACACAAGACAAGCGCATCAACTGAAATAGTGATTATAATGCAAATATCCAGTATTTTCTAATGGAGCAGATGACTTTTATATGTGTCCAGATGCTAATGGTGTTGTGCTTGCCTTTGTGTTGCAGGGGGCCCGAGTCTGGCTGAGACACAAAGAGCAGCTCCTCCCCTCCACCGTCAGCTCTTGTGATGATTCGACCCTGGTCCTTACCACCGACTACGGGAAGGTAAGAAGACTTCCAAGGCTAACGGTTCACTTTAAACTGCCCCGTAACTGTTATTTACAGTCATCAACAATGTTTAGTCCCATATACTCAAGTTAAATTAATACATTTGACTGCCGGCTAAGCATCCTAATACATTTACAAGGTGGTAGTTTTTCATTGAGTCAGTGTTTATGTGAGGAGGTTAATTGTTTGCACACATGTTTCACTTCTGGACTCTATGGTGGGATCAACACCTTTTGTAATAAACTAAGAATGACAGGAATGGGCTTCTTGTGACGAGCCATTGGCCTGAGCTTATCTGTTTGGCAGTGCATGCTGGTCTTTGTGTCTGGAGGAAATCCTGTGTGTGTCTGTGTGTGTGAGAGGTGGCGAAGGATGGTTAAAATAATGGTTGCTTGTTTCATACATACATTTTGCACACAGTCACCTCTTCTACAGACTCAGACTGGGCTGTAGGTCTCTGTCTGGTCAAGGCAATAGGAAGGAATAGGGCAGGGCCTGAGGATGTATTCTGTCCACAGGACACTGATGTATGGCATCACTTCAACTTTAAGCCTCCGGCGAAGTAACACAAGCACAAGCCTGCAGAGAATCATTACCCATTTTTGCAGGTTCCCTTCACTGTGTGGTGCAATCAGGTGTCTTTCTGCACCTTTCACTGCTCTCTTTTCAGCATCGGAGTGATCTGTAGATGCAGCTGTTTAAAGTGAAAAGGCCTTATTTTCCACTGGGTGCCATCTGTCAAACACCACCAAACCCAGCTACACAAAAGAGGCATGTAGCTGGTGTTCATAATAAAGCATTTAACTGTTAAAGAGCCAAGTGAAGAGAAATAACTCAGTATGGAACAAAGAAAAAGCTCTTCATGTCTCTCTAAAGCTGAAGAAAATATTGGTACCCTCGTGGTATTTTATTGACTTTCAATAGCTTTTGAATTATTTATTTATATCCATAGATTTTTAGGCCAGACAGTGGTTCATTTTGTCTTGTCATTACTCAGATTTTATTTTTTGAGTTCTTTACACGATGACAAAATTGCAGCGGATCAGCTTACAGTAGTGCAATGTATCACAGTATCGTATTGTAACCAATACACGTGAGCAGAGGCTTTAGGTAATGTCTCCCCTTTTCTTATCATTGTATTGTGCATTTATTGATTCATTCATTCTTTCATTTAAACCCGCAGAAAGTATTTAGTAAAATATTTATGTAGATAGAACATGAAGCACAAATGAGTACAAACATGAAACAAGACATGGCAATAACAGCTGCAAAAGTTAGCACATTTTTTACCACATCATTTTTTTCCCCAAGACATCATTAGGTGAGAATATCTGTAGTTTTTTATATAATAATATGTGTGTAATGTATATTGCAGTACATAGTATAGTTGAGCATAGTATTATTAAGATATTGAGATGCAGGACTGAAGGACTAATGCTTCTTTATTCATTTTGGTTTTGTTTGGTTTTGTCTGATTCTTTTGACCTGCAGGAAAAGTAAATTTCCACCTGGGGATGAATAAAGTTAATCTGTATCTGTATTAACACGTCAGTTTGTTAATGCTGTACTTCTCCTTGTATTACTTTTGTTTATTCTGACCATTTACTGCTGGATATGTTACGTTACGCTAGTGTAAAATCCATCTGCACTATAGGTGATCTGGTCTTTCCATGGCTGAGTTGAGGCCTTTGGAGCTTAAAGAGTTTTAACAGACATAGTAAAGAGAATATATGAGCTCATCTCCTCAACCATGTGTTGTTAGAGAGCAGGGGTGACTGACCAGCGGAAACATCATGTATCACAGCCTCCACGGATTCTGAAGGTCAGAGGCGGTGACTCAGACCCCACTCGTGTTATTTATCGTCCTGTGACCACTTCAGGGAGCCGCTCAAAGTCAGAGGGCATTTCACTCTTCTCAGAATGACGGAAAAGAACTAACATGACTGTACTGCAGTGTGGTGTGCTGAAGCTGCTCACGTTCTCCACATGTTTGTTTATAATCAGGGTCAGGCACATGGATATCTCCTCTCTGTCCAAATCCTAAGAATGACAGGAATGTGAGGCTGGAAACCAGTGTCTCCACCTCTTATTTGACTTAAAACAGCTTCTCTAGTGTCTCATATGCTGCCCGTCTTGGTCTGTGTATTCATGTGTCATGTCAGATAGTGGTTTGGGGATTTTTCCCCCTTGAGGGTGCAATATAGTATTATCCAATGCTTCACCACTCAAACCAAGGCACAGCTCCCTACTTAAGTGCTCATCTTGCAGACTGCAGAATCCAAACACCAGCATGCCTTTTACTCCTTACAGTGTCTGCTTTAATAGGCCGACCTGTCTGCTGCCACATAAACCGTCATATCATCATCCATCACTGCCTTGTCTCCACTAACCTGACGCTGACCCATAAGAAACAACAGATGAGCTGAGGAGGGGAGCTAAATGTCTTGTGCTGGTGTTGTATGATTGATGTGTCCATGTATCCATGTGTGGGTGTTTTCTGTGACCAGATGGCACCAGCTGGATTAACAGTATGTCAGTTATCCCCAGAGGGACGCACATGTAAAGAAAAGCAGGAAGAGGGTCTGTCACCTGAACTAAATAGCTGCTGCTGGTGATGTCATGTCTGTTTTACCGAACAATATATTGAGAATGAACCGTGAGTGTATGAGGTTTCTGCATGAACCCATTCATCTTGATTATGCGCAAATCGTTCGAGATGTACAAAACATATTTAATAATTCATGTTTCCACTGTCAGGGAAAATTGAACAGATAGGTATAGCAAAATTGGACTCATGACAAGGGCTGAACAATCAATCGATATATCCAAAAATATTTAATAAAAGCAGCTGCTTTAATGTTTTGTTAAAGGTAACATGTGCCACAAATGAATCATTGTGCGACAAATAAAATATGTTTTTTCCAGATGTTAGAATATAGATACAGATTAATTTTATTGATCTCCAGGAGGAAATTCACTTTCTTAATCAGCTTGATGAAATAAAAAAAAAAGAAAGAAAGAATGACTCATTGGGCTGAGGTGTTAAAATAAAATGATGTTAATAAAATGGTGTTAAAAATTGTTGAAATATAAAATAAAAAGAAAGAAAAAAGAAGCATAAAATCATAGTATAATGTTTTTTTTGTTTTGTTTTTTTTTGTTTTTTTTAAATTTCCAGCAAAATGAAATGGCACAAAAGGTATCCTATCACCCCAAGTTAGTTTTATTTATATAGCCAAATATCACAAATGAGGGATTTACCTCAAAGGGATTTACAATCTGGACAATATACAACATCCTCTGACCTTAGACCCTCAGCTCAAGTGAAATAAGAGCCCTCCATCTAATACACAGACAGAATGAATATTAAATATAGGTGGAGTGATGAAGAGCAGCATCAATGGAAAACATAATATCAGGATTGGTCAGAGTAGTTTCAGTTATTATAGAGTTTTTTTTTTTTTTTTCATATCATCCAGCTTTACTTATGATCAGATAGTACAGTTGCGGACAATGCCAGAGCTATTGATGTAAGAACTGAAGTGATTTTGGTTATTATCAAGAAAACATGGAAAATGGATAGATATCAGCTCTGAAATTAAACTCTTATGAGCTATTTTTCTTGTTATCATTATATTTGCCCAAACAAATTGTACCAGGCATGACCAAGAAACTGAAGAAAACAAAGGTAGTCTAATAATTTTTTCTGTATCTTTTATTTCACTCGTATCAGTTTATAGACCAGGAGGGAACATGTTTTTTGGAAAATTATGCTTTTGCATGAAGTAAAAATGTAATATCTCACAAATTAACATTGCAGCTACTCTATATGTTTTGCCGTTACAAGTTGTGTTTCTATAAGATGCGCCTCGATCAGTGAAACTCGACCGGACTCTATAGCCGTTTAGTCTCAGAGGATTAAAATAGGTCATTGATGGCCGTTCAGTCTTTTTCTGGATTATTGGTCAAAGGAACCATTATGTGAGCCTTTATATGAGCTCAAAGAAGTCAAAGAAACATCATACTCACACAAACACTGCAGCATCTGTGGCATAGAGTGTGATGAAAACATTTCTCACGTGAATTTGCTTTAAGTCATATTTGTGGAATATCTGTTTAAAGAATTGCACTGAATGTTTGAGCATGTAAAATTGATAAAAAAAGGGTGTATGTTAGTAACTTGTTTTCAGCATTTAACACACCTCCTGATCCCCCCTGTTTCCCGGGGGTCTGGGTGGGACCCCCGTTCACCAGATGGATTTACTGTGAGACAGAGTGAGAGCCAGAAAGAAGGAAAAGAAACAGAGAAGCAGATAGAAACAGACAGTGATAAACAAGACAGTGCTTGTGTGTTCTGTCCATGTGTCATTTCTAAAGGCCTGCACAGATCCCCCAGTAAAACATGAGCCCACTGAGCCAGCGAGCCTGACCCCGCCTCTATATGTGAATATTCAGTAGATCCGCTTGAACAAAGCAGGACCAGGGTGTGGTTTCAGTCAAGAGGAAACAAAAGGAAAGAGGAGTGTAGCTGCGAGTATAAGATTAAAACACAACAAACTGATCTCAGCTCATTTATTAATAATAAAACACACCATGCATAAATGCGGCTTTTTCATTTCTCTATTTTTTTTTTTTTATTAGGAAGTACAAATAGCAATAGTTGTAATTTAAGATGCATTTATTGGTCTTTTTTGTATTTTCATGTACTTTTTCGCAGTTTTTTCAGGCGTTTTTAAAAAGGAGGGATGAATGAAGAAGGAAAAAAGAAAACACAGCACAGGCTAAAAAAGATTATTATATGTTTGTAGCATCACTGCCCTGTGAGAACCGCATATCTCTAAAACTGCAGTGTTTTCAGCTTTGTGGCAATTCAGTGAACCCAAGATTTTTAAGGGGTTTCTTTAGTGTAAGAGGCAAGAAGATATTCTTAATCTCATTTAAGAACATTTATGACATAATCACATTAATACAAATTTTATTTCTTTATTTCTTTATTTGTTTTTTCCATCTTCTCTATACACTAGACTGCAAAAATAATATTAAGCCCCTACAAAAAATTCAGACAAACCATTATTTCTGGCAGACTTTAAACTGCAGATAATATTGGATGCAGCAGATGCAGAGGCTTTAGTCTGTTATGAAGATAAGCAGCAAAGATAAATGATAATATTAAACTCCAAGTGCTTGGGTTGTTGGAGTATATTATGTAGATGTTGCTACAATACGTGTCCATCATTACACTTGTATGATGTTATCAGATTCTCAATGACAAAGTGACACTGTATTTTCCATCTAATCCAAGAGGGTTTTAATACTTTGTTTAGCCTAAAGGTGCAATATTTAACATTCATGCTCGGGTCCTTATGTGAAGTTTGTGTTGGGGGTGGTTCTCTCAAGCTTACTGTAGCTAATGTTGCAAAAAATGGAGCTTGCTAACAATGACAAAAAAAACGGATTCCAACACAAACTTCCTGTGAACATGCAAGCATGAGAAAATCTTATAAATTGAACCTTTAATATGACCTTTTGTATTTTAAGGGATCATTTTCATGGGAAGGTACTGTACAAAAGGCAAAGAAGTAAGAAAGATTGTAATGCTAGCATTCTGGGTTTTTTAATATGTTGGGTTATAACATATTAAATAAACAGTATGTTGCATCCAGACTCATGGGGAAAAACAGCTCTAGTGGTGTTAACATCAGGCCTTATTAGGAGAATACTGATCTGTACGCTCCAGTGAACTAATCAATTACCAGTCACATGCTGTTGTAAAGTGGATTATTTTAAAGCTGAATCAACATGTGAAATGAACATTGGAATAATACAGGATCTATTGTGCATTTGCTGGAATTATGATGCCAGTTTAACTCACCAATCTCCTGTGTGTTCAGGATAAATATATCTACTTGTTTCAATAATGAGTGCAGATTTTTGGCTGCAAAAAATCAATAGTTTTACATCACTGTTGTTGATTTACGACAAAGAGTTGGGCTGTATTGGCTTGTCGGCGAAATGTGTCTAATGGACACAATCCGAGCATTATCGCACCTTTTAGAACTGAAATGGAAATAGATTAGTTTGTGTCTAGACCATAATCTGCTCTCATATTCCATCTAAGTCTGCTTTCAGAGAAATCTATCTGATGTTGTTCAGAGTGAATTATGTGGAAGCAAATTTATAAAGAGATGAATCAATATTGATGGGAAAGGGGTAAAACAAAGGAATGTGAGATGTTTGAT
>JAPQRP010000016.1:28386481-28416126 GCA_037367295.1 Apogon hyalosoma | reverse complement strand
CTACTATGAGCTATTTTTGTTGTTATCATTATATTTGTCCAAACAAATGTACATTTAGTTGTACCAGGCATTAAAATAAACAAGAAATTGAACAAAACAAGGGTGGTCTAATAATTTTTTTCTGTGACTGTAGATAGATAAACAGATAGACATGATCAATAGGGTGAGTTCTTAGACTGGTGTGTTTGTGGAGTGAATGGTTTGTTTTACCACTAGAGGGAACCATAACTCTTTTTTCGTGAGTCCATTTCACTAAACCTGAGTTCATCTTTTCTAAAATGACTCAGATGGAATCATGTTAATTCACTCTCCCAGTTTTTGATATGGTTGCTTGTTTCACATGTGGTTTAACTTGGTCTGTTTTCGTGTTGCAGGAAGCCCTCAAAGTGATGGAGTTCACTGAGGAAGAGATCAGAGACGTGTTCAAGTTGCTTTCTGCTGTCCTCCAGATGGGCAACATTGAATTCATGACTGCCGGGGGAGCTCAAATCACTTCAAAAGGAGGTAGGAGGAGAAATAAAGGGAACAATAGTATGAGGGATGTCTACTGCACAGAGAGTATGTTAGAGAGACCATGAGAGTCAGTCTGTATGGCAGTTTACACACACACACACACACACACACACACACACACACACACACGTTACACGTCACAAAAACACGAGGCAGAATCATCACTTCTGTAACTTTTAAATGATGCCAAATATAAAAGTCCTTAAAATTATCTTAAAATGATCTTGTCTCATTTGGTGTTCATTTCTGGCTAAAAAGTCCCTTAAGTCAGTTATTGTACTTTTGGTTAATTAATAGTGGTAGAACCGATTTTAATTAATGCACGGCTTGAAATGCAAAAGAGATGTACAAGGAAGCATGCAACAAAGTTTAAATATTACATAAAAGTTGTTGTCTCTCAGTTGGAGCCATTTATAGGGAGCAGTGGAAGCCTCTCAGTTTAGGTGGTTAAACTGCTGGAATTTATTGTCGAAAACCACTATTTACTGAAGCAGACATTTATTCACTGTTGTTGAACGGCTCTGCAGGCAGTGTTCCTTCTTTGCCTAAGTTTGATTGACATTACACTAGAAAAGGCAGAGCACTGAACAGGCTGTAACATGAGCTCATGGCTCCTTTGTTTGCTGTGTCTGACCTCTTTTCCAAAGAGCCAGTGAACTAAAGTGACTGTAGAAAACTCCAGCGCAGCCAGGAGACTAGAGTTTCCTATAAACAGTATAGGATCACAGTCTATATGTCAGCGCTGTTGTTTGACATCAATGGGAGTCACCTGAACTGTCTGCGTGCTGTGTTTGTTTTACATGCACTACATACAATATACATTCAACTAAGTGTGTGAATGTGCATCTGTGCTTGTGTGTTGCAGTGGTTAGCAATGTCAGCGAGCTGCTCGGCCTGGATTCTTTCCAGCTGTCAGAGGTTTTGACCCAGCGGTCCATGATACTCAGAGGAGAGGAGATCTGCTCGCCACTGACTGTAGAGCAGGTACAGTATCCATACATGTTACCTAAAGTCCTTCCTGGATCACTGGCTCGTCCCTCTATTTGTCTTGATTTCTCAATATCATGGTATCAGAAGTCTACACCTTCCCTTTGTCCCTGAATTGAAGACTCCGGAGCGTACAGTAGATGCCTGTTTGCCACCCCTATCCCTCCCCTGTCTGGGTGACACACACACAGCCTTTCTCCGGCGCTCTCCCCCACATGCCTCTCCAGATCCCTTGCGTGACTCCCAGCCATTTCCTGCTTTTTGTCTGCCAGATTCCAGGCACAATAAAGCCATCGTGATAGTGATCTGAGTCAAAAGCACAATAGAAACCAATGACTGGGGGTGAAGTGAGAGTCTTCTCCACAGGAGGCAGTGCAGCCAGGCACCAAGACGTGACAAAACGCAATAATTCATTCACGTCTCGCTCGGCTTTAATTGTCCGTGCTTAGTTTGTAATTTTCACGAACGCTTCAGACGTCTTCATCAGCGTGTGTTATTCTTTTCACCATACGCCGCAAGAACATTCTGACGCAGTGACAGCATACTTTTTGGATGAGCGCGAACATTCAGCCCACTCATTCTCATAAATGCCAGAGAATATGCAGAATGGACCTTTACTATTTTGACAGGGACACGAAAGTCACAAGAAAGCTTTTCAGCAGCAGACAAAGACCTTGTGCTGTCACCCTGCTGCTGCTTGTTCTGCCTGGCCTTTGAAGCAGCTTGTCTCTTAATAGAGTGCATTATTCCAGTCCTGGTGGTCAATAAGAATGGCTTCTTCTCACAGTGGCCAGGGGTCACCCACCCTGCAACTGCCTGCTGTACCCCCCCCCCCATCCTGGACAAACAGCCATTCTTCTAACCCCTATGACGGTGATCCTGGAGCCGCCAGAGCTCTGTTCACACCCGCTAAATGCAAGAGGTGACTGAGCATGATGGATTGCTCAAAAGCCCAGGAGCATTGTTGCCCCCTGTACAGTACACACCGCCACACTCTTGTTTTGTTTTCATTTCAAGCACAATGCCTGTGGAGGAAGTGTAGCTGGCAAGCTTAAGCTTTATAAATATATGTACACACACAGATGGTGTCTGGCTGAAAGGAGACTTGACGGCAGCTGGGGAAAATCAGACCTGGCTCAAACTGCTAATAGATTTTGTGATTGGTTTGACTTGTCAGGAGTATTATGTTTATTAGGTTTGGGGTTTGTACCTTCCCAGTTTTAGCAAAGTAATGTCTGTTTATGATTATAATAGTCAACTCGAGGTAGGAAACAGACTATCCCATGATACGATATGAGATGATACAACCTGGTATGAAATGAAACTATACAATACAAAACTATATAATATGATACAACATGATACAGTATGATACAAACTGATACGATATGGTATGACATGGTATGAATCGATTTGACACGAAATTATATATGATATGGTATACAATATGAAACTATCTGATATGGTACAGTACGATACTATGAGGATACCTTGCATACAAAAAAGTTATCACAATATAGCGATTCTATGGTAAATTAATCACTGCAAGACAAATATCATCGCTGTCGGACCAAAATGGTTATTTCTCAGGAAATTGGAAAAATGAGATGTAGTCACAAGCTGTTTTCAACCCTTTTCTTTGGTTAAATATTTCTAAAACGTGAAGACTGACCTGTAGAATTGTTTTATGACAACAACAAAAAAAAAAAAAGACCAAAAATGTACTAATGAGGTTTTCACCCAACAGTGACAATATGCTCTGCATAAGTTAGAGTTATGTATTTATTCAGTTCAGTTCAGTTTTATTTATATAGCACTAATCATAATACATAATTATCTCAAGGCCCTTCATGGATTCAGTTCAAGGTCTTAAATAAATATGGAGAGGAGAATCAACAAGTCCTCCAGGAGCAAGTAGAAGGTGACAGTGAGGAGAAAAACCTTTTTACTGAAGGGAAAACCTCTGACAGAACCAGGCTATGAACAAAAAATATATATGGTGTAGAGAAAGAACAGCATACAACACAAATCTGGAACAAATAGAACTAGAACCAGAGATACCTGGGAGAAGGAAGGGGAGTGAGAGGGAAAAGCACAAACTACAACAATAGATGCAAAGTTAGTGACGGATAATATTGACATACAGTATATATACATGGAAAGAGACATGTGGTTGATGCAGCACTTCAGCCTAGGACTATGCAGGTATACAATATTAATTATTATATTCATATTATTATTCACTGCATTCTGTATTGGATTTGACAAATAAAAAAGGCAATATAACCAGACTATCACCACGTTATAATAGCATGGCCCCAGTGCTGTAGATGTCTCTGCCACCCTCCACTGTCATTGTGTAATAGGAGTAAAAGTTATTTAGGTTGGCGCCCTGGTGGCTCACCTGTTAGACTCTGCACCACACAGCCCCAGGCCTCAATGTAATGATCTGGGTTTGATTCCAGCTCAGATGATTTGCTTCATATCATCTCCTTTCTTTATTCCCTGCTTCACTAGTCCTTTTTTATGATATGTATTCATCCTAAAGAAATCTGCATTGTATGACAAGTTCTTGGGTGGTACTAAGTGCAGGATGCTGCAACACGCCTTTGCAAAATAGTGTCAGGAAAGAAGTTGTTTTGGTTCAACATGTACACAAGAGGAAGTGTGTTGTGGTATTAAAATGACTAAATCCCCACAAAAGAAAATGGAATATAAAAAGACGTGTGTCTTTGTCAAAACTTGCCATTTTCAGGGTGTAGTTGCCGTTCTGTCACGTAGCAAAGTTGTCTTTCAAAGCAGTAACACACAGGTAGCGGAAGGAAGGTTAATGAAAATCCTGCCACACTGCAACAGAAATATTCACCCTTATTCTGGAAGCCAGACTAGAAACAATGTACAAAAAGTACATAAAGTCTTGTGTCTCTGCAACACATACAGTGACTGCAACATTCCCACGTGTGTTCAAGAAGCACTGACTCTGGTGAGAAAAACTGACAAATTCTGTATACTTTAATAAAAATACCAACGTTTAGCGCCAACGTGACTGTTCCAGCTCTATAGTCGACCAAACAGAGACAAGTGAACAAATTAAACTCATAGTAACAAGTACAGTTTTATGTAAAGGCTTCTGAAAAATGAACTTATAAGAGATTAAGTTTATGTAGTACTATCATCTGCCTTTATTTTTACCATCTCTTTGTGATATGCAAAGGCTGCTTGCAGTGTTACCACTCTTACGAAATGTTGGCAATTCACAGTGCTGTCTGTTGTGAAAACAGTCATTGTCTTACCTGCAGCTTGCAGACAGACGCTGACATAACATACCTTTGTTTCCAAACCACTACTTAGTTTATACACACTCTGCTGAGGCCTCACACACTCAAACAATCAAACACACAAACATATTTAACCGCTCCGTCTGCCGTCTGATTGAGTTAATAAAAATTATATATAAAATGTTGTGTTTAGGATACACACCGCAGATTTTCGTCTCTTGCACTGTTTATACTTGGCTTGGTATCCATGGAAACCGTCATCTCTTCCTGTCATGATTTGCAGGCCGTCGACTCCCGGGACTCGGTTGCTATGGCACTTTATTCCCAGTGTTTCTCCTGGATCATAATGAGGATCAACCAGAAGATTAAAGGGAAAGAGAACTTCAAGTCAATCGGCATCCTGGACATCTTTGGGTTTGAAAACTTTGAGGTGAAACTTAATTGGTGGTTGAAGTTTACCAATAAAAAAAAAAAAGTATTATTTCAGTGAAATAATTTTAAAAGAGTGTTGCGAAAGAGTAAACATATGTGGCTTTTTTTTTTTTTCTTTACAAGTTATTACTCAATCCATCATATAGATTGTTATCTAGGTTATTATGAAATCCAGCTACATATGTCCTTCATTGTTGCAGGTGAACCGGTTTGAACAGTTTAATATCAACTATGCCAATGAGAAACTCCAAGAGTATTTCAACAAGCACATCTTCTCTCTGGAGCAGCTTGAGTACAACAGGTAAAGATACTTTAAAAAGGTTCTATGCAGTACTGATATTCCAAACTCTCAACAGTAGGGGGAAGTTCCATACCAGAACGCATTTACAGGTATGAAAAGCACCAATGAACCAACACTATGTATCTACAGACTGTATCACTCTCTGAATAAAGTATAAAGCTCATTGTTTACACGCATCTGTATAATGGAAAACTATACTGAAGTTGTAGCTGGTTAGTTTGGCAGTTGATCAAAATAACACTGTCTTGTAACCTTCATGTGTTGCATCAGCTGATAGTTTACATTATAGCTCCGTTAGCTTAGCTCTGTTTTTAGACAGAAAACAGCCACAGTAAAACCACAAATCATCTCCGTTTTCTGTACAGTTTGTGTTGTCAATAGCTGCACTAAAGATCTGTCTGTAATCATCCAAACAAGGTCAGAACTGTCACTGTTTAGTCTGAATAGTGGATCAAGAAATGGCAACTTAGCAAAGATAAAAACATCACATAGTAACGTAATACCTTCATAAGCCTCAGAATTAAACCCACTTGTGTAGAAGAAACACTATGATTTCATCATCAAACTCCATTCTGTTCATTTTGATCTGTGTCCAGTGGTGAAAACAACAACAGTGTTTCCAGCTTTTATCACTTTGTCACTTTCTTTGACTCTAAAAGTTATTTCTTAGTGGGTCTCATCCCGTGGCGTTTTTCTCACCATGGGAGTGACTCACTACTCCCTCTAGTGGTGGTCACAAATCTGCCATCCTGTCTGCGTAAATATATTCAGCCCATGTCTCTACAATCCAGTATATTGGTATCTTCAGCATAACTTTAGAGGTCTTTAGTCTAAACACTCTAATGGTACTTTTAGGCCAAATTTTTCAATACTTGACAATAGAAATACTTCATGTAACCCCTTTAATTTGCCAGTTACAGACGTACTTTCCAGTTTTACAGATTAGGTTTGCCTACTTGTGGATTTGTGCAAATAAAATAGGGCTTTGTGCTCGAAACTGTTCACAGACAGATAGGACTGGTGATGGGGGTTGGTCCTCCTCTTGGCGATACAGGCAACCTGCCAAAAGTTTGGAATCAGCTCAGTTTCTCCAGACAGTTGTTTTCGTGTATTTAGGCGCCTGCAGCTTGGACATGCCTCATTTCATCACATGTTCGTGCTGGACAATACAGCCATTGTGTCCTCCCCCCGTTGTTTATATTTATATATGTGTCTGTGTCCATGCAGGGAGGGGATTCAATGGGAGGCCATAGACTGGATGGATAATGCAGAGTGTCTGGATCTCATAGAAAAGGTAACAGACAGTCAACCCTAGAGAGCAAAGTCACCACCAGGTCCGACCACTAACCGCCAACCAGAGCATGCTGACCGAGACGCCACACTGTGTTTACATTGACCTGCATTTTCCAGCCTATCATTATAAAATCACATTTTGCATGTTGTGTGCACAGTAATGTACACCAGTTGGTGGTTAGGGGTATGGCAGAAGTGAAGCATGAAGACAATTTGTGTTATTATATCGCCATAGTTATATTGATGTTTGAGTTCAACCTTTATGGAGGTGGTTTTGTGTCTGAAACACTACAAGCTCAGTTTCAAAGACAGACTGCCTCGGGAAGTTTATGTGGAGGCAAAATGACTTTATATCCTTCATCTCCCAAAATGAGCTTTTATGAAACATTTTGGTTCACTTTGATTTTACATTCCAAAAATGTTACCAAAAATGAAGATAAATTTAAATTTGTAGTGAAATAATGACTTTGAGAGTGTTAGAAGAAATTTGATCATGCAAAACAAACAACAAAAGAGCAAAAAAATCCAGAATCCGGAAGTTCAGCCAAGTGTGATGAAAGTGCTCTTTGGTGTGAAAGAAAATCCCTGAAGAAGCTTTGTTTTATGCCACTACACCATGAAACTCAACTCAACAAAGCTTTTAAAAAAATTCAAATTCTTTTTCATAATTTTCTCCAGTGTCATTGTTCATGTTGTAAATGTAAAATGGTAAATCATGATAATTTTTATACTTATTTTTATTATCATTTATCATCATGTGCAATCATACAGTCATTTGTTTCTTTAATCCACAGACACAACAGTAGCTCAAAAGCAGTCCATGTGACCTTGTATTCCTGCTGTCAAATTATAACTCCATAAAACTAAAAAAACATTCATCAAAAGGAAGTAAGGAATCAATGAAATACTAAAAATATAAATAAAGTATATAAGTGGCTGTAAATATGTAAAAAAAAAAAAAATAAACAAATTGCTCTTGCGATGAACTGGTGACACATTCAGGGACTAAGCGGAGAATATAGAATATAAAAAAAAATAAATGAATGGATGGATATAAGATAATTGATAACTGGGGTCCATTTTGTGATGAATATATCCACTTTTAGCTGTAATATTGCATTAATACTTTGTATGTATTAAACCTCCTTAACCTTCTCCTTCCATTTTCTCACTTTGGGAGACAGTTTTCTTCTAATTAATATATCTAATCTATCTAATTAATAAAAGGACTCTACACAGTATTTTGTGATTATTACGCTCTAACCCTTCAGTTAGTGCACCCAAAATATTATCCCAGGGGCAGTTCTATATCTAAACATTCTTTAATTTCATTTTGTATGTCTCCAAAGAGTCCCAAAAATATGTGTTTGTAAACTCCCACTAGGCCACAGCCCCTCCAGGACTGATCTGACATGTCACTGTAAATCATAATCAGTGTGATGCATGCTTCTTTCATCCTACCTTTTTCCGTTTCAAGTCCAGGGTTTTCTCTTAATACCTAAAAATAAACCCTAATCACTACCCAGGTCCTCGAAATAAAACCTAATCTACATATGTACTCATAAAACTGACCAAGTTAAAACTAATTAAAAATAAAAAAAAAAGATATTACAATTTACAGATTATAACATCCCTCACTTTATATGTATCCTAGATTATTGCAGCTGTATTGGTGTGACTGCACATTGCCTCCTCATACTAAAACTTTATGTTTTAATAAATAAAAGAATGAATTACTTTGCTGTTTCCTGCCTCTATTGTCGTAATAAAAGCTGCCAGATGTGTCCCAATGGGATTATAACTAGTTCCATCATGACCGTGATGTGTTTCTATCTCTGCTCTTCTGTCTGTCTTTTTCCCCTTTAGAAACTGGGCATGTTGGCTCTTATCAATGAGGAGAGTCGCTTCCCCAAAGGCACAGACTACACCCTTTTAGAGAAACTGCACAGCCGGCACGCAGTAAGTCCCAAACACACGCACACATATCCACCGAAACTTACATGCAACACTGCACACACACCTTGTCACACCCAGCCAGACCCAGCAGATGCTTTAAGTCATAAATTCAGTCCGTAACTCCCACCAGAGCGCCTTAGCTGCGACAGAAAGGAGTGCTTCTCCCACCCACGGGCTCCGACGCCCTCAAAGAGTTAAACTTCTCCTGGTTTTTCAATCGTCTGTTGCCTCTGGTGTTGCTTTAAACGTCTGCGCAGCAACTTCTACACGCCCCCGAGTGCTCTCACATGCAAACATAACAATACTGAAATGTGATCGG
This sequence comes from Apogon hyalosoma, assembly GCA_037367295.1. Taxonomy (NCBI): domain Eukaryota; kingdom Metazoa; phylum Chordata; class Actinopteri; order Kurtiformes; family Apogonidae; genus Apogon; species Apogon hyalosoma. The sequence goes on along the minus strand of JAPQRP010000016.1, from coordinate 28,407,047 downwards.
CCATTCTCTGAGCCTGATGAGCTTTGTGCGGGAGAAAAGAGTGTCCTCAAAAACCCAGACAGGGTAATGACTGACACATACGGGAGAGTTTCAAAGTCAGGATGAAGAACTTGACCTCTCCTTCAGATATTTAAGATACGGCAAAGGCTGAACAACATTTAACCTTTCTAAAGTGATTTAGCTTTACATGTTATTTTAGCACCTGCTTCGTTCAGTGAAATTTTCCTATATTTAATTTTCTTACTATGTTGATGTTCATAAAAACTAGTATACATATGGCAACTTCCAAAGTAATTTCTTTCCACATTTAACCTTTCTTTAATGATTAATCATATTTTTTTTAATGTTATATATGTATTTTACAGTGAAAAGCAGGTATTTTCCTATGTTAAATGTACTGATTATTATTATTAACACTTTAAACCCTAAACCTAAATTAGTCCGTCTGGACTTTTTTTCTTATTTTGATGATGAGTCTGTGGTGATGGTGAGTCTGTTTTCCCATTTTTCCAGAGCACTTTTTTCCCCAGATCTTTCAAAATCTAGCAATCATTTACAATTTACTGCATGTTATAATATTGCTAAAACAGCTACTTCTTTAGCTTCCAGTACAGGCGTGATTGAAATTACCGTAATGACCCAATAAACCCTATAAAGCACAATGTCTCAGGTTTTAGAAAACGTTGGAATTTTTCCAATTGCACAAATAGTGAAAGAGTTTACAGTTATCCAAACTGCATATGCGCAGGGTGTGTCAGCAATGACACTTCAGGTTTTAAAGGGTTAATCATTATTAGTATTATTATATCAGAACAGAGGACACTGAAGAAAAACTACTTTACTTTTACTACAAAATATATTATTAATTGAACATAAAAACAAAGATTTGCAACCCAGTCATTTGTCAAACTAGATGGGTTTTATTAGTAAATCAATGTTGCAGAAGATGATGGTGTTCCCATGTTCACTACGGAGCATCTGAATATCTAAATGGGTCAAAACTGATGTGTTTGACAACCTGAGAACTGCATTTTACCTGAATTATTTCAATGTATTGATAGGATTAGTGGTTCAGAAGTTATTTAACATTTTAGGTCAGTAGATGTTTTTCATTGCCTGTAGCTGTTTATGTCTATGAGGATTAATTTAGCCTTTTTTTCAAGCAAAGAAACAATTTGCTTTTATGTACAGTTTGATACTCATTGATAGTCAGTGATGAAATGTAAAGAAAATAACTTAACATGTTAATTTCTCATAAAGATACCAGGCCTTGCCACACACAGTATAGTAAACTTACCCTCTGATACCCTCTGAACTCCTTCTATGAGGATGTGTTATTTTGTGTACTCTGCTCAAGTGGATTACAGAATTAATATAAAACAGGAGTCTCTTTGTTGTTTTTTTTCTCAGACTAACCCATACTACGTGAAGCCCAGAGTCACTGACCACCAGTTTGGCATCAAGCACTATGCCGGAGAGGTAATTAACAACACTTTCACTCTGCAGGGTAAAACCGGGTTCATCTTGCTCCGAATGAGTAAGTTTGGGAAGTGAGGTATTGTTGGCTGGACTCTTGGATCTTTTTTGCCAAAATCTGCTACAGGATGTTGACTCTGCAACTTCATCCTTCCTCCTCCAGTGTCTTTTCAGATGAGTCAGAGTAAACTTCTTCACCTTTAGTCTTTTCAGTCTTTGCTTACATGATGACAGAGATTATACACACTGAAAAAAAAAAAAAAGTCGGGGAAATGGAAGGAGTACGTTAAATATGGAGGAGAGTGGATAATAGGTCGGGGTAGAGCGGGTATTCGTGTGGCTGGGGGTGTCTTGCTGACACCAGGCAGAGCAGAAAGATCGGCCTTGATAAAGAATGGCCTTATGAAGGCTGCCTCAGACAAGGTCTCCTCAGTGTGAGCATAGCAGCTCAGTCACAAGCCTGGCATGGATGTCTATGGTAATGACTTGGTCCAGAGAACACAGGCAGGACAGCCAGTTGTTCTCTCTCTCTGGAGAGCCGAGTCGCCTCTCTGAAAGCATCTTCTGTTATCTGATACGGTGCTGTGACTTTAGTGGGGGAAATTGTTGCATCCTCCCACAGATTTCATTATCCTTGTGGTGCCAGAGAAATACTATTAATTTAACTTAACCATCAAACAGGATGTCCAACAGCAAACAAGAAGTGGGTCTTCTGGAATATAAGGCCTTATAAATATGTCACCGTGTCTCAGAGCAATAATCCAAAGGCATGAATGTGTTTAAAATATTGTAGGCCGACTGAGCTAATTTTCTGGGTTGTATATTTAATGCTGTCTCCACGTTATCCTTGAGAGAACCCGTTTCTCTGGAGCACCATGTGACCGTCTTAATGAACCCTATTAGTCAACACAAACCTGAAAGTGACAGACACAGAGTCTTTTCTATCAGTCGATTGCAATGAGAGAGGAATGGAGTGTAATTAGTGCGTCTGCGATTTATAAATACACTTGTCGTCAACTTTAGATCTCACAACTCCCCTTGAGCCTCAAGGCTTGAGAAGAGAAGATGGGGCTGTTATTGGATTATGGTGTTCAGATCATACACAGCTGTGAATACAACAGGCACATGCACAGTTTATACAGTTGGACAGTTTCAGGCATTAAACAGTTTTTATTCGCTTGTGTTTTTAACCTCACACAAAAATACAAATAGAGTGTGTTACCGTGGATCAGGATGAGCAGAGGAGCTGACCTGCACTCAACAGGTGACTGCGTTAGCACACTAGAAGAAACCCGTCAATGTAATCTCACTATGACAGCAGAGGCAGAATACTTTGATTTTTTTTATTTTCAGCTTGTTTATTGCACTGCATTTGTCTAAAAAAAAACTTTTCAGATTAGTTTTCCATCTTCTTCCTGCTCAGTGAAAAGCATGTATCTCTAAATATGTTGATTTTTAATGTGATACACAGGAAGCATGATACCTTGAAGAGTTAAGACATTCTCCTCCTTAAGCTAAATCACCTCTTTAAACTCTGGAAAATACATTATCACAAAGCTTAAAACAGGCCTGGTTTTCTGAGCTGCAGTAAGAAAACAAAGCTAGAGATGTACAGTCGTGGAAACCATTATCAGACCACCCCTTGTTTTCTTCAATTTCTTGTTCATTTTAATGCCTGGTACAACTAAAGGTACATGTGTTTAGACAAATATAATGATAACAAAAATAGCTCATAGTAGTTTAATTTCAGAGCTGATTTCTATCCATTTTCCATGTTTTCTTGATAATAACCAAAATCACTTCAGTTCTTACATCAATATCTATACCATTGTACCGACAAAAACAGTGCTTTTATTCATTCCATGTTTTCTTTTCTGTCTGTTAAAGTCACATGACACACACAGTAGTTAGTATTTGATTGCATAACTATTGTTTTTGATGACTTTTGATGGTCTAATAATTTTTTCCGCAACTGTACAATGATGTTATGGATGAGATAATTTACTGGAGTTTAACAGTGTAACAAAAAATGAGCTCAATCTTAAATATTTGCATCAGTAAAATACAACGTATGTGTGAATGCACCAGTAACATGCAAGTACATTTTGCTGATAATACTTTTACTTAAGTAAAATTTCATGTACAAACCTTGTCTTGTAGTGGTGTATTTTCACTGTATGATATGTGAAATTTTACTGAAGTAAAGAATTTGAATATTTCATCTTTATATTATGTTTCCCCCTGGACTTTTCCACAGTAGCTCTTATCTTTCTTCAGTTTTCAGTGTTGCTAATGCAAAACACCACTCATAACACACACTATAATGCACTTCTATTAAACAACACAATACATATGTGGCTGTGTACATAGTTACAAGTCTTCTAATACTGAACTCCAACTAACACTGAAACTCCTAATAGTAAAGGAAAGACTCGAAATACTATATTTTTTTAAAAATTTGCACAACTTTTTTTTTTAGGTGCTCTATGACGTCCGTGGGATTCTAGAGAAGAACAGAGACACCTTCCGAGACGACATATTGTTCATTCTCAAAGACAGCAGGTATGAATTCAACTAGTGCTGGGCAATATATCGAATTAATTTGATTAATCGTGAAACATGCCTAAATCCTAAAATTGTCGATGATTCCTCTGGAGACTTTTCTTGCTGAACAAAAATTCAACCTGTCTGATTGTTTTAATACAAGTGGTTCTCAAACTTTTAACAGTGGAGTACCCCCTGAAATATATATTTTTAGCCAAGAACCCCAACTCTTGCTTTAGCAATTTTGATTGAAAAAATTAGGCAAAATTTGTTCCTGTGCCAAAATGTCTGTTGTCTGTTATTTTCAAAACTTTGTAAACAAACAACATATATTTAACTTTAATATATTAAAAATAACAAATCGTTCTAAGTAAATTTTGTGCAAAATATAAACTGAAAAGTGCCCTCTTTCATTGCTAAGAAAAATAAATTAAATGGTCATGAATGAATAAATGAACCTTTCATTAACAAAACTTAAACTCATCTCGAATAATATCAAATAGAAATGTTCTTAAAATGTTACCAAAGCTTAAACAAGATGACAGACAATAATAATTATGTGAAAAATAAAAATATTGCAATAAAATAAGGTCAGGAGTGTCAATTCTATTACATTAATGTATTTATTGTGTTTTATATTTCAGCATTAATTCTCATTATTTATTTTGTATTCAGAACATGATGACTTATTTAATGTACTTTCAAGTACCCCCTGGGCTTCTTCCAAGTACCCCTGGGAGTACACATACCCCACTTTGGGAACCCCTGTTGTAATATATTAATTGTGATTCTGTTTCTCTAGTTAGATATGGCATCTAGTTTTAATTAAAAAAGATATTTGGATGAGTTGAAAGAAATTGCCTCATTAAAATAGTGAATAATTTTGAAAACAATTGAGATTTCGTCTGTAAATACAACACTTAGGCGTCTGCGGTGTGTCATTGACTTTCTTCATTCTCATGTTCTCGTCCTGCAGACTGGACTTCATCTATGACCTCTTCGAACGCGTCGGCAGCAGAAATGGAGATGAGACTCTTAAGATGGGCACGGCCCGACGCAAACCGACCGTCAGTTCTCAGTTCAGGGTGAGACTAAAAATTCTACGACCCCGATGTCAGTCCCACGTCCCACTCATGACTGTATGATTGCGAGACAACAAGTTAATTATGTTCACTGCTCTGCTGCATTTAATGATGTCTTACCTCCCAGCATTTGGCTCTTGGCATGATAAGAGTCAGTGCGGGGGCGCAGAAAAAAGAAGAGGATAGAAATGATGGAGAGGCCGAATGGAAAGACAAAGCTGTCTGTGTATTTGATCTGTGAAGAATGGTAGTGGGTGATGGGGTGTATGTAATATGTGGTTGTGAGTGGTGAAGGGGGTTTGCAGTTGAGGGCTTAGCTTAGCGTGTCCTAACTGCAGTGCGGAGAGAAGGAGCAGGGGAGGATTTGGCAGGCTGCCCCGGCCTACAGTTCCTAAAGCCAGGGGATTAAGGTTGATGGCTGGGCAGAGAGGGGCCAACCAGGGGCCAATCATACTTAGTTCTGCCAGGCCAGGCCTCGCTGGAGACAGGCTGTCTGAGGCAGGGGGGAGAGGAAAAGAGAGGCCGACATAACCAACGAGGTTCAAGGGTCCTCGAAATATGGGTTTATGTGAGTGTGTAATAAGCTTCTTTACTTATTATGTTGGTTGTTGTTTACCCGGAAAAGGATGCAATGAAATGATGCAGTTTTTCACATTTCATTCTAGTTTTATATGTGTGCTGTCCACAAGAAGAAAAGGACGTTTTTGTTTTTGTTTATTTAGATTTTCATTAACTACTATATTAAAACATTGTAACCCTCCTCAAATCCCACTTAAATATAGGGCACTCATAGAAATACTCTATAATTCAAAACTTGAACCTCAGTGAGTTATTGGAAGACATAACAAGACTTTACCGTTGTAGTACTCGAGTCCAGTTTCGGTCTCGAGACCATGTTCTGCTTTCTCGGTCTTTAACAGATTTTTTTAATGTTCATGTTAACAAAAAATCCAATTATCCATCATTACAACTAAATTTAAATAATTAAAAAAAAACCCCAAACATATGGAATGTTGACAGGCATTATTTGAAAAGTACATCCCATGGTGTAATGCAATGATTCTGCGTTCAGTGAGTGTCAGTGACTTCATTTCAGTTGCTGGTGCGATCACAGAGCAGAGACAAGATGAGCAACCAGAAATTTTAATTGTTACATAGACATTCAAGGTCAATGAAGTTACCATATTTGGTTCCTTGCCCATAAGTGGCAAAAAAAAAAAAAATCCAAGAAGTATAAATAAAAAATGCAAGAAAAACACATGTAAGGTGAAAAGAACATCCTTTTAGAACATTACAACAACGTTAAGTGCTGATACAGACACCTGTCAACATACATATAATCCCTTTGAACATTATTACTTACATTAGTTCCATTACTTCATGGTACCGAACAAAGCAGGTCCACTCACTGTTCATGCAGAGGTGGACCTTACAGACCCTGTAGACCACATTTGACCTGAGATTGTTGACTCACTGTCCTCACTGGAACTGTTGCAAGACAGTGACAGTCTTGTAATGAATGTGGAAATTACCAAAAATAATCACTTATCCGATAAAGCATTGATAATTATGAATGGACTTCAGTACTAGTCTACATCTGTAACATTATTTCGCACAATAAGACTCAATACATAGCACAAAACAACAACAAACAACTCAAAGAGTGTCTAAGGCATATAGTAACTCCATGTAATACGAATCAGTTTCTTAACTAGCTGAGTAAAGAAATAAAATGCCAATTAATCCACTAATAAAAATGAAATTTAAAGCTCTATACATCCAATCACATTTTTAAAATCAGAAAGGTAAAAGAGAGAATGACCTATTTCCCACATCATTCCTCATGTGAACTATCTTAACTAACTCCATTGCTCCAGTGGTCTACAGTTTTTGGAGTTGAATCTTTCTTTGGTAAAAATAAATTGGAAAACAAATAATAAAAGTGCTGGTTTGATAGAGATTTCACGGTATATGATGAAGTGTTATGATGTATATATACATTTGTCTGTGTATTAATAGATTAGTTCATCTTAAATTAGAAGGAATCTGAAAAGCAAATGTATTCTAATGATCAGACAGTGTCTTTGAAGTAAAAGTAGTATTGAGTAAAGCCAGTTCTCTCATCAATTTTTTTTTTTTTTTTTTTTGCACAATACTGTGTCATGAAAACTAAAGCCAGTACTTAAGACTTGATTTTTCTTTATTAGTCGATCAAATTTGGTGAAATTTATTCTAGAAGCATCTTGCTTGTTGTCCTGAGCAACTAACCGTCTTCTGATAATTGAAATGTATTATATTTTAAGTTACTTCTTTCAAAATATATTCAGCATTAGCATCACTCATGTAATGTGAATCTATTTGTTATTTATGTTCTTGTTGCTGATGCTTTGCAGGATTCTCTCCACTCCCTGATGGCTACACTAAGTGCCTCCAATCCCTTTTTTGTACGCTGCATCAAACCAAACATGGACAAGGTAGGTCATGCAAATTTCATTGCACAGAAAAAAAAAAAAAAAAACAGTCAGGAGCTCTGCCAGGTCCTGTCAAGGTCAGCTCCTGCAAAGTTAAACCTCCTTGTTGCTATTCATAGTTCCCACTGCTCGAAGATAATTTTTAGTCGTGTTGTTTCTGTACAGCTGCGACTCTCACTAAAAGCAACTTCATTTTACAGTGTAGTGGCTTTCATTACTGTGGAATCACAGCAGCATCATCCAAAAACCACTTGCAAAGTAACTGCTGCATTTGTCTTAAAATTGAAACTACAAATAGACTGACCCTTCTAGCCTGATTTCCTACATAGACTCTCTTTGTGTTTTGTCAAATAAAAAAATGCTGTGTACCAATGCATTCCTGACACTTTAAGCTCTTGAGCGAGGGGTCAGAGGTCACTGTGGCCACTCCAGCTGCAGCAGCTCGGCTGATGCGCCGCTGATCTGCCTGCATTAGTGGAATGTTGAGATAAGACCATAGTAGATGCAGTGCTGCCAGCGGGTGGTTCATTCACCAGGCATTTATTCCCCCAGGCGCACATCACTGCAGCCACTTTCCAAACCAGCACAGTAATACTTTTTATTATTGATATCTTGTTTAGGTTAAAACTGAGTGAACTGATCTTCACAGTTCAAAAAAGCTAACCAGCTGTTCTGATTGATTTTGAATCGTATTTACAAGTGCGTCAGTAGTTTTATTTTGAGGGAGTTGGCTTAATTTTATTTCTTATTAATATTAGTTTAGTTTTATGAGTAAAACCTTGATTTATGAAAGCTGAAAAGATGGATTAAAGACTGCATGTTATCACTGATTAAAGTTCCCATATTTTGTGCACAGCCATTTTAAAGAAATTATGTTGCATTTTTAAATTGTATTAAAAATAACATGTTGTTTCAAGTGGTAAAGCAGTGCACCCAAATGGGAAAAACAAAACTGGAACTGATTTCACCTGTGATTGTATTTGTTTTAGTTTTGTTTCATTTGTATTATATAGTTTTCTTTTTTAATTAAGTTAACAGAAATTACGTCTGCACTGTCTTAGTTTTTGTTAACTGTAGTAACACTGGCTGTAAGTCAGTGATATACAGTGCTCTCTGTTGTTACTTATTAATATGCAGTGTGCAGTGGCTGAACTTTCGTACGTACCTCTGACTTCCTCTGTGTCATTCCACACCTTCTGTCTATGAACTGCTCTGGCTCCGTCTCAGCTCTCATCGTCTCTTGGCTCTGCCTCTCATTCACTCACCTGGCCTCAGCTGCTCTAAATGGAGCAAGCTATGCCTCTGTTAATCCCACAGAATGACAGGATTGCATGCTCAATCCTTCAACATGATTGCATGCGTGCAAACATACATCTACAATATTTGTGTGTGATGTACATGCACACTGTCTCCTTGGTCGCTGAGGGAAGGGTCACTCACCAAGTCAACATGCTGTACCTCTTTCAGCTGCTTAAATCTCCCGCTAAAGAGCAGGGTCAAAACTCAGATGGGGTGCACATTTGCGTGTGTTTGATCATGAACACATGCAAGCATTCGAGTGCCTTTGTACCCAAGTGTGTCTGTTTCCGTGCATAGTAGCATTAGCCTGTAATTAAACTTACACATTTGGAGAATGCTGCGATCCTGTGTGGGGCTTAGCCAGCACCATGTGCCCTCTGGGTGACAATGGCATTCATGTGGACCCTGTGAGTGAGTCAGGCAGCCTGTGTAGAGGTGGGCAGCCGACATTACTGATCCTCCTCTGTGATAAGCAGGCCAGAGGAACACGGTGACACAGAGCTGTGAACAATGCAGCTGATTATTCCTGAAAGAACGGCCTCACCGGTCGCCAAGGTCTTGCTCAACACCGTTCTTGTTTCTGTTTGATGGCATGTGTTTTCTTTGCTGTAACTTGATTGTAAATGTAAAATGATAGTGCACACCGTGGTAATTTACTTTCTAGTTCAAGTTTAACTAGACTCAGCAGTGAGAATAGGTTTGTAGATCCACAAGCAGAGGCGTATGTGAGCAGTATTTGTTTGCAAAGTTTTCTGTCTGATTTATTCCACTGGATCTGGACTAAGGGTGACAATAAGGACATACATACTGGTTTAGCCCAGCATTCATTGACTGATGAACACAGAGCAGCTGAAAAAAGAAAACATAAGTAAACATGTGGCTGTTGTAGTTATTGATAAATTTAGCTTTTTATGTTGCTGTTTTTGGGTTTCATTTTGGGTTTTTGTTCATCTTACAGAAAGCAAACCAGTTTGATCCAGACGTGGTCCTGAACCAGTTAAGATACTCTGGGATGCTGGAAACTGTGAAAATCCGAAGGGCTGGATTCCCTGTTCGCAGAACCTTCAGTGACTTCCACAGCAGGTAAACAGAAGGCGTAGACAGAGCTAAATGTGGTTAGATAGATAAGAAACCCACTTAAATGGATAATATGTGTGTTTGTGTGTGTCCCTGCAGGTACAAGATGATCCTGAGGAACAAGACCCACCCAGATGATGAGAAACAGAGTTGTTTAGATCTTCTCACACTTCATGACCAATCCAGAAAAGAGTTTCAGCTTGGAAAGACAAAGGTGGAACTCCAGTTATTATTGTTACTAACCTTCACACCCAAACACTGGTGCCTTATGGCTGTTTTTGTTGTGTTACAGTTAATAAGTTTCCATGAACGCAGTCGTAAAACAAGAACACGCACATTCAGAGGCTACAAATATGAGAACAATTACATGAAAGTAAAAAAAAGCTCTAGAGAGAAATAATAATCTTGAAAGCATATGAACTGAATGTGATTTCAAGCTGTTGTCGTTCCTGAGCTGTTAAAGCGTGCCACAGTTTGGACAGCCCCAACAGTGACTCACGTCCCAAGGATTTTTCTTGCCGGTTGTGGTTGATCCGCCGCTCTCCTGTTGATGACCACAGAGTTACACGGCTTCTCCTAAACTCTGTCACCAACAAGGGTTACTGTAACTGTGACCCACTGCAATGGGTTTACAGTAACCATGAGGCAGCCTTGTTGTTACAAAAAGAGTCATAGCCTCTTAAGAACCAGAGTTGCTGACAAGGAGGTGATAAAACTGAACAAAAGTTACAGAAAATTCAAATCTTGTGCATTCGTCTTACCAAAGTTATGATCTTTTCCTTATTTATTCGTCTTTTACCTCCATGGCTCTCATTCTTTCTGTTTCTCTGTCTTTATTTCCAGTAATCATCAACTCCCCCTCAGAAAAGCCTTTTTCTTTCACTGCTTTCTCGCTGAATGATTAACCTTTAATGACTTGTTTGGTCTGGAGAACAGCAAAAGCTTCACTTCATGCCGAGCTCAGCAGAGCAGACACAGAGGATAAAAATAAGACTGTTTTTATGGGGTTTTCTTTCAATCAGCTAAATCCACATTTGTCCCACTGTTACTTCCTGCTCTAAGTTGCGGTTCCTGCATGGCTGTTAAATCATGGAGGCGTCTCAGATTTGTTTGGCTCCCATTTGGACAGGTTTTACTGTAATGCCCACATTTGGTTGGCACGCCGTGAGTAAAGTCAGCTGCACACATGAGACGCTGACATGTGCTACATGTCAAAACCAAAAATGTTTCATGTGAAGCACATGTTGTTTCTTAATGAACATACATCCCACATGTAACCATAGATTTCAGTTCACACACACCCACACTGTTAAAATTAATGCTTCAGGAGTGAAAACTTTGGTTGAGTGTCTGTAATGACTTCTCCATTTTACATTTTAACAAAGGGCGAAAAGAGGCAAGAACCCCAAAAAACACATGGAGACGCTGACTTTACAGTGTGTTATTCTGTGCACGTGCTTTTGTTTTTGATGGGAGCATGGTATTTTCAGGCTCAGGGAAATGTAGAGTGGGTTGTGGGAAGGAGGGAGACAGAGGGGACTACATTTCCTTTGGAGAAACAATCTGCTGGTAATTACATACATGCTGATTGTGTTCAGAGGAAATGTGTGCCCAGAATTAGGGGCTCGGGTGACATTGTACGGATGGTGTGTGTGTGAGCCATTTGTTTTACAGACGAAGGAAGGATGTGGACAAAGGAAGCTTCCTCCTCTCACAGACTTCCAGAGGCAGACAGGGCTACAGCTGTGGGATCCTTTGATTAGTGGAACATCTGGGACACACATATACAAACACACACATCCACTCAGGGCTCTTAGCTGTTGATCCTGAAGGCCAGTAACAGATACAGCATTATCTCATAATCCCAGATACACCCTGATTGATTCTCTGAGCCTGCTAAAGTGGCTAGACAGATGGAATCTGATTGATTATCATGTTATTTCTGTGTGCTCATTTCAGGACAAATGTGGGGTGATAAGAGTCTTTTGAATGAGGTGTGCCTTAGATTCTACTGTGTCTTGGTGCTTAATGTCCAAAAAAGTCAGACCAAACTTTTCAAAAACTCAGCAGGAGCCAGGGAAGAGTTAACTAAACTCTTTCTCCTTCCTTCCTAAGAGCAAGATGGGTGTGGCTTACAATCTGGACAGCCGCCACCATCCCTCCCCCTCATCCCTCCATCCCTCCTCTCTCTACCTCTCCCCTCCCCTCCCTCTCCCTGTTCCTTTCTGCCTGTGCACGTCAGTCGAGCTACCAATGCAGCGGTAGCAGCAGCACTAGGGATATGCTCAGAAAGGACGCCTGCACACAATGAGGCTCTGCAGCAGCAGCGTTAGCAGCAACACTGCAGTCCTGGTGCCAGTTTTCCTTCTGCTCTGCTCTGCAGTCAGGAAGAGCAGCTAACCTGCTAGCCTCAGCTGCACGACAGCTTCCTTCGCAGTGGGCACAGGGTGCTGCCAACAGAAAACAGGGGGCCCTTCACATCTCTGTGGGCCCTCTTTTGCAGCCTGACTAAGAAGAGGAACTAACCCATCCCATTTCCTCTCTCGCCCCTACACTCCCCCCAACCTCCCTGTCTGTGCGTCTCTGTCTCTGTCACGCCGTGGCGTTGCTCGTCCCGCAGGTGTTCTTGAAGGAGGCCCTGGAGCAAAGGCTGGAGAAGGAGAGGGAAGAGGTGCGGCGCAGGGCTGGCATGGTGATCCGCGCCCACATCCTCAGCTATGTGGCAAGGTGAGTGTTGAAGGAGGGGGGAGGAAGGGTGACAGGCTGAGTGGCAGTGACAGTTGTCAGTGTTTGTTTTGTAATAGAGGTGTACAGCCTGTGTGTGCAGGGGAGGGGGGATTATGTGTATATGATCACGGCTTTGTACACGTGTTTACCTTTTTGTCTCTGCATGCATATGTGTTATGCTGGTTTGTCTGCAGTGCCAGAGTTTATAGACTTCCTTCTTGAGGAGTAGAAGTATAGATGATACTCTTCACTTAATTACCTGATGACAAACCCATACTTTGCAGCCAACAGAGCTTTACTTTCAAAAGTAATGGAGTACCAAAACTTTTCAAAACAGATCAAATATTCCAGGATAAATCACAAACTGCTGTATAACATATCCATTAATCTTTATTTGGATCTTTATTAGCTGCCACTTGCTTGCATCTACACATCACATACAAGAAAACAGCATAAAACAATAATAATAAGTCTCAGTAAGAGCATGTTCCAGACAGATGGAAGTCAAGTAAATGTCACAAGATTATCAATTATGTCAGTTAATCCATGTGGTTTACTGCTGATGTGTTTTTCTTAAAAGTTGTCCCACAATTGTTGGTAACTTGTTTCTCATTGTGTTGGCTCAGTACAATACAGACCTGAATACTGCATGTGATAAAATATTTAATAGAATGGTGCAAAATATATTCACCCTCAAAGATATAGCCACCAGCAACCAATAGCATCTACTGATCTAAAATGTTTAATAACTTTTGAACACTTACTCTATAAATACATTGAAATAATTCAGGTAAAATGTACGTTTTCAGCTTTCCAGTAGCATCAGATGTATCTTGTTTGGACATTTGGAGAGTCAGGAAACACAGTCATCTTCTGCAATATAGATTCACCAAATAAACCCCATGTAGTTTGACAAATGACAGTGGTTGTAGACACTTGTTTTTATGTTCAGTTACTGATATATTTTTTGCTGAAAATGTTTCCTGTAAGTTTTCATATAATAACATTTGAATTTACGCTAAACTCTTATAAGCATCCACTTGATCCTCTTAATCACTTAAATGTAGACCACTAGTTCTAGGTCTTTAAGGGTTAATATGATTTTGCCAGCCATAAAGAGAAATAATGAACAGTAGAAGATAAAGGGGTTATGCACTTTGAACAAAGAGCATGAATCTTTAATTTGTTTTTATCTAGTTTTTAACTTGGTCTGACAGTCACAACTTCCATGACTTTGTTGGTTTAAGTATCAACACAGGGAGACACCCCTAGGCGTGTAATCTTACTGTGCTCCACCTGCGTGCTCTTATATACAAGGTCACATACAGTACTCCCGCTGGGAGAGGATAATGGGACTGATGACAGTGTTCAGGTTCTGGGCTCCCTTCAGAGCATCCAATACTAAAGAGAGAGGCTCGGGAAGTTCCCCAAAGACACAAGTTCCTTTGTATTATTATGTGTAACATTATCTCCGCTCAGAGTGTGTCCTGAGACTAGTCAGAGACCACGCAGTGATTACTGTGGCGACTAGGCCAGGCTAAGGGTCAGAGAGTCACAGCATTGTGTGTGGTCCGCAGAGAGTCACGTGTGTTTGTGTGTGTGCGTGTTTATATGTGTGTGTATTCAACTCATGTGCAGCATGTGGGTGATGGGGCTTAGTCACACAGCTAAACACAGCAGCCCACACTGCCACAATGGAACAGCACCAGCTCATCAGACTCTAAACATTGCAGAGTTGAGCATACAGGTTTTTTTTTCCCAGTGTGCTTATTTAGACAGGGAACACCAGTAGTCGATGTATGTAGGTGATGTGCAATGTCACAAATATGCCTGTTGTGATGCAAAATGTTCTTGCATCAGTTTCCAGAGGGGTGACGCTCATATGTGAGGTCTTGTGCAAATGATGCAGCAGGAACATTTCAACTAAAGGTAGAACTAATGTATTTCAGTGGTTCACCCATCATCTCTCAGCGCTGTTTTTAGAGTTAGTGAAATACCACATAAACAGCACTTTCCTTTACTTGCATTCTTTAAAATAAGGTGGAAGCTGCATATGAAGTTGTATAGTGAGATGTATAGTTAGATATTCAGCATGTTGAGATGAAGAGTGTACTGTATTTGTGTGTACCGTATCGTCATTTCTCTTTTCCCTATCACCACAGATACTAATATGCGTGTGATTTTCTTCTCAGGAAACAATATAAGAGGGTTTTGTCCAGCGTCGTCACCATCCAGAAGAACTACCGTGCTCACTTTTGGAGACGCATCTTCTTGCGCCTACGCTTCGCCACCATCATCCTGCAGAAACATCACAGAGGCCGGCACGCCCGCTCCCTGTATCACCAGCTCAAGGGGGAGAAACAGAAGCGAGAAGAGGAGGAAAAGAGGAGGAGAGAAGAGGAGAGGAGGCGACTAGAGGAGGAGGAGAGGAGGAGACTGGAGGAGGAGAGGAGGCTGCAGGAGGAGGAGGAAGAGAGGAGAAGGAGAGAAGAGGAAGAGGAAAAACAGAGGCTGATGGAGGAGGAGCTAGAGAGGAGGAAGGAGGAGGAGCTGAGACTGATGAAGGAGAAAGAGGAGGAGCAGAGGATGGCAGCCCAACAAGACAGCAAAAGGTATTTAAGGTTCTTTAGGTTGTAATTGCAAACATGGATTATTGTGGGTTTCATGTTGGGTTTGATTTCAGTTTTCCAGCTTTATTTGTGCATATGCAGTTTTTTTTTTGTTTTTTTGTTTTTTTTTTTTATAAAAGGAAGGATAATGTATCTATGTATTTATTTACTTATTAGTGTATTTGGTAGGGACAATGGACCTTAATGAACATCTGTATTGAACAACATCAAGTGTAAATACGCCAAATTATAGTCAAAATTCTAATTTGCATCCATAGTCCCTAGGCAGGTAACAAAAAAACATCACAATTAAAACTTTAAAATCGAACAATAAAACAACCACACAATAAAAGTACAATACATCAAAAGGTTAAAAGTTAAAAATGATCAAGAATGAAAAAGACTGGTTTGCTTTTAGCCACTGTTGGGTTGAGTTTTGAAGGTGGGATATGTGGAGGATACTCTTACTGAGAATGGTACATTGTGTGTATTTTGTCCAAAAGTGGTGGAAGAAAAGATATTTACAGAACCATTGTTTATGACAAATAGAACCAGTTTACTACTTTGTCTTTGTTGTTCCTGGCTATCAGGACAGAGTAACCCACAGTCAACTAAATAAATCATGTTTATTTTTATTTTTATTTTTTTACATCTATTAACTGAATTATTTTTTCATAGTTTTTCTTATCTATAATGACCATGATTTAAATTTTGATGCTTCTTGTCTCTTTAGGAACTCACTGGTGCTCAATGGTGCTTGTCAGAAGGTACTTTCTCCTATATAAACCACAATAACATGTAGTCACATCACAAGCTAAATTAGTAGATAAATGTTGGAAAAGGAAGTAACTTTTATTTTCTCCTCTATCTCCTCCTGTCTACAGAAGGAGCTGTCCCAGACTCTGTCCTACAGTCACACCTCAGAGGAAGAAAGCCGTCAGATGGAGGAGATCCTGCGGTTGGAGAGGGAGATTGAGCGTTTGCAGAAACAGCAGGAAGACGGCGTTTCCCTTCTTGGAGACGTTTCCCGCGAGGAGCTTCGACAGATGAGGGACGCTGAGATTTACAGACTGGAGAAAGAGGCTTCCCGTGTGGCCACCGAGTTCCTGGAGCTGCTTGACTTTGGTGGTTTAGAGCCGTCCCTGTCTAGTGAGGAAAACCTCCATGACCCGACTGAATCTACTGCTCCTCTGGCTGAGGAGGAGGTAGACGAGGGTTTCCACGCTGAGGATGAGTGCATTCCTTTGCCTGACTTCCCTCCTCCAGCTGCAGTTCCTCTGGATACGGAGGTGTTCCAAAGTGTTCCCCCTCCTCCACCTGCTTTTGCAGAAGGACAAGTGGTCACTCCATCTTTGGCCTCCTCCCCTGCTCAAGCAAAGCTCCCCCCAGTTACTCCCAACGGACTGAATCACACCCCTATTCTCGCAGCCACCCACAGCTCAGGCCTCCCTCCTCCTGTGGTCACGAACGGAGACCGACGCTCGCATCCGAAAGCCAGCAGGGGGTCGGACTTTGAGCCTGTGAGCGAGGAGCCGTCCCAGTCCAACCTGCCAGACACAGAGTCAGACTATGATCAGGAGGAGTTCGAGGAGGCTCATGGGAGCTCAGGTGCTAGCACTAATGATGGGCATATCACAGATGAGGAGGTATTACGGAAATCCTCCTGCACCCAAAACAGCCTGGACTCCTTCAGAGGCAGCTCAGACTCGGTGAGCACGAACGGGCTGGGCGCCGTTCTGGAGTTAGATTCCAAACATGTTACTTCACAACAGACCAGTGAGAAAATATTGCTCTGCATATGGCAACAGGGAAATTTCAGAGTGATATTACCAACATTTAATATGTATGCGTGAAAGGGTGAAAAAGTCAATGATATTCCACAGATTGTTTATACAGTAAACATTCACCTATGCACACATAGTGAAACAGCTGTATATGTGTACATTATACTTCCTTAAAGTTCACAAAGTTAATCCTGTGTGTGTTTGAGCCACAGACTGCCTCAACATGTGTTTACAGTCTATGATGGTTTGAGCCTGAATTCCTTCTTAACGTATGTCAAAAGGCTCGTATTATGTTAGAATCACAGCCAAACGCTGTTGCAGTTGTTTGTTTTGGCTCCGCTGAAGAGCATGTAAATCTGCGCTGAGATACCGCTTGTCAAGCACAAAGCTCTGACCTAACTCTGAGATCAGCAAAATGTCAGAGAGAACAGATAGAATGTGTGTCTGTGTGTGTGCAAATACTGGTTTTAGCATAACATCGGCATTGCTTGACAACATATTCTCGGGTAAATCATTGAGGCTATGAGTTGAGTACAGAAGAAACATCTTGTTTGTCACAGTATATATAATAATAATTTAAAGTTAAGAATAAAATTAACAGATATTAATGTTTTGGATTGTGTGTTATCACCACAGTGAATGCTCAGTGCTCCTGTGATGAACTTCTTTTATCATTAACTCTGTTGCCGGTGTTTGTGTTTCAGTTCATTGACAGTGATGAGGACAACGATGGCTATGTGGACACAGATGAGGAAGTTTCTAATGGGAGAGTGAATCTTCTGAATGGCACTGGGCCTCCCTACTTCCATGGCTACCTCTACATGAAGAGTAGGTAGCTTTGCCAAAACACTGCACAGGAGGCATGCAGAGGACTTTTGCACATCTGAATGCAGCCTGTGTGGTTTTGCACTCAGTGTTAGAAAGGCCATAGTTGGCTTTGTTGATGGAGTTAGATGTATAGTTGCTGCATAGCTGCATGCTTTAGTCAGTAGTAGTTGCTGAAAACTCTACTACCACTGAGTGTTCTTGCTAAATATTAATGTATTTCATATGTTAGATTATGTTCATCATGTCTTCCATTCCAAATGTTACAGATTTTCTTGTGATCAGACAAGTAGAAAAAACATCTTTCCTCAATTCTACTTGTCTGATCAGAAGAAAACCTCTAACTAATATTTCATATGTTCTTGAGGTGGTATACATGCATATACAGATATGTGACAAATTAAAGGAAAAACCGGATGGGAGCAGTCTTGTTTAGGATGCCAGTGCCTCCAGTCATAGAACTGATGAGCTGGGAATAGTTTGACACCTGTGAAGTGACACAAATTATATTCCCTGCCCCATCACAGTCACCAGAATTATCAAATACTGATTACTTATGGGAACGGGCTGTCTGCCACCATCACCAAAACACAAAATGAGGAAATTTCTTCATTCATTCAGTTGAATTTAGAGGCTTGTACAATCACCACTAAGGGATATTGAAGCTTGAAGCAGCTAAGACACTTAATGTGTTTTGTCCTTTAATTTACTGGTACATGTGTGTGAGTGCTCCAACCAGGGACCTTTCTGTGTGGAGTTTGAATGTTCTCCCCATGTTTGTGTTGGTTCTCTGGCTTCTTCCCACCATCCAAAGACATGCACTGATAGATTAATTGGTCAATCTAAAAATTGCCCATGGTTGTTCGTCTCTATATGTCTGCCCTGCGATGAACTGGCGACTCGTCCAGGTTGTACCCCACCTTCGCCCGTAGGTAGCTGGGATAGGCTCCAGCACCTAGTGAGGATAAAGGGGGTTCAGAAAATGAATGAATGAATGTGTGTGAGTGCCTGTGTGTGTGTTAGCGAGGGTGTTATGGATAATGTGTGGGTGTTTATCACTTAAATTCTGCATAAAATCTTATAAATGAACATGTTTTCTTTTCCTTCAGGTGGTCTGATGATCCCTTGGCGGCGGCGCTGGTGCGTGCTAAAGGACGAAACCTTTATGTGGTTCCGGGCGAAACAGGACTCCCTCAAATCTGGTTGGCTCTACAAGAAAGGAGGAGGAATGTCCACCTTGTCTCGACGCAACTGGAAGATGCGCTGGTTTGTTTTGCGGGAGTCAAAACTCATGTACTTTGAGAATGACAGTGAGGAGAAGCTGAAGGGAACTATCGACATCCGCACAGCCAGGTAAGAGAAGACTGACAAGAAAATATACCTTTTCATGGGCTTACGTTTTAAGAAAGAGAATAGAGTAAAGCTTATTTTGGTAAATCCTTGATCCATTTTAGGGAGATTGTGGACAATCACGAGAAAGAAAATGCACTGAACATTGTGACTGAGGAGAGGACTTACCACATCTATGCAGAGTCCCCTGAGGATGCAAGGTATATAATATACACTTATTCTCTAACAATATAACCCACTAGCTGTGGCTGTTTTAATTAGTGTTTTACATGCTCATCACCTCACTGTAGCAGCAATTTATGGATGCAATGTTCCCCCTTGTGGTCACTAATGGAAGTTCAAGTTGTAATCTTTCAATCATGTGTTTGCTGACTTCCTTGATTTATTTTCTCAACTCCCTATGACCCCATCCAGCGGTTGGTTCAATGTGCTGAGTCGGGTCCACAGCGCCAGCCCGGAGCAGCTCATGGAGATGCACCATGAACAGGCCAACCCAAAGAATGCAGTGGTTAGTGCTGTTTTACCTCTCTACTGCCTGGGCCCCAGCCTCAAGCAGATTTTTTTGGTGATGCATGTAACTGGATCATGTGATGTACAGAACTGGGTCATATTCTAAAACACAGAGATTTATAAGTATTTATTGTTATGCACATTTACATGCCATAGTGTAGTTAATGTATACTGTCCAGGCAAAGAAAATCCCCATCCTAGATTTAACTGAGCAAATAGGTAAAAGCCTTCCATTGGAGCATCACTGCAGTGATTAATATGTTTCAGCTGCAGCAAATTATATAACCATAAGTGATGCAGTGAGGAGCTTCTTATTTCTTGAACAACTATTGATTTGCCAAGGAGCATAAAGATTACACTGTAAGCAATGAAAAAAGTCATGTGGTCTGATGAGTCCAGACTGACCCTGTTCCAGAGTGAAGGGAACGTCAGGGTGAGAAAAGAAGCAAATGGACTGATTATCCATCATGCCTAGTGCCTACTGTACAAGCCTGTGGGAGCAGTGTCATGATCTGGGGTTGATTGAGTTGGTCAAATCTACAGTCGCGGAAAAAATGATTAGACCACCCTTGTTTTCTTCAATTTCTTGTTCATTTTAATGCCTGGTACAACTGAAGGTACATTTGTTTGGACAAATATAATGATAACAACAAAAATAGCTCATAAGAATTTAATTTCAGAGCTGATATCTGTCCATTTTCCATGATTTCTTGATAATAACCAAAATCACTTCAAGTCTTACATCAATATCTATGGCATTGTACTGACAAAAACAGTGCTTTTAGGCATTCCATGTTTTCTTTTCTGTCTGT
>JAPQRP010000016.1:28361974-28386381 GCA_037367295.1 Apogon hyalosoma | reverse complement strand
CAAAAACAGTGCTTTTAGGCATTCCATGTTTTCTTTTCTGTCTGTTTTAGTCACATGATACACACAGGCGTTAGTACCTGATTGCATTACTGTTGTTTTTGATGACTTTTGATGGTCTAATAAATTTTTCCGCAACTGTAGGTTCAGCAACATTATGTGTCCAAAAAAAATGGTGGAAATAAATGATATTGTATGAGCTTATTGAAACGATGGCATGGTGAATATGACCCTTATTTAAAACTAAAGATGGTCCAGCAAAATATGTTGTTTATGGGCAGACTGTAAATTTAGGTAACCAAAAAAAAAAAAAAAATCACATCCACACTAAGTTATATTAAAAACTAACACATTAAGCAAAATATACCAAAAGGAATATATGTAATGTAGTCAGTTTAGGAACAGAATCTCTTTATAAGACCTTAGAAAATAGATGGTGATGCTTTGGAGAAAGTTACATTTATAATGTTTCATTAATGAAATTTGTGATTTGACAACAAAATAATATAATATAAACTGTGTTTTGTTCTAGGAATTAAGCCTGAAAATCAGAGAATTAAATGAAATAAAAGCTGTCATTTTAATTTCACTTCTCCTCATTTCCAGGGCACTCTAGATGTGGGTTTGATTGATTCAGTTTGTGCATCAGACAACCCTGACAGGTGAGAGACAAACCAACAAACATAACCAAAACTAACCCTTTATATATTTATTTACTGGTTAGCACTGCTGATACAATGGCAATCATGATGAATGTATGTGTGTTTCTTGTACCAGACCAAACTCATTTGTGATCATCACTGCAAACCGGGTGATCCACTGCAACACGGACACACCTGAAGAGATGCACCACTGGATCGGCCTACTGCAGAAATCCAAAGGGGACTCCAGGGTTGACGGGCAGGAGTTTCTAGTCAGAGGTGAGTTAGCTGATGCACACACTTTGGATGTTGCACAGATTGAGAATCAATTGATGCTCTTGTATCTGAGGTGGTAAAGGCTTCAGAAACACTTATGCTGATGTTATGTCAAAACATCAAAATTCCATGACTGTGCAAGAAGAAAATACTGACAGTATGTCAAAAGGAAACTAAGCTACTCTTTATTAGCAACTGATTAATAATTGGTGTATAAATTCTTCTTCCTCCAGGCTGGCTGCATAAAGAAATGAAGTCTGGAGCTAAAAGCACCTCTCTAAAACTGAAGAAGCGCTGGTTTGTTCTCACCAGTAACTCCTTGGACTATTACAAATCATCAGAACGCAGCGCCTCCAAATTGGGAACCCTGGTTCTCAACAGCCTCTGCTCAGTGGTGCAGCCAGATGAGAAAGTCTTCAAGGACACCGGTTAGTAGCAGGAACACCAGACACAAAATAGAGGTAGTTTGTAATAATAAGCTCAATGCAGTGGCAGATCTAGAAAATGTTACATGGGGTGGCAAGAGGCAGGTTGGCATTAGACATCCTCAGTGCAGTAAATGAAAATCCCCTGTATTCAAATACAGTCAACAAAAGATCCACTGAAACACTTTAAAGCAATTTATTATGTCATTATCCCCTCTAAGAAAACAAAGACAGTACTTAGGCTTAAATGAAACAAAGGTTCTTCAAAGTACAGAAGGAGACTGACATCAGCCATGTGTTTTAGGAACGTTTAAGACGTCACACAAGGGAGTCCCTTTCATCACCTTTCATTACAAATTTACTTTAATTTTGATTTTGTGTGTTAAAACGTCACCTGGGGAAACTGACTTCCCATGCAGAAACATGTTTACAATAGTATGTTTTGGCTGAATTCATCTTTTATTTCAATGTTATGAGAGGCATTTGGATATACAAGTGAACATTATCGTTTTAAGGATGTTAAAGTTGGGGCGGCAGCTAGGGTGGCAAGGCTCGACGGTCCAGGGTAGACCCCCCCACCCCCCCACCCCGGGTCAGTGGGCACTAATTTTTCTTTTCTGTGTTTCTCACTCAGGTTACTGGAATATAATCGTCCATGGGCGTAAACATTCTTACCGCCTCTACACCAAAATGCTGAATGAAGCCATGCGGTGGGCGAATGCCATTCAGGGAGCCATAGACAGCAAAGTTCCTATTGAAACACCAACTCAACAACTCATCAGGGACATTAAGGTATTAAATAATTCACTTTTTGTCTTGTTTTACTTGCTTGCTATTGACTGACCTGTAACTACTAGTTGCAGTGTTGAGCTAAGATAAATATGTGTGTCCAATATGCAACATACTGTATTTATTAATTATATTAATGTGAAATCTAATCTTAGCATGTGGGCATTTATTTTAATTGAACACCAATCCTTTTCAGTCATGCAAACCTTTGCCAGGGACACACGCTGTAGTAAAGTGAGGTACTTCTACTGACTACGTGTGCTGTGATTTTCTTTTAGTTTTGGCTTTGCCCTTTAAAAGATAGTCACCTCTTTTTCTTACCTTGCATTCACCTGTTTCTTGGATTTGCTCCACTAGTTATATCCACTGGAAATATTTTTGATTTTCCTGTCTGTGTGATGAGCTTATTTATTTATTTATTTATTTGTTTATTTTGCGGTGGAGTTGAGTATGTGAGTATTCTGAGATCACTCACCCAGTTTTCTGTCTGTAAAGGAGAGCAGTCTGAATGTGGAGGCTGTGGAGCAGACATACTGGAGGAACCCCATCCTGAGATATACCCAGCATCCTTTGCACTCCCCTCTTCTACCTCTGCCATATGGAGATGTCAGCGTCCACTGTGAGTTGTGCAGCCTGCAGATATTGGCTCCTGTTAGCACCCCACTGCTACTAACGTCTGTGGGTTCAGACAGAGACACTCGATTAAGCCAAAAACATGACGTAATGTTAGGATTCTGTTGATGTTACACAGAAATATGGGTTGAAATGGAGTGAGACATGATACTACAACCTTACTAAAACATTAAGCAGGAGGTAAAATGACATATCCTCTAGCATTCTTTAAAACTGTACAATCGGTAATCGTGTAAATGCATGACATTTTCTTGTTTCCCTATAAATTCACTGTCAAGCTTTATATTTCAACACTACTGATTTTCTGACGTCACAAATCCTTGCACTTGGTGAGAATAGGGAAAATGTCTCCTTGTGGCAGCTGAAGTAAAGTGTCTGCACAGACATTATTCTGAATACTGATCATCCAAGACTGCAGGGAATGTAGTTATGGAAAATACTTCTTTTGAGAGGAGGGGGCTTTAACGTGCAGCTTTTAAAGCATTGTAATCCTCTCTGTCTGTTTCTCACAGTGCAAAAGGAAAAGGGTTATACCAGCCTGCAAGATGAAGCCGTGAAGATTTTCAACTCACTGCAGGAAATGGAAGCAGTGTCAGATCCTGTGCCAATCATCCAGGGAATCCTGCAGACATGTCAGGACCTGAGGTCATTAAGAGATGAGGTCTACTGTCAGCTGATCAAACAAACCAATCACGTCCCTCACCCCAACAGTCCTGCCAATCGCGCTCACTGGCATCTCCTAACCTGTATGAGCTGCACCTTCCTGCCGAGCCGAGGCATCCTACGCTACCTCAAGTTTCACCTCAAAAGGTACAGAACCAAACACAGTTTTCAACCAAATATTTTCTAAAGAATTAAAGTTTGCTATTTTAGGTGTAATCCCAGAAATTTTAGAGGGAAATAACCCAAAATACCTTTTGTGAATTTTTAAATGCATCACTATCAAGTGGTTGAAACCTGAACCTCCCACATATAACATTTGGATTGAGAAGGTGAGAGAAATCTATCAGATGGAGCAAATTACTTATGTACTTAGAATTCAGGGAGCTATTTACGAAGAGATGATTAACCTGTCAAGGCAATAAGTATTTAGAAGTGGTCATCTACATGTATGTTGTTGTTTTTTTTGTCTCTTTATAGTGTCATTCATGTTTCATTTGTGACTAATTCTAATCAATATCTACTGCAGATGTCCATAATTTTTCATGTATGCCACATGGGGATGTTTGATTAGATATGTTTATGTATGTAAAATGCCTTGTATATTTGTAAGAGCAAAACTAAATAAAAATTAAGCTTAAAAAAAAAAAGAATAATAGTTACAGAACCACATCTGGACGCTTTCATTATTAGTCCTGACATCACATATTCCAGCTGGTTAAACACCTGACTGAAGCCATCCTTGTATCTGTGTGTTTTCCCAGGATTAAAGAGCTGTTCCCTGGTACAGAGATTGAATTGTTCGCCCATTTCATTGGCGAGTCTCTGAAAAAGACCAAAACCAGGGAGTTTGTTCCATCCCAAGAGGAAATCATGGCACTGCTTACCAGACAAGAAATGACCACCACAGTCTACTGCCACGGAGGAGGATCCTGCAAGATTTCCATTAACTCACACACCACTGCTGGAGAGGTAAGGATACTGCACCCACACTGCAAAAACAGAAATACAGGGTTATTCGAAAAGAATGAACCGATTTCATGACACTTTGCTTCAGTTCTCAAGCGTCGTCATGGAATGAGTCAGTGACTGTTTGAAAGAGGAGTTTTCTAAGTTTTGAATGGCTGCCATAGGGGCACTTAACATCGAATAACAACAGCGATCAACTCAGTAGATCATGATATGCTGATATGCGTCTCGGAGGAATTCTCTTATCGCATTGATGTTGTCCGTGCTGCAGGTGGTGGCCACATTGAACACTTGTAAGACAGGAAATAAAAGTTGATTGTGAGTAGAATACCTGTGACTTGGCTGGAGTTTTTTAGTGCTTTTCCTTATTAAAATATTGTGTAATGAAATCAGTTCATTCTTTTTGAATAACCCTGTACTACAAAGAAGCCAGATGTTCTTAAATATGACTAAACTGCTCTGTAATGAAAACACAGTTTTGCTTGGTTAAAACTAGAAGAAAACCAGAGCCACTGACAGACTATAATGGGTCTTAAAACTGAAAAGATAATATCTGTGTTGGATTTATTAAGCAACAAAAACACAATATTCTTAAATTTAAACACTGTGCAACTTATCTCACTCTTAAAACAAAGACATTTAATCTTTTTCCTCTGATGTGATATTAGGAAAACCACTGCCTTTGCTTCTTACCAGTTAAACCTAGCTCAATATGAGTCTGAATATTTTAAGATTAAGTTAGGTATGTTAGGTATGTAATGGAAAGATGTATGTAATAGCAAAAATCCCCTTTTAGAAACTCACTGTTACATTAAGAACATATGATGACCCTTGTGTGAGCACTGACACCATCCCTTAGAGCACAGTTCCCTGTTAACATGTCACCTTTTAATGAACTTCTTCTTCAGCTTCTTCTTTACAACCCTGACAGATTTAGTTCCGGTATTGTTCTAGTCATCAACTTTACCGTAAAGGTTAGGAGGGAATGACTGTTTACTACTCAGTGTATTAAATACTCTTATTGATCTTTACAGACCTTTGTTGCGCTACATGTACAAGCTTTTTAATAATATCATAGAGACAAAACTCTCAAGCTTGTTAGAATTTATTCAGATTTCCATCATAGTGTGCACATTAGAGACTCAATGGGCTGTTCATAAAATAAACAGCAGTAAAAATAAAAAAAAAACAATTGATAAATGAATAAAATACATAGTATAGTATAGGACAGTATGGTATGGTATGGTAAAGTATAGTATAGTTTTTTTTTTATTAAAGACTGAAAAATGTTTGATAAATTGCATATAAAAGATTGAAAACAAAATACTTAAAAAGTCAGGTGCAACAGAGCAAAAATGAAATATACACTGTGTTTCCGTAAAGTGACTAAAAGTGCTTTAACGCTGATGTGAAAACCTGTTTTTTCAGTTAACCTTTACATAAATCAACTGAACTGGCCTGTATTACGTGAACATGTAGATGACTCCATACATCACGGTTATTTGACGCATTAAATGATGTAGTGATTCACGATCATCATTGTTGTGTTCAGGTGGTGGAGAAGCTGATCCGAGGTCTGGCCATGGAGGACAGCAGGAACATGTTTGCCCTGTTTGAACACAACAACTCCATAGACAGAGCGGTGGAGAGCAGGGTGCTTGTGGCCGATGTTTTGGCTAAATTTGAACGGTATGTTAGACATCGGTGCATATTTAATAGATATTGTATTTGGCTGTGACTTCCTGATGCGTAAGTGACACCTGTGGCTGTTTTTGTTCATTCTCACCAGTCTGGCTGGCAGTGAAGAAGCAGAGGAGGATGGCCAGTGGAAACTCTACTTCAAACTCTACTGTTTCCTGGATGTGGAGAGCATGCCAAAAGAAGGAGTGGAGTTTGCGTTCATGTTTGAGCAGGTGTGGTTATGTTATCATATTTCAGGGAATCCTTTTTTTATCACATATATTTAAGAAAGCCAGGGTTTTTCCACTCTAAAGAGTTGGAACCATCCTGACTAAATGTACTGTGCATTCAACTTGCTGATGAAATACTTATTACCAGCAATACATTTTAGAAGTTCCAATAATTGTATGATTGATCATTTATAAGAGATTTATTATTATGATGAATCGGGTAATATTTGGGTTATTTTGGTCAGATTTACTGATTATCTTGCTGTCCGATTAACGTGTTTAGATAGATAGCATCATTTTTTGAGGGTCACGAAGAAACAAATGGATAAATATGGTAATAGATTGTCCTGGATCTGTACAAGAAACTCCATGCCTTACTGCATGCTTGTTTCTCCATGAAAATCTGTGTGAAAAATCATGATACTGTGCTAAAAGTTTCAAAAAAGTCATAGCAAACATGAGAAAAATACTCAATATCCTTTGTACGCCACTGTTTTATCTTTGGCTTTTTTTCAACATCCACTGTGAATTTAAAGTAATAAGACAGTTTTCTCACCCCTTAAATTATTATTATTATTATTATTATTATTATTATTATTACTAGTAGTAGTAGTAGTAGTAGTCGTATTACCACCTTGCTAGTTGTTGTTTCTACTTGTACTTTACCATGTTTTTTTCAATACTGTTTTCTTTTTTAGAGTTATTGTTTAGCTATTTTCTTGTAGTACTTCTTGTGTGTATATTCAATGTTGTGCTGCTTTTGGAACCTCAGTTTCCTGAGGATTTTGCCCAAAGGATCAATAAAATTCAATCTAATCTAATCTAAAGCAAAACTTCATGCTGAACCTTATCGCAGAGTTGTTTACTGGACAGGAATAGGATGAAGTAACTAAAGTCATCAGACAAATGTTGGACAGTAAAAGTACCATATTTGTTTCTCAGATGTAGTGGAGTAGCTTAAGTATAAAGTTCAATATATCATTATCCTCATTGCGTAATTATTTTTGGTCAAATTGTGATATCTGCATAAAATGAAGCAGCAGAGTTAGGAGAGTAAAGTTACGCAGATATCACAATTTGACCAGAAATATGAGCTAATTATACTATGAGGCTAACAATATTGAGAATATTCAATTAAAGTACCAGTCCTTAAAGTTTTACTGTACATTTCAAGAGTATTCTATTTCACCATTGTTGAAGCTGTCGTTAATACTGAGGATCTTTG
Organism: Apogon hyalosoma; assembly: GCA_037367295.1. Classification (NCBI taxonomy): domain Eukaryota; kingdom Metazoa; phylum Chordata; class Actinopteri; order Kurtiformes; family Apogonidae; genus Apogon; species Apogon hyalosoma. The sequence continues at coordinate 28,378,856 of JAPQRP010000016.1, read as the reverse complement.
TCGTCCCTCCAGGCTCATGAGAGTTTGACCCGAGGACACTTCCCTGCCCGTGAGGAGACCCTGCAGCATCTGGCCGCTCTACGCCTGCAGTTCCTGTACGGAGATAAAGCACGGGTCACCTGGAGTCTGGAAAACGTCTACCCCGTGGGCCGCCTGCGCACTCGAATCCTCCAGTTTACCAAGGTGGGCGGAGCCTCAGGGTCAGGTCAGACTCTGGAGCGCCGGAGGACGAGCTTCCTGGACGGGACCCTGCGTCGAGGGTTGAAGACAGGCTCGATGAAGAAGCAGCGTATGGAGGAGGAGCAGATGCTTGAGATGTGGATAAAGGAGGAGATGTCTGCCACCAGGGCGAGCATCGTGGAGAAGTGGTCTCGCTTCAAAGGCCTGGACCAGCACCAGGCCATGCTTAAGTACATGACCATTATCAAAGAGTGGCCCGGCTACGGATCCACACTGTTTGATGTGGAGGTAAATCAGGTTTTAATCTCACTAAAAGGGATGTATTGATTTGTTTTTTCCCACACTTCTGATCTGAGGACAATGAGGCCTTTTATTTAGAACTTTAAATCAAATGCTCAATCAAGTATTAAATAAAATATTAGTACATTAAGTGTATAATATTAAAAGTTAAATAGAAAATTCTTTGAAATTACAGTTGTGATTAAAATACATACGTGCTTTAAATCAGGGGTCACCAATCCTGGTCCTTGAGGGCTGGTATCCTGCATGTTTTAGATGTTTCCCTCTTCCAGCACACATGACGGTCGTTATCAGGCTTCCGCAGAGCTTGATGATAGGCTTATCATTTGAATCAGGTGTGTTAGAAAAGGGATACATCTAAAACATAAAGGATACCGACCCTTGAGGACCAGGATTGGTGACCCCTGCTTTATTAAAGCTGCAGTACTTGATAGGTTTTTGGCATCACTGGGCAAATAATCCTTTATTACCTTTCAGTATACTGTAATTCAAGTGGTCTGAGCGAAAAGAACAATCTCACTTCTGTTGACTCAGACTGCAGAAACTCTGCCCTGTAATACAGACAAATAGGGGGTTAAATACATGATTGACAACTGTAACAACCAATCACTGATCAGATTCAGTCAGATGTGACTCTACTGCTATGATCCAAAGCTCGGCATGAAAGCCTGGAAAGCTGTCTTCTCTTTTCCAAAAATAGCATCGGGTCATCTATATTTATATTTAGTCTTTTGATGTGAAGGAGTGAGCTGGAAAAAGAAGGAGTTTATTTTCAATATTTCAGTTTTTTTCCCTGATTTTGGTTCATGCAGCTTTAAATGTATTAGATCTAAAACTAATATAACACTGTTTAATGCAGTAGTAGAAGGATTACTGAACACAGGTCTAGCATCAGTATTATTGTGTAAAATATGCTTTCAAGGTTAAACTACCGCAGCACAATAAGGCTCACACAAATATAGCCTGATTGAGGGAAAATGCTTTTATAAATAGCCACAAATGATAGAATAAAATGAAACAGTAGTTGTTTTTCAGTCCAATATATTATAAAATCACACAGCACCCACTTTCAGTACTGATCTAGAACAACAGACCACCACTGCTGTAGTTGCCACCACATGGATGATCATGATGATGAAAGCTGTGTGTTTGTTGTTCACAGTGTAAAGAAGGAGGCTTCCCTCATGACCTGTGGTTAAGTGTGAGTGCTGAGAACGTGTCTGTCTACAAGAGAGGAGAGCCCAAACCTCTGGAGACCTTCCCATACGAGCACATCATTTTCTTCGGCGCTCCACAGCCCTGTACTTACAAGATTACCGTGGATGAAAGAGAGATGTTCTTTGAAACACCTCAGGTGAACATTTGTTTTATGACACATCTTCAGCTTTGCATCTTTGCTTCTTTTCTCTTCTTTTGACTGAGTTTCATCTGCTCTTTCACAGGTTGGAGAGATCACGAAGATCATGAAAGCTTACATAAACATGATTGTAAAAAAGCGGTGCAGTGTGAAGTCTGTTTCCAGTTACGGCACTAACTGGATCAGGTGATTGACTGGACACAGTTCAGTCTCAGCACCAGGACACCTGCCCAGGACGTAGACCTGAGAGGAGGAACGAATCGCCACGACACACCGTGTGTTTCAGAGCTTTTGACTGACTTGAAAAGTTACACAGACTGAGTCCATCCAAAAAGATTCTTTTCAAAGGAGACAGAAAAAATGTGTGATTCCTTTACTGCTAATGGTAAAAAGTGGGAGCATTGTTGCATCTGAACCATTTTAAGCTTTATTGCTTTCCTGAGTGTTGTTTTCCTCAATGCAATCTATATTTTACTGATATGTTACACTGGTCATTTCTCATACACTACTTGAAATGTACTTCAGGTGTCTTTTCATAGATTTTTTTTTTTTTACCTTGGTATGACATGAGAAGGTGTGCAAGTTCTTTCTCTACCATTAGCTACATCACAATTGAAAATACAGTTAAAACCTGAATTAAGTTTAATTTTGACAGGAATCTATTGCTTTTAAGCCCACTTCCCAGAAGATGAAGAAATATGCTGCAAAAATCCTTTAAGACAATTGTCATTTTTCTGCAGGTTTTTTCTGCAGAGTAATGTGGCCCATTTTAATGAATGTTTTCCTGAATGGAGATTCCCTCAGGTTGTGTGTAATTTATAAATGTCATCGTACCAGGGAGATGATCTCCCATTCCTTGCCTTATTTCAATTCTTATTTTAGGTGTTTTAGAGTAAGAGTGTCAGTGCAGATGCGGCCTTTCAGGGATTGTCAGTGTTGGGAAACCCAGTTAAATGTGCCACAAAAGCACATTCCTTGAGGAAGAGAATGCCTTTATTTAACTGTCAAATAAATGCAGCAAACTAAGAAGATCAAGGTGAATAACCACTGCATCAGCAGAGATGCAACATCTGTAACCACTGCAGTAAAGTTTTCTCAAAAGGCACAGCTTACTAAATTCAGTTAAACTATCTGTACTTCTCTGCTAGAACAAATATTCTGTGTGTTCTGAGTTAGGTATGTTGAAACTCCTTTTGTACCTGTTCAAGGATGAGTTTTGAGAGCAATTGTGATATTGCTTGTTTGATGGGTGTCTGTCTAAAGAGTGTTTTTATTGTGTGTGTTTTTCTCAGTGATGACAAAGGCCATGTGTGGGTGGGGTATTTATTTAATGAAGTATCAGTGAATTTGTGGAGGTTAAGCAGACTTGGAGGGTGGAACAGTGTGCTGGAAATGTAAAAATGTAATTTGCTTGTACTTTTGTTTTTCTATTATTTGTGTATTCAGGGACACACAATTTATGCAATTCGGAAATAGACATCTTGTTCATAAGTTAATATGGATTGTTTCCATTTTGTGCTGTTTCTGAGATTTTGTCAAAGTTAAATTAACCTAAATGTGTTGCCCTTAACACCAAACAGGCCCAGTTTTTTTCATTGTCATGTTTTCATGCTAATCCAAGGTTGTTTCATATTCTCAGCCAATGTCAAGGATTTGAACTAATGCCAATTAATCTTCAGTATAGTCCACAATGAGACATGATCCAAATAGATTACATTTTGAGCTTAGTATTTACCTCACATTGCATTACACACATTGCGTCTTCCATTATTCTCATACATACACACAAAGGCTATCTGGTCAGCTGCCGGCGGCCACACCAGAGACTGATCTTGCCATCGATGATGACTGTATTTCTGATTGTTTTGAAGGAAAAAGTCAGAAAATGTTTTATATCAGAATTTAAAGATGCTTTAATAAATTATTGTATTTCAAGATGTTGTCGATTTTCTATTATACATTGCACTCGAGAAAACATATTAGTGCATTTGTCTACAAATTCTGTTGAGTTCAATACTGGGATACTAATCACGAACATACACAAAAGACCCTGAGCCAGAGCCAGTGTTAAAAAAAAAAAAAAAAAAAAAAAAACAAAACTGGAATTTTGGACCACATTGCATTGGTTCATTCTTTGGTTAAATGCCTAAACCTGAACCAGCAGAATATATCATTTTGTTTGAGGTTACAGCCACACAATAATCCATCTTTACCCAAGTGTCTTTTAAGTTGTACTTGATCAGCCCTCAACCATGAATCAGGGAAAGCAAACATTGTTTAACATTTTCATTTTACACTGAAACTGTACATATTCATATAGATAATTTCAATTACATCTTTAGAACTTAATTACTTATTAACTTTTTAAATCCTGATGTGTCATTGCTGACACACCTGTGCATATGCAGTTTGGATAGCTGTAACTCATTCACTTTGTGCATTTGGCAAAATTCCAGTGGTTTCTGAAACCAGAGACATCTAGGTTTTATTGGGTCATTACAGTAATTTCACTCACACCTGTACTAGATGTTGAAGAAGGAGCCGTTTTAGCAGTTATTATAACAGTATTATAACATGCAGTAAGTTATGTGACTGCTAGATTGGAAAATTCTAAGTGCTCTGAAAAAACGAGCAAAAGGACTCACACATAGCATATTTTCTAAGCTTTTTATAGTCAAAATAAGAAAAGAAAAAAGTCCAAACGGACCATTTTAGGCTTAGGGTTTAAGCTGTGTTTCTCAACCTTGGGGTCGGGACCCCATTGTGGGGTCACCTGGAATTCAAATGGGGTCGCTTGAAATTTCTAGTAATTGATAAAACATAAAATAAAACTTTACTAATAAAAATATATGGTGAGATGAGAGAGACAGTCACAATACATAAAAGACATGACAAACTGTGAGTCTGAAACTGCAGCACTGTGGTACTGTTTATCTGTCAAATGTTCATTGTGGTCAGTGTAGATGCTGCAGCTCTTTCATAATTCATAGTTTGAGTTATTGTTTGTTCAGTATTAATTTGCAGCCTTGTAAATACAAGCTGGACTGACTGTACATATCCTGACCAAGGAAAATAAAATTCTCACTTTGTGCAGTAATCTACACCTGGCTTTTCTGCCTCCGTCCATAATAATATACATTGCATGACCTAAATGTCACCTAAAATTTAACTTTTATTTGCAACATAGTATAGCAAACTATTACATGATCAAAACAAATTAATTTTAGGGAAAAAAAAAAGTCTTTGTTCTGAATGTCAGAAATTTGTGATGTTAAAATGGGGTCATGAGCCAAAAAAGGTTGGAAACCACTGGTTTAAAGGGTTAAAGAACAGACCATCTGGGGGGAAAAATAATTTACATTTGATTGTGTCTGCAGCCACACCTTTTGAAACACAAAAACATTTTTCAGCTAGTATTTCGTGACAATATTTGAGATTGTGTAAAATTTTAAAGGTATCTAAAAACTTTTTTCCACCATTGTATGTGAACGGAGGCTTCGGTTCTGTGTTCAATCTAGCGCCCCCTGTGGTTCAGGGGTCACTAAATCACGAAATGGAATCAGTCTAACACGTAACAAGAAAATGTGCTAAGTGTAAGAAAGCTCCAGTTTCAAAGAAATGATGACGCACGGATAGAAAAAAGGAGAAGGGAAAATTATTCAGTTGAAAAAAAAAAAAAAAAAGTTATTCTGCAGAAACAAGATGGTGGAGGGGGCGACCTGCTTCAAAAAAAGAAAAAAAACACAACTCAAGTTTTATTTGATGGTGATCACACATTAACGAAAGCATAATTAAAAAATATTGCACTCAACATTTACAATCCCACCCCTCAATATCCCTCTAACCCCGTGAGTCTCACTTTTATATTTGCTGATTTTGCGTGTATTTCCAGCTGTTCCAGAGTCAGCAGTTGGTGACGTCATCCTGTCGTAAAGCGGGTCCACCCTTCACCCTAACTGTCCTCACAACAGTCAGTTAGCGTGTAATTTCCACAGTCGAGTAGTTCCACTAGCCGTAAAATGCCTGGACTTTACAAAATTTTGGCTATTGCTTTTGCCTTAAATTCTTACTTTATTTTATCCGCAGAGGCTCAGACGTCGAATCCTTCTCCAGATTCGGGTAAGTGTTTTTTTTTTGTTTTGTTTTGTTTTTTTAAGCTATTGTGATCCGTGTTTCTTCAGTCAAGTCAGGAGGCAGTCACATGACAACTACAAAGAAGTTTTGTGTGATCTTAGAGCACACATAGTCATATTAACTGGTGGAGATTGATTGTCTGTTAGTTTCCACTTTTGATAGTAGTGTTCAGCAGAAGGCAAACTTAGAATTTTTCACTTCTTATTGCATCAAAGACTCACTTCACCATGGTTCTTCAAATACAACTCATACCTTGTCACTATGAGCCAAAAATAAAGTCCCAAACAGTATCTTATTATGTTCTATTTTCTATATATTTTCCTTCAAATGCATTTATACAGTATCTTTAATAGTCTTGTTGAATAAATGTCCAGTAATCTGCCTTACACCCTTTAATAAAACCCTGTCACTTATTTATTTCAGTTCCTTGTGCTTTGAGATCCAACACCAGTTGTGATGAATGCCTGCAGAATGTGACAGTCAGTATCCTTAAATCCACAGAACAGAAGCAGGTTTGAGTTTTATTATGTTATTTATTAGAGGTGTGTTGTGGTATCTGTTACAGTGTTTGTGGTGCATACCAACAAGACAGTGCATCGACTACCCTGTGAGGAACATCTTGCCCTCCAAAAGTGTGTGTCCTTTGAGTGATGCACGATGGGGGCTGTGCTGGGGTAAGACTGACCACACCTCAGATGATCGCTGATGTCACAGATTAGGTTATCCTGAAAGTATTTGTGTGCTTTGACTCTAATACGCAAGGATGGATTTCATGTTTCACTGTTGTGCATGAGTTAAAGTTAAAGCCCATCAATCAACTGACAGAAAATCAAATTTCATCCCCTTAATTACCTACTAATAAGGAAATATTGGATCTAATGGATTCTGGCCATAAAGGGCTATTTTAAGAATGTTGGGTAGAGAAGCAATTGAACATATCACATTGAATTTTGTTCTGTATGAATTTGTGACAGCCGCTGGGCATTTGTTGGAAAAATTACAAACTCAGTGATGATAAAAATAATAATTATAATTGTAGCTTTTCTCAGAGTGTTGCTCATTTATTCTGGTTTGTGCATGTAAAACTCATGATCAAGTATATTTAACTTTTTCTCTGTCAAACTTCTAGTCAACTTTCAGATTTTGATCATCACCATGTCGGTGCTTGCTGGTGTCATCATCATCGCCATATTTGTTTGCTGCCTCTGCTGCTGCAAATGTGAAAGAGTTGGGTAAGCATCAAGTCACATGAAATGTCGGTTGTGCAAACTGATTCAACATAGGAGGAGGAGGAACACAATGGGGTGTTATTCTGTGGGGCTGATACCGCTGTCTCCAAAGGCCGGCTTGAATTTGTGGATAGAGCTTAGCTCTGAAAATAATGTTGCTGTTATATGGAGATGGGCTCTACCTTTCTTCACAAACTTAATATAATAAAGATTGTTGCATGAAAGGGAATAGTAAAACATCACACTTCACCTAAACAGAGTGAAATTCAGAAGAACATGTAGGCTAAAAAATTTGTATTCAGAAGATTCATATGTATAATAATTCCAGGAACAAGAGAGAAGACGCAAAAGTGGAGCGACAGACCCGTGCAAGAAAGGCCCGACAGAAAGCAAGGTAAATAACATAAATAATCAATTTAACTGCTGATTGAAGAAAATACAAATGCCTGCAGTTATGTATCATTGTATGATATCTTGCAATGATAAAAAAAAATTTAAAAAAATCAGTCAACATAAGCAGCATTTCTTCCTCTTGACACAGTCATCTGTGTGTTTATTGATAAAAATCAGATCATGGTAAAAGATACAAAAAAGACTGAATGTTTTCTTTATGTTTTTTTACTATATACAGATATAATCAGTACATCACAGCAGCCCTTTGTGTTAATCAGGAGTTTGTATCTTACATTTGTCTTTGTTTGTGTCCTTACAGGAGAACAGAAATGCAGCTGAGGCATGATGAAATCAGGCAGAAATATGGTGAGATAGTTTATAACTCTAAATATTCTGTTTTTTTTATTATGCATAGTATAAATACACAACAAATGTGTGTAACAAGGCAATAAGTCTCAAGCCACACATTTGATCTAATAGCACCATCTACTGGATTAAATCATAATGAACATTGAGACTGATGTGGATTTCAATGTGTTTTTGAAACATATGGAATTCAGAAAGAAACCACAGTTCCCAGTATTTACAACCATTAAAACACAGCCTGTGAATATACCATATTCTAAACTCAAAGTGTTGTGGTAGTAGCTGTCCTGTTCATTATGTGGTCATCTTTGTTTCAGGTCTGGCAAAGGATAATCCATACGCCCGTATGGATGATCATTGAAGAGAGTCCTGGAGATAATTCCCTGAAATCCCTCTAGATCTTATTGATGCCAGTAGCACTAACATGATCTTATCTCTGTTTGGATAGGTTATACTTTAGTAATACATCATAAACTGTGATTATTTAATTTGATTTCAGTGACGGTATTTGCCAAACACTGTGACCAAAACCTTTATAAATCATGTTGACTTTGTGTGCACTGTATTTAAAGTTGGTCTCCTTTTTCTCACGTATCTAATTTTGTACAGAGTGTTTTCCACTTTTAACCTCCCAGTTTTTATGTCAAAAAGTACAGTTCATCCAGCTGTCTAGTCTTCCATAGGTTTATTTTGCAAAAGATTAATTTCTGTAAACACTCCTTTTCTAAAGAACACATTTGTGCATGTGCTGCTCCTTTTATAACTAGAGGTTTTGTTGTCAATCACATTGAAATGGTAATGCTCAGTTTTACTGATTGTCATTAATGCTTACAACACAAGCATTTATTTTTGTATAAAAAATTAGTATGTAACGTTTCACATGATTAATAAATGTTGACGTGAGATTTGGTTTTGTACAATATAAATGACAAACCTTTATTTTTAAGCTAAACAGTATGTGTGGATGTGTGACTCTGGCACAAATATCTCATCTCAGGCTGTTACGGAAGATAAAATGTCTGCTGAGAAGTTAATTTTCAGTGAATATTAGTTATATGTTTCTGTTTGAGAGAGAAAGGCCCCTTTGTTTTTCTCCTATGTCGCGGGAGCGCGCAATTTCATATGCGCGCCCACGTGTGCACGGTCCCGAGAAAAGTGACCCACGTGACTTCTTCGGTCGAATTACATTTTAAATTTCAGTGCGCGCTCCTGGTCCACACGAAAGAGCCGGAGGAACCATAGGAACTGATAACCCGCTTCACGGTTAGCAGGAGGTCCCCACAGTATTAACAGGTCCCTGGGAAAACAGCAGAATGTCTGAAGAAAAGCCAAAGGTCAGTTCTACGTTTCCTCAAACAAACCTCTTGTTTATGTGTGGTGTTACGTGTTGCCCGGCTTAAGATAACGTTAGCAAATTGTGCTAAGCTATCCCTGCCTCCATGCTAACCGCGACATATACCGCATTTGAGCGGGGAGACGGAGAAAACAAAGGTTGGGCAATTTGCGGACCTTTTGACTTTCATGCGCACATATATGCGTTCCTAGGGTTTCTCATCATCAGTTTCGGCAATTGTAACATACCAATCCACCTTTAAGGTAAGCTCGGTGTCCTGGCTAATGTCCAGATCACAGATTGCTAGAGAAATCAATGTTTTGTGTTTCCGTTCATTTGCGCCATTGTGGCTTTCTGCGCCAGTTTCAGCCAGGTTAGCTCCCTATGCTAACAACGGGAAGAGCCCGCAGATGGTTAGGTTAGCTGCTGGAGCTGGACTTAAAGATGAGGCTTGTGTTTGGGTATGAGGCTTCGGCAGCTGTTTGGATTGAACTGCCGGTCGGTGCGTTGATGGTGGGCTCGGTTTTTGTTGCAGGAAGGTGTGAAGACTGAAAATGACCACATTAACCTGAAGGTAGCCGGACAGGACGGGTCAGTGGTACAATTCAAAATCAAGAGACACACTCCGCTCAGCAAATTAATGAAAGCATATTGTGAAAGACAGGTAAGTTCATCCGCACAGATGACACACAAAGTTTACTGTTAAATTACACCTGCTTTAGACTTGGTCTCGTCACAATTTTCTATTTTAACAATCTTCTTGTTTTTGTATCTAATTCAACTGGCTGTTTTTGTTGTCTGTTCTGTCTCTGCAGGGATTGTCAATTCGTCAGATAAGGTTTAGGTTTGATGGGCAGCCAATTAATGAAACGGACACACCTGCACAGGTTGGTGATACTATGAGCTCTTGAACACCACAGTTCGACAGAATGTGTATCACACAAAGTCACACAGTGATGAGAAGAGAATTAGTCACATCACTTAAGACACGACCTTATACTTATTAAAGTCTGGAGTTGGGTGAACTGGACAGAAGTTAATGACTTTTCCATTGTGTTGCACTTCATGAGCTGTGCTTTGGAAAGTGGAATCTGAAAGGTTAATTCAAATGACTTTTGTACTAAATGGTCATAAAATGTCATTTGATCTGGTAAACTGACATCATGTGATTCTTTCCTGTAGACTGTTAATGTAGTAAACTAGCAGATTATGGAAATGGAAAGAATAAATAATATATCACACATTGTTGCACAATGCCATACTGATAAAACTAAACTCAGCTATTATTACAGGCTTGATTCCGCACTATGTGGACTGAGGACATTGAGTTTTCCTGCAGTTTTTTATTTATTTATTTTTTTCTTTTCTGTATTGATTTTACCCTCTGCTTTGCAAGGCCTTCCATGCCTGTGGCATAAAAATTACCTTGTTGGATAAAACTTTCATGACTTGGCTAAAAATCCAAACAAAAATTACACTTTTTTTTCCCCCCACCTTTTTAATGCAACACAGTTTATGTTCACCTTCATGTTTGATTTTTTTGGGGGGGGGGTTTGGTCATTTTTTTATGATGACTACTTTCCCTCTTGATATATTTTTATAGATTTATTTTTTAGTTAAGGGTTGGTATCACCTCTGATTTTACTGAGTTGATTCATCAATAATAAAGTCACAAGATCCCAATGCAACTCCAATGTCAGTTCTATTAGGAATATTCTAGTGACCAGTTTTGCTTGGATATGAAAGAGTTTATAGGAGAACTATTGCTGTAAATTGAACAGTATAGTTAGGAACATCTTGAGTGCTTAAAATTCTTAAGGGAACCTGATGCAAAAGTTGATGGTCTTGAATACAGACTATGGTGCCACTGGTTACTGTTACTCTATGTCAACAAAGGTCTTGGTTTTGATTTATCAGTTTGTGTTTAACTGTGACTAGTGTTATTTTAACCATTACTACTATTGTGTGTTGGCATGGGTCCCTCTTAAAAATAGCTAAGAAACAAGTTGGAAAAACTATTTCAGCCTCTTCCCCTCTTACTGGTCTTCACCACAATTTAATGAGCTTGCCCTTGGTTCATGCCCTACTATACTAGGTTTCATTGAAAATCAATATGTAGTTTTTGTGTAATCCTGCTCAAGGCCAAATAAACCTCATCATCAATATTTACCTCAGTGCTCAGTGGAGGTAAATATTGATGATGAAAATTTGATGGAAGTCTCATGGCCATGCAAGACTAAGGATTTTACAGCTTTACTCATACACAGTAAAGAAGTATACTGTACATTAAAAATGCTAGGATTTCATTAATTTAAAAAAGGATCATTCAAGTAAAGATTGATTTGATTCAGGCTTCTTACTGAACTTGTTTTATTTTCCCTCTTTACAGTTGGAAATGGAGGATGAAGACACAATTGATGTATTTCAGCAACAGACAGGAGGAGCTTATTCTTAAGTGGGATGTGAACACCTCTACTCTGGAAGAGCATTTACAGCTTTTTTTTTTTCTTGTTGTAATTGTTTATTTCTGTTTGTACTCAATTATTTTCGTTTTCCCCTCTTTTTTTTTTTTTTTTTTTTTTTTTTAACCCCCTCAGCTGAACATAAAGCAGAATTGATTTTCAGAACATTTTAAAGGAAGTTGTTTTTTCATTTTGAGCCAAATCCTGACTCTGAGACGCAGGGTAATTTTTTAAACTTGTTTTATTTACATAAATGGATAAACTGTCCAAGGCAGGGAAACGTCTCAAATAAGGTATGGCTTAAAGTGGAAAAATGTCCCTTTTCTTGTCATTATCTCCTGCATGTTCGTAAACCATAAGCTAAACTACATGCCAAAATCACTTTTTCTATCTTTTTATAAAGGTTCTTGTTAATTTTCTACATTGTTTTAAGCATTCAAATTCAGGGTGGGTTCAGAATATGGACTTGGCTTTTTATTTTTATCCATATGCAGGAGGGCATTTTTGTCTTTCGAAACAATTTAAAATAATTTGCCTGATGTATCCTTGACCATCTTACCTTTACACATTTCCATATGGATGGTTTACCTCAACACTGTCACCCTCAATGCAGATGTAACGGAGTGGTAAATAAAGTATGGTAATATTTCTGGACCAAAAATGCTAAATGGGATAATGTTTTATAAATGGCTGTGTTTAATATATAAAATGTAGATGTAAACTAATACTGTGACTCTGTATGGTGTGATTACACAGCAGGAGATCAGTTTTCTTTCCAGACTGGCACCCACCTGTTCAGCAGAGTTAAACAATCCACTAATATTGTTCAGAAAATATTCAGTGTCTCATCTAAACTGACAAGGTGATATATTTCTGTGTATAACTATTGAGTAGATGCTGTTTTTTCTTCTTAATTCCTCATTTTAATCATTTATTGGATTTGAAGGGTGACACTGACAGCCATACCACGTTTTATTTGTACTTTTTTGTCCCTTTACTGTAAACAATAAAACATAATTTGATACTGGGATTATTGAATCATGTATTGCCTTCCATATATCACTGCGCAGCACAGGGCAGATGTTTATAAATGCTCACATATTGTGTTCTTTTTTTTTTTTTTTTTTTTAAGAGAAAATGGTAGTAAAAATCACCCACAAACATGGTGCTTTTTGTAATTTTTATACCTGGTAGTGGTTTAAAGGGGAAATGTGCCACAAAGGCAAAACAGGCTGGAGGTTAAGTACTTTGTGCACAGTAATGCAGCTTGCACTCTTCTTCCATTAGAGGGCAGCATTGTTCAGAAGATTCAAAGGGTCACTACTAAATCAGCCTCTCCAGTGTTTGCCATTGACGTCTGCAGCCCTTCAGTTACAACACAAAGGCACATTTGTTGCCCCACTCTGTTCTTTTGAAGGCCATAACTTCATGAGGCTTCTCTTATTTGAGAGAACTTCATTTCACAGATGTTGCTCAACTGAGTGGCCAAATGAAGTCCCTGTGAGGCTCCTAAAACAGTGGTCTGATTGTGGAGTGTTTATTTCTGGCATCATTTTTGCATTTTATATCTCCTCGTGGAGATATCTGAAGCCTCATGTATTTCCCCAGACCTTTCAGAGATTCAGCTGTAAGGTGCCCCTCCGCTCACACATTCCCCTTGGTTTCAGAAGTACAACCTCGTGAAATAATACTGGACTGTGTTTAGTTTGGACAAATGCAGAAACCTGCAATGCAATACATATAAAAGAAATTAAACAGAAAAGAGTTTGTTAAATTTGAATCTTTTATGTAAACTCACTGACTTTGTGATGAAATTTGTTCTGAAAAGACACGTTCAGTTTTTGTTCTCAAGTCAGTGTGCACAGTCTTGAACAATATCTAATATCTAATAACCTCTATTTTTTATAAAGTTAAGGGTAGATTAGGGCCTATTGGATTTGTCTTCCTCTTATCCCCCCTGGAAAATAATTCATCAAGGATACTTAAGAATATATTAGCTTCTACTCTGTTTTCTAAGAATTCATTCATTCATCTTTTAATTACTCCAGACCCACATGTCAAAATCCAAAAAAAACCCCAAAAAACCTTTATAACATATTCATCTTATATTAACTCATAAAGACCCAAACAGCCACCAGCGACCAAAACCATCTACTGATGTAACTGTTTAATACCTGTTGATCCATGTAAATAATTGGTGTAAAATGCAGTTTGTCATCTTTTCATGTTCATCAGATATGACCCATTTGGACATTCAGAGGCTCCGTAGTGAACGTGGAAACACTGTCATCTTCTACAACATTGATTCACCAGTAAAACCCATGTAGTTGGATCAATGACAGTGGATGGAGACACTGGGTTTACAGTATGTTCAGTTAATGATATATTTGAAAAAGTCACTTTTTCTTCAATTTTCTGTTTTTGATATAATAACCATCAACTTTAATCTGAGCTTTAATGAACAGCTACATGATCAGTGAATTAAATATAGGAAAATACCTGATTTTTACTGAAAAAAGCAAAATACAAAGGATAATATTCTAATAAATGGCAATAAATCACTTAAGAAGGATTAAATAGAGAGATAAAAATAATTTGGGAACTGCCATAAAAGTAGTACTGGGTCTTTATGGGTTAATGCTCAGAGTTGTTATGGAAGATGTGAAAAACTGAACAGATGAATGTTATTTCAATTGTTACTTTATACTTTAATAACCTGGATATTCATGCTATGTTTTGAAGTCGTGCCTTTGCAGTTCATTTGTATATTATTTCAGCAATTTAAAGAGAACAGCATTGCCCATGTACATAAAATCTAACCCGTGCATAAACACACAGTAGGCTACATAATAGATCCTGCACAGGGGGAGGGTCTAATCGAGTTAACTTGGACCACGAAGCGATCGTATGAGGTCAGTCAGCTGTGTTTTGCAGCCTCACTGTGTCCAGCCAGCGAACCTCAGATGTGACACACTCCCTACTGAATCAGTGCAGCCTGAATAAAACCAGTGTGCATCTGGAGGACCTCTGGATCGTCTCCAGGGCACTGCTTGATGATGTCAGCCTCTTGTGCGTAATGTGGTCTCCACCCTGTCAGCAGATCAGGTTTCATCCCACTGCCTGTTGAAGTTCTCAAGAAACAGCAAATCATAGGAGCAAGAAGGAACTTCACATTATTCAGAGTCATCCAGGGATACATTTGTTTCTTAGTTTTTTGTTTTGTTTTTTTGTCACTAACAAGGGGTTAATTGTAAAACTAAAGCTTAAAAACAGGATTATTTCTTATTGAACACATGATAATGTTTCATGTTTACTTTTTATGATTTCCAGGGTACTGATATTCCTGCCAGTGTTTCTGAGGCATCTGCAGATCATTTACAACTCTAGTCCTGAATCAGATTTACAACCAAACATTATCATTTGTTAAACAGAGGTGTGGCAAAATGAACATACAGTTATGAAAGGAGCTTTAGGCTATAGATTGAGCTGTTATAAAGCAAATTTATTAGGTTTACTCATACTGTTCCCGCTATGACAAGTGATGATACAGCTGAAAGGCAAAGATTATAGTGAATTGCTGACTTTTTTGTTTGCATTAATGGATTAATTGCCCAAAGCGGGGCAACATCTCAAATCAGATATGGCTTATAATGGAAAAATGCCCCTTTTCTTGTAATTATCTCCTGCATGTTCATCACAGCCATTTCTAGCTTCATAGGGGCCCTATGTAAGATGCTGTTTGGGGGCCCCTAGTGTGTCAAACTACGATGAAGACATTCCTAAACCTTTTAGATCAGGGGTGTCAAACTCATTTTAGCTCAGAGGCCACATTAAGTCAAATTTGATCTGCAGTGTACTGGACCAGTGAAATAACATAATAATACATGAATAATGCCAACTCCAAAATTTTCCTCTATGTTTTAGAGCGAAAAAAGTACAATTATGCGATGAAAATGTTTACATCTACCAACTATCCTTTAAAATAATGTGAATAATATGAACAAACTGAAATTTCTGAAGAAAACTAAGTGCAATTTTAACAATATTATATCTCAGTTTATCATTTACACATGTAAATTACAACTTACAGATCACTAGTGGATCTACAAATACACAAAACATTTAATAACAGGCAGAATATTGGTAAACTTGCACTTCTGACATTTCAAAATGTTCATATTTGTTCAGGTTATTCGTTTTTTTGTGAAATGATAGTTTGTTTTAGTGTAAATACAGTAAAGTTACATGAAAATGTTTACATTTACAAAGAGAAAAAATTGGAGTTGTGAGTATTTATAGGTTATCATGATAGTATTTTACTGATCCGACCCACTTGAGATTAAATTGTTCTGTATGTGGAACCTGAACTAAAATGATTAATATGTTCAGTGTAACTTTTGCATTTCACAAATTCATCCCATGGGCCAGACTGGACCCTTTGGTGGGCCGGATTTGGCCCCTGGACGGCATGTTTGAGACCTCTGCTTTAGATGGTCTACTAAGATGCCACAATCTATTACAATTCATCAACAACACAGGCTACAGTTAGAATTAAACATCTTAAGCTGAGCCACCCATGCAAATTAAACTGATAATAAACTATAATACAAGGAAAACAACAATCCTCTATACGTCGGTAAAAACAGATTATGAGTGTTTATAAAACATGTTTCTTTAAATAAGAAAATACAACAACCGCTGAGATAACTTCTTTTTGATGCTATTACAGTGTTTGTTTTGTTTCATACTCTCACTAACAGGAATGGTAGGTTGGTAGCTGTTTATCATTCCCATCATACCTGTCGGCGGACCATTATGTCACTAACTGTGTGACAGTGTGATACAGCAAATATGACCTATTAATGCTACAAAAACACCAGCCACAGCTCATCATTGCAGTTTTATTTATATCCTATGTTTATTTCTTAAGTATATAAAGGATGTAATAAACACATGAGATAGCTACAGATAAAGACAGGACATTTAAATTCTCCTCAGATGAGGCTGAACATGCAGCTTTGGGGCCTCTGGTGGCTTGGGGGCCCTTAGCATTTGCGTAGTTCGCCTATAGCAAGAAATGGCCTTGATGTTCATGAACCATAAGCTAAACTACAAAAACAAACACACA
>JAPQRP010000016.1:28346931-28359079 GCA_037367295.1 Apogon hyalosoma | reverse complement strand
GGGGGGGGGGGTAGACCCAAGTTTGCTCCACAATGGACTCAAAGTACCACAATGCAACACAGAAAATATCATCTCCTTGGCTACGGCTTTGGGAGCTACGCCCCAAGAAGAAGTGGGAGGTTTACCCCTGAAAGGGTTCATTGTAGGGAGGGATGAGAGTGTGTGCAGCCGCTGTGTGAGTCTGTAAGTGTGTGTCCGTGTGCGTGAGTGTGTGTGTGGACCCCCTCCGCCTTAACTAGCTGGTCAGCACTGGAGGGATTAGTAAACCCAGCTCCGCGCACTCACTAACGCACGGCGCATTGCAAAACGTGAATCATGCTCGTCGTCATTACTACGGACTGGGAGTGGAGCCGAAATTGTGCAAGATACGGATAACAGCACATTAAGGTCCGCGGATCGAGTCAAGTTTCCAGGTCGTGTGTTTTCTTCCGTGGAAATGCCTCACCAGGGGCTCTCCTGCCGCCGCCGCCGCCGCCGCTGCTTCTCGGACCCGACGCGTAACGCAGCTTCCCTCACATGTGCTTTATGTTGAAGAAGTGACCAGGACCAGCCAGGATCCACCCGTAAGGAGCCTGAGAGGGTCCCACCAGGGGCCACGAAATAAAGAAAGAAAAGAAAAACAAAAACAAAACAAAAACAAAAACCAAAGGGCGTGCGGATATTCTCGGAGTGGAGATTTCTCAAGTGGACGAGAAGGAAAAGTTGTACTTGTTGGTTCAAGCGCAGCAGAGGAAACATGGGGAACGCAGGGAGCATGGACCAGCACACGGACTTCAGAGGACACAACATGCCTCTGAAACTGCCCATGCCCGAGCCAGGTGAACTGGAGGAACGGTTTGCCATCGTTCTGGTAAGCACACATGGAGACAGACGTGGTTTTCATCTGTCTTCTCTTTGTTCCCTCCATGCTCCAGTGTCCTGGGACGGGACAGCTGTAGGTTGGACCTGCTGTTTGCCCAACACCACTCATCCTTTGTTAGTAACTAAAAGCACCAAGCCACTGAAAGAAAAAAAAAAAAAAAGAAAAAGTCCAGTTTATGTGCAACTTTAATATTACAATATTGACTTTTTTGTTTTGTTTTGTTTTTCTTAAGTAACATGTGTTGTAACAGTACTGGAAATGACCAAATCTGTCTTTTTCCTATGAAGTCTTATTTCAGTCAGATATTAAACCAATATTAACTTCTTGTCAGCCTACATGAATCAACCCTTTCCCTCAAACCAAAATACACAACACAAATTATTTATGCAGTACTTTTCTCCCTTAGCAACCTAGATCCACCCTCTCTTTTTCATCCTAAGCGATTTAACACCATTTACCATATATTACCATCGGCGTTTTGCATTTTTCAAGTATTTTCCTATGTTTAATTTACTGGTCGTGTTGTATTTGAAGATTATTATATTAAAACACAGAAAACATAAGGAAAAGTGAGCTTCTCGGCCAAATATATCATTAACTGAACATAAAAACAAGCACTTACAACCGCTGTCATTTGTCAAACTTATTGGTTTTAGTGGTGAATTGATGTTGCAGAAGACAACAGTTTCCATGTTTACTACACAGACTCTGAATATCCAAATAGGTCCTATGTGATGATGATGATGAAAAGCTGAGAACCTGCATTTTACCTGAATTATTTAACCGTATTGATAGGATTAGGGGTCCAGAAGCTATTTAATATATTATATCAGTATGTGCTAGTACATTCCCCAAAGTAAAATGTAGTTTAGTGAAGTTGTAACAGTACTACAAATGGCCAAATCAGCCTGTTTTTATCCCCTCTGTCCTCCTTTAACTCAGATATGAACTTCTTGTCACGCCTACATGAATCAACACTTGGGCTCCCTCTAACTAAAATACACAACACAAAATATTTATGCAGTAGTTTTCTCCTTTAGCAACCTAGATTCACCCTCTCTACAAGTGGAAATGTCCAAGTGTTAGTCACATGAGACACTTCAGGTCATAATATGGCAATTTATTTGTTTTACTGCAGCCTTTTCCTGAGTTTATGAGTGCAGGCGCTGGCTCGCTACTGAGGATCTAAGTGCCCAGCATGCCAGATCCTTTGAAACATCTGTCACATCATAAAGTGTCGGCAGCGTCTGTCCACAGTGACGTTACCTGGAAAAGGAATGCTTAACACGCCCTGTAAAAAGAAAAGGTGATCCTTATGATTTTAAGTGTTACAGCTCAGAAATTAGTCTTATTTTCTATTTTTTAAATTTTTTTTATACTATAGAATGCAGAGAGACTTGGGCAGTAACTTTATTGCATTTATGGGTGCAATTTTGGTTAAAATAAATATTTTTGCTGTTGAAATTTCCAAAACAGTGCTCTCTTGTTCCTGAATAAAAACCTGAGTAGAAGAACAGTGAAGTGAAGTCAGGCAGTTTGGGTGAAATTTGAGATCCGGCAAAATGTGGGTCAAACGTGATTGTCGCCTGGTCTCATAAACATTAGTTGCTCAGTAGAAGGAATCTGACTTAAGGGGGCAGGTTCTTATATAGACGCCTGATTGTAAACTTCACCCCAGTGACACGAGGAATGTATGTAATTTTCCATTTGTTTTTGTTTTTTGGACCGAGCAATCTTTTTTTAGTTAAGGTTGGTGGCACAGATCTTTCAGCCCGTAAGCCCATTACAAAAAGCCGATCAAGTTGAGGTGGTGGGAATCATTGTGTCACAGTGTGTTTGGGTGTGATTGCTGCTTGTCAGACACTGATGAATCCCATTCTGTGCTGGAGGGACAGACTTCGGGGCAGCGAGGGTTTGACGTCACTCTGCTGAGGGATTTGGGTTTTCTCCTTAATCACGTCTGCTTTGAGAGGCACCTACTTCTTCTCACATCTCACCATTAGCCTCTCACAAACAGTCAATATTAGGAATCAGAAAGCGATTACACTCCTAAAGTTTGCTGTACGGAATTAATCCATCAGGGAAAGAGTTACCTGTCTAACTAAGAGGGTGTTAGTGGGTTGGCTGTCAGAAAAGCCAGTCCTCATCTCATGTCAGGAACTCCCCCTCTCCCTCCCATCATCCTCCCTGCTGCCAGCATGATGCCTTAGCTCTTGGCGGGATGGAAGCCCTCCAGCATTAGAAGAATTTAGTGCGATAATCACCGCATTTAGTGTTATTTACTGCCGTTTAAACCCTAATGTGTCATGGCCGTGCCTGATGGCAGTTGGCTCCATTGATTGCCTGAGCGAGTGGCACTGCATGACTCTGATGACCTCACTTCAGCTTATAGCCGAGCAGCAGAAGATTAGAAAGATGCAACCTCACTTCTCACAGTCGCCTTTGTATTCAAACGTATCTCTGATGAATCTGTGGAAAAAACCAAGGCGTGTCAGACCGCTGATTTAATCACAGTTTGTTCCCTTCACTTACTCATGGCTCAGATATGTGCCACTCAGACTTATTCATTTCTAAATTTGCTTAGTGATGATTTGGAAATGATTACTTATATAGTGTTTTAATCACAAGCTTGACTCTGTTACATCAGTGTCAATAATATTTAATTCATCCTTTCTTCTCTTCACAAAATAAAATATTTATGGGCCACATCTCATGGCTATTTTCAATATTAATTTTCTTGTTTCAATGTTTTTCTCTATAAGATACGTTAAAAATATAGAAAAAAGGCTCAAAACTGATGCACCCTGTGAGGATCAGTGGCTAGCTATAATAGAGGAAATCTACTCAATGGAAAGATTGACTTACTACCTACGGATCAGGGAACATATCTTCATAAAGCACTGGAGAAAATGGCTGGACTATAAACAAAACAATGCATACCTACTGCTGTCTGTCATTTAAATATTTTACGTTCAACCAGTGACCCCTAGTTTCTGCGTTGTATTGTCTGTTGATAAAACAAATAAAAATGAAGTGTAAAAAAAAACAGAAAAAAAAATCCCACTCATAATATCCTGTATTCCAAAGTGACACCTCTGTAATGCTTTTTGCACCAATAACAATTGAAAACCTAAAGATGTTTCACTGATTCTCTTATAAAGCATAAAGGAGGCATTCGACTAGCAAACATTTATAATTTCTGGCAAATCCCTGAAGTGACTCATCACTTTTTTTTCAGGGGATTAATCAATCCATCACTGATATCTGGCAGCTGCTAAAGTAACATCTGTTCTACAGTTTCCTATATTTTAGACTTGAGGCAGTGGTGTTGTCTCCTGATAAATTCCAGCAGGACTGTTTACCTGCCACTCCTAATAGCTTTGATCAATCAGCGAGCCCCAGATCACAGCGGGGAAGTGTTTGGATTAAAGGTCTGTGCTTTGTGTGGCCACGTTGGAGCACTCACCTATCAAAACCATGGAATTTCATATCAAGGACATACTGTATCTGACTTAAGGTTCATGCTGAGTGTCCTCAAAGAACCTCCTTGAGTTACAGTTTCTCAAAAGAAACACATTTTCAGTAGCTAATTCACTTGTTTTCCATTCACACACAGCTAGAGAAGAACACAAAAGAACAGTATAACGACTTAAAGTACTGATTGATATATTTTGGATTTTTAAGACTTATAAAGGCTGATATAGTAATGTGAGTTTGGAGCAGGAACAAGTTGATTAACTGGCTATTACCCTTTTTTTTCTTTTTTTAAACATTATTTTTATTGAACATTTTCAAAATTGTAACAGTCCTGCACAGTACTTACAGGTTGTATGAAATATATAGTAAATCCAAAATACGTCCACAGCAATGATGTCAAAAGTCCTTCCTTATTGGGTCTATTTTAGGCAGTTGCAGTCTGAGTTCCCAGATACTCCAACACTTTGGCCAACTTCGCTCTAAAGACGTCCTTCTGATCATTAATACAAAAGGCTATTGCCCTTTTAATTGCACCTAGGACTGATAGTATCAGTTGAGTTGAATAACAAAATCATTGACTGTTCTATTAACTTTATGCCTCCACTGTAGTATGGGTCTAAAACTCAGTGATTATTTACATACACTTTATGAAGAAGAGCATAATTCATAGACATTTATTTACCTCAAACATATAACTTTAATCATATTTTTCCTTTGTGAATAAAAGCTGATTATGGCAGATATGATGTGACTTAAACATACAAATCCTTTACTGAGATATTGGATAAAGTTGCAAACTCAAAATAAACTGTCTCTGTGTTGGATCTACATTGAACTAATAGCAGAAGAACAACAAGACACCATGAGATAGTATCATTAGAAGAGCCGGGAAGGAAATGTCTGCAAGTTTTGATCAACTGTTTTTATACATATGAATGGAGACACTTATCGAAATAATCTCAAATAATTGCCATATGGTGTAATAGCCTAATTACATCTAAGTCAAAATAAATCACAGTTCTTGAAATGAACATCAAAAACATCTAGATTGAATTGATTTTTCTTTATTAAGTTAAAGTAGTTTTTCATGTTTGGTGTTTAAGCTTCCTTTACCCGATCATCGGTCTGGTCTCAGCCATTCCACCAGTGATCGGCTGTGGATGATTGCAACACCACTCCCTGGATAAAGTCGGGGTTTACTGCTGGCTGAGTTGGCATTTCCCACTAAATGAAAAGCTCCCATTGAAGTCTGCGTCTCATGAGTCTCTGGGGCCAGGGGCTGATCTCTGAAATAGACTTAGGCTAATTGTAATGCAAGGCTTCTGCCGTGATAAAAGAGGCTAATTCACATGTGACCTTGGCCATGAAGCAAAGTGTAGTTTAGATTACTTATTTAAAGTAGTGAATGGAGACACATTTCCATACATCTACAAGCAGGAGGTTATTCACTCCTCACCAGTTATTCAATAAGCCTCCGGGGTCTTCCCTTTGCTTTGTGTGTCTTGTGAATGTTGCTGCCCTTTGGAGGTGTGGTGATTAGGTTTTCACATACAGCGTGAAGAAGATGGCTTTGTAGTTACTTAGAGGCATGGCTGCATGCCTGGACCTCTCTTGTGGTTGCCACAGTATCTGCAAAATATAGTAAGTGTACAACAAGAGGAGAGGTTACATGTGATGATTAGCCAGTATTCAGGCAGCCTTCTTGATGTTTACTCTGCACAACACTCTCCAGACTCGCCACTGAGGCTCTATTATGGGTGGTCATATCCACATCCCACTGGATCAATTTCCTTCCCTTTTATTGCCTAATCAATCACATATAGGCATTTAGCCAACCATTAGAGAGTATAAGTGTCAAAATAGTGTTTTTCTCTCTGAGTCTTTAAGTGCATACTGGGCTGAAAGCATGTGAAACGATGGCCATCAATCTCTGAGTCACATGTACAGTATGAGCAGGTCTATACGCTTCACACTGAACCACAGGAAAGTGACTCTGTGGAACAGGAATGTAGCCTAGGCCTCATGTTTGCATCTCTAAGCACAGGGTTGATCAAATGAAACCAGGAGGAGGCCATCCACATCATCAGTCTAAAGGCAACGTCAAAACTGAATGAGCAGATAAGTGTAAAAGCAGTACTTGTTTAAGTGCCATATGGGAAGTATAGGCTTAGCTTTTTGTTGTAGCTGCTCTTCTCAATAGTCTGCACAGATTATATCTAAGCTGCTTTGGTTAAAGGCTGCTGAAGCACCACAAGCGGTGGTTTTGTGCTGTGCTGTGCTCTGAGGCGTTGTATCTGAAATCTACTCCCTAGATTAATCACATGAGTAGCCTCCATGTTCAAGTACAGCCTAATTTGTCTTGTTGACAGACCCATACTCCAGTCTGGCCTCAAATCCCAAAAGCTTGGTCTACAGAAAGGAACTAACCAGTGTTCACGATGAAACTAGAGATGCAGCGATTGCAAAAAAAAAGACATTTTGGCTGATTCTGACGTTATTTCCCAATTTTTTGTTTTGTTTTTGCAATTTTTTTTCTTATTCCATATTTTGTACCACGGAAATCTTTAACATATTAAGTATGTGAACTGTTTTAACGTCTTTCAGCTCTTCATTACGTTATATTTTACTGAACACAATTTCAGCCAGACAAATTTATGAAAAAAAAAAAACAAAACCCAACTTAAACAATATCTTATGTACGCATACTGGTGTTCAGATGTTATATTGGTTCCCAAGCTAAAACCAATCTTTAATTGCAATAATATGATCAAGTTAATATTTATTATTTAAAAGATGCCACTAACATTTTAGCATCTGGCACTCAAATCTGATCTGATCTGTTCGCTTATTATTGTTTATTTATTTATTTTTTGTAACTTTGCGGTTTTGCTCAGTCAGGAGCCATTTTTAGTGAAGAGGTCTTGATAAAGCCACATTAAAGTATTTGCCTACCACAAACAAGCAGACAAAGTTATGGTGGTGAATTTCCTCTACAGTGTACCAATTTTACTTAACTCTTCTACACATTGTCGTGATGTGACCTGTGCAGTAGAATAACTAAAGGGATGCTGTTCTCAAGAGACATGATCATGATCATCATGAATATATCATGTGTATATAACAAATTATTAAGAGTATATAATTCAGGTGACAGTGACTGCAGTATAATAGTGCGTCCATATAAAAATGCCAGGTTGGTTCGGTCTTTGCACAGTGAGACACAGTGATAGTGATGATTCTCTCTGACTAATCAGCATTTCCTCATCTCTTCTAGATGACCTCATTTTTCTGGGTTGTATAGTGGAGGTCATACCGAAAAAGTTCCAGATACTATAGATTACTTTTTGGCTGATGATCAACCGAAGAAGTCAGGTAGAGTCCAGCTGAACTGAGCCAGTACAATGTGGTTGAAAGGTGAATTATGGGTGAGCATGATGCATTTAGAAACCAGATGTCCAGAAATTGAGGGATAAGAGGTGACTAATAACAAAAAACATGAAATATAGCTTAACAAGTGATAAATGACGTAGTATAGGCTTTAGTTACCCTTCTCCATCCAACATTTATGTACCAGTATTGGTCTTCTGTTCCACCACACTCTGATATTTACACCTCTGCCATTACACTCCTATATCAGGGTGCTTGCGCAGGTCTTGAAAGTCTTAAAAAGTATGGAATTTTGACACGCTGTTTCTGTGACAGTCTTAATAAAGTATGGAAAAAAGTTTCTCTCATAGTCAAGTTAGGCACATAATCTTGTAATATAAGAAATACTAGAGGAAAGCATATAAAGAATATATCCAATCAAAGCCTGTGTAGCCTATGTTTTCAATTTGAGGAGGTTGTCATTCGTCAAGTGTCTGAATCTTGAAAGTAAACATTACACTTGTGGGAAGCAAAAAATGTGATTTTCATATGTTTTGAAAATGTTTCTGGCAGTAAAACATAATTTACAGTGAATTATGCATTTATTCATTCATACATTAATGAGCTTTTCTACTACACTGCAAAAATCAAAATCTTACCTAGTGTATTTTTCTCATTTCTAGTCAAAATATCTCATTACACTTAAAATGGGACATAATCACCTAAAGAGTAACTTCTCAGTGAGATATAAGAACTTATTTTTAGACTATAGATCCTGAAAATCTTATTTCAAGAAATCTTAGCAAGATAATTTTCACTTGTTCCATTGACAGATTTTTTTACTTGAATTAAGCAAAAAAAAAAAAAAAGCTTGAATTACTTATTTAGGTGATTATGTCTTATTTTAAGTGTGATGAGATGTTTTGACTAGAAATGAGGAAAAATACACTTGGTAAGATTTAGATTTTTGCAGTGTACACGTACAAAGGTACAGTTTTAATCTAAAGAGTAGGGATGCAAGTATAAAAGTGCATAAAGTCAAGGTCTTGAGGGGGAAAAAAACCCAGCAATTTTGAAAATGTCTGGGATTTTTATTTGGATAAAGAGCAAGCACCCCGCTATATGTGACCCAGGAAGTGACTAAGCAAGTCCTCGTACTTTTTTCCACGTTGACTCTTCTTCATTAAGAAACAGAACAATGGGTATTGTCTGAGGAGCAGAGGGTGAACAGTGGCCGAATCCCGTGCAGCAGCCCCTGTGAACAGAGCTGCTCTTTATTCTGTGGAGAGCCCAAGACGGAGCCTGGCACTAGACCCAGACCCAGACCCGGCAGGCTACGAGAGGCCATCGTACATACCCAGCGTGCGTGTGTATGTGGGTGTGTGTTTGTGTACGCCGTTGTGTAAGAGCATGCGTGTTTTTTGCTGAGCTGTAGCCCCGGGACGCTCACCCACCAATTAGCCGTAACAGAGCTGAGAATGAAATGCTTGTGGAGAGATGGGATCTGGCAGCCGGTGTGGTCTGTGCTGGCCCTTGCAGCCGGTCAGAAGGGATGCGAGGTGCTGTGGTGTTAAGCGATAATGTGCTGCTCAAAACCCCGAAGCAGAGCCTGGAGGCATGTTGCATCGATGGCAGAGGGTCAGCTGATTATGGGGGAGAAGGTCTTCTTGCTGTGTGCAGACGCCACTGAGCTGAGACCGCTGGGACTTCAATCAGTATTGTTGTTCACAGTTCAGTTTTGACATCTGCACTTGTGGGGGTTTGGGTTCTGCAAAGCCGCGTGGGTGGCAGGGACTGTTTTGAGTACTGACCAGACTAAAGGATGTGGACAATAAAAATGCGGTGAAACCTTCCTGTCAGTTTTCAGGAGCTGACCAGCATGATTTTACAGAACCAGTGAATTATTAGTAACTGGAGTGACCGGTAACCAATATTTGGAGTCAATTATTTGCAGTAAAAATGAACATATATGTGTCGAGCTACAGAATAACACACACTACACTCTGAAATGTTGTTGTGACGGCCTTAGGATTAGATGTATTTAATTGACAGAACTTTTCAGCATAATTTTAAAGCTATATGTGCAGAGAGGTCCCAGCAGTATACTGTACTGAAATTTGAGTTTTATTTAGTTTCATTAGGCTCAATCAGCAGCTCCAGACCGTGCTGCAGAAAGTGTTACACCAGTAGCTGCATCAGAGCATTTTAAAATGAACTCATGTTTTGTAATTAAAAAATAAACGATGCTGAATCAGATTTTATAATCTGCTGTATCCGCTGGAAAAAATTAAAATCTTACCAAGTGTATTTTTCTTATTTCTAGTCAAAATATCTCATCACACTTAAAATAAGACAATCACCTAAAGAGTAGACAATAGATCTTGAAAATCTTATTTCAAGGAATCTTACCAAGATAAGTTTCACTTGTTCCACTGGCAGATTTTTTGCTTGAAATAAGCAAAAAAAATCTTGAATTAAACAAAAAATCTGCCAATGGAACAAGTGAAAATTATCATTAAGCTTTCTTGAAATAAGATTTTCAAGATCTGTTGTCTAAAAATAAGTTCTTATATCTCACCGAAAAGTTACTCTGTAGGTGATTATGTCTTATTTTAAGTGTGATGAGATATTTTGACGAGAAATGAGAAAAATACACTTGGTAAGATTTTGATTTTTGCAGTGTTGTAATCGTCAGTCATCCTCGACTTTTAATTGTTTTTACGTCCAAACAATCCATAACCCCTGTTTTCGAAGCTGAATCTATTTATGAGCCTGATCCTTTCAGATAAACTTTTAACTGGAAATGCATGAGCAATCCACCTTGAGATTAATCATATTTTATGTTGAGAAGTCCGTGTTCAGCTTTGGAAGTAGTATTTAGGCTACCTCTGTGGTCTATGGAGCAGGTGTGAAAGGATGTATCACGGGAAAGACCAGTCTGAGCCTTTTTATGCTGGTTGTTCAGCCTATTGCCAGCGTCGTCCAACATGACTGGCAAAAAAAAAAAAAAGCCACACAAAAGGGAGGAAAGAGTTGCAGCTCTGTGAAGTGCATTATGGTCAGACTCTGTCCAGGCTCCAAGGTGGCAGCTGCGCTAAAAAGTAGGACTGCAAAGCCAAAATGTTGCACACGAGTGGATGTTTTATTATGAACTGTAGAAGAATTAATCATGGAAGTGAACCTTATCTGGAAATAAGTTCAGAAAACCTTCACATGTGTCACTCTGACAAATTAGCTTGTGTGTTGTGGCTTCATGGTCAGCGTTCTTTTGTGACACTGAAGTTGTTGTTATTCTCTTTAGGGTCCTTGAGCTGCGTTGGGTATGTGTATGGTTTGATACCAGGCTACCACTGAACTGAAATACAGAATCATCAGAATGGTTTAATCTGTGGTACATGTTGTTCAGCCTTGCAGAGAAACGACACCATGTCCATACTTGTAGATAATAACAACATATTCTCAACAGTAAGTTGCACAATGTGATTTTAGTGGGGTTTTTTTCCTATTTTGAGGAGGTTTTTCCATCAAATGCTTGCTTTCTGAAGCTCTTGTAGTCATAGATATATTTTGCCAGGATTAACATCTGCAGTGCAGAATGGGAGGTTCTTCAAATGCACTTCTATGCTCCGTGCGAGAGTTTGATAAAGACTCGACTCTATCAAAGCTCCAGATAATGCATTAGTCTGTTTGTGCAGGCTTTAATAATGGGAACACACTTCACGGTTGCTGTGTGTATATGTCAACACCTCACCCATGTGCAGTTTACCCAGCTCAGTGCATGTCTACTTTTGTTTTTTTTTTCCTGGAGACAGTGTTTGCTGCTCTTGTTTCGTGTTCATTGGGAGTTAAAGATAAATGAAGTGAATGAAGTTTGTGTATGTAGTATTACAGTGTGATATTGTGTTATTTCCAAACTCCACAGAGTTTGTTGGATCGAGGACTGAGAGCACAGAGCGTCTCAATGTGTGCAGAAATGTAGGCCTGTTATTAGTGCACATGTTTGACAATATGCCAGACCATGTTATAAAAAGCATCTTTTCCGCTTCAGTGGGTCTGAATCTGTAGCTGTAAAAAGTTAACACTCAACAGAGATTTTGTATTCAGTTTGTTTTTCATTCTTGCATTTTTATCAGTTAACTGCTCTAAGGCAATATAGAGAGGTTTCAGAGTCACATCTAAAGGGTGTTCAGACAACTTTTGATTATACTAGTCATGGCATAAAGTGCTACATTAAAACATCCCATACCAAAAGAGTTTTACTATTAACTTGATTAACGATTAGTACATACACTCTAAAAGGTGACTGAGTGTGAAAAACAAGTCAACATATTGGTAAAAATACATACAGAAAAAAAATATCTATCACTGTGGAAAAAATTATTAGACCATCAAAAGTCATCAAAAACAATGGTTATGCAATCAAGTACTAACTCCTGTGTGTAT
>JAPQRP010000016.1:28332023-28346758 GCA_037367295.1 Apogon hyalosoma | reverse complement strand
ACAAATGTACCTTTAGTTGTACCAGGCATTAAAATGAACAAGAAATTGAAGAAAACAAGGGTGGTCTGATAATTTTTTCCACGACTTTGTAATCGTCACAGCTCAACAGACATGTCAGTATTGCTGCATCATAACTGAACGTGGTTGTGTATTATGGGATGTTGTAGTTAATAGAAGGCAGATTAAAATCTCTAATCTTCAGACTTAGCAGCAGTATTAAACCAGTCCTCCCTCTTTTTCTGAGCTTCGGGATTCAAGCATCCCTTTTGTGAGTGGGTCGTTTCCTGTTCATCCTGCTGCCACCAACTTCCAGCCACGTTTCCAAAGGTGTTTTCTTCAAACATTATATAACGGATGTCTGATAAACCAATGATTTCATTCTATAACCCACTGCTCTATGTTTATGTTTTACACAAACAGCTTTTCTGATTTATATGCATCATTCGCTGGAACATGGACTCCGCCTCAGTCCAGACACTTTCGCAACCCAACATCTGGCCTGGCTGGAGCTTCTCTGTGTTCATGTATCACTTGTTTTATTTGGACAACTTCCTGCTGCTCCAAACCATCTCCATAATGTTTCTAGCATTTGGATAACATCCAGCAAGAAAGTCATTGTGTATCATGCAAAGTGATTCTTCCCACAATGTACACACTGTGCTACTCAGTGTGCATTTGCTTATAACAAGTAAGTGGTTGTGGCTTTTAGACAGCTTTGTACTAAGATACACTGAAGAAAAACTCAGTCATAAAAGCCCTGTGTTCCTCTTAATGTTTAATATTTTACATATATTTGTTTCCTGTTGTATTCTTTAAGCTTTGCTGTGCATTTCACGGTGTGTTAGATCATCTTTGGTGTACCGTGTCTGCTGTAAGGCTAACTGAATACACTGCTTGTTTCAGAAAATAGCTCTAATGACTGAAGGGATGATGTGAAGAAAATTTTATCAGTGACACCATGAACTTTAACCCAGAAGAGCTGCATCCAGTTAATGATTGTGCGGTATCAGAAATAAGCTTTAATGCACCGGTGAGTTTATCTGAGTATATCTGTTTCGTATATTACTCAGGTATGCTGCTGGAATTTCATTGGAATGTGCTTGTCAGGGTGTAAAATAAGACTCAAACATTTGACTTGGCCATTTGAGTAAACCGGCATTCCTTTGAACAGCTTCACAAACATAAACACTACTGTCCTGGTGGAGGAGGCTGCTGAGCCGGCGCAGGGGGTCGTGGGGATTACAAAGCTAATCTGAGGACAGACAGGGGACACCTGTGCTCCCACAGAATGCAGGGGATTATGGGTACATGCTGTGCTAATGAGCGGAAGACGACTCCGTTTGGATAGCGCGTGCCTCAAGGCTGCCTGACTCCTTTCTCAGTAAAGTAGGCACAAATTACATATAATATCATCTATAAATATGGCTGATTCAGTTTTTTTTTTTTTGGCTGAGCTCAAGGGCACATTTAGTACAAAGAGATTTTTTTTTTTGAGGCATGACGTACAGTGTCTCACACTGTTATTCACCTGGGGAGGCGTTTTATAAGGGTGTCCTCTCATAACCTCATTAAGACGGTGTCAGTGTCTTTAAAACACAAAACACTTCTGTGACTGATGCAGCAGGTATGGGGAAAGAACAGAACAGCAGCCCCAGTCATTTCCGCAGTATTGAGTAATTGTAAAATATTTGTTATGACTAGTCGTCAATACATTGATGCCGTCAGCCATTTACTTGTTGCGGCTTGTTGCTCTGTGCCTAGTTTTTTAATTTATTAAGAATGGGGGGTCTAAAAGAACAATGATGACTGCTTGTATGATGCAAAATTGGAGTTTACAATGGACAACAGAAAGTGATATTATTAGTTAAGTTTTCTTTTGTATCATCTTGTTTATGAGAACAAATACACCGATGATTCAGATTGGGTAATGCTGCATCTGCTGCTCAGTTTGTGGTGCATTAGCAGAGGGGAGAAAGGGGGGAGCGTGGGCGTGTATGAAACTCATTGCCGAGCCCCCAAGGACGACTCAATCCCTGCTCCGAAAGACATTTGAGAGGACGCTGGGTGGCTGAGACGTGCCCGACTGGACAGTGGCTGTTGTGGTCTGTTCTGTTAAAACCACTTCATCAGAGGAGGTGAACACAGTGAAGCATACTCTATGTCTGAGAGCTGAAGTCAATAAGCCTAGTGCTTTTTGTCACTGCTTTTTAAGAAAGTTTGTTCCTCCTTAAAATGTGTCGAAATTACAGCAGATTAGGGCCACTGGGGAAAAAAAATTAATGTCCAATATCTTTTTTAAAAATGTATTATTATTATTTTATTATTATGAGAAAAAAGTCAGAATTCTGACTGTTTTTCTCTTAATAATAATAATTATAAAAAATATATATTGGCCCTTCATTTTTTTCCCTCAGTGGCCCTAATCCTCTTCCATACGAAATGCCTCTTTAACTCCCCACCTTTTATTCTTTTGCTTAAATATAGAGCATCTCTGCCAGTGCACTTCAATAAAAAACACTCACCATTTAATTGGAATTGTTGGTCTTTGCAGGAGATATGTTCTGTCTTGTAAAACCTATTACACAGGCTATCTCTTAAGCAACACATTGGCAATGTAGACACATTTCCCATGTGTGCCCATAGGTGTTCTTTAAGAGAAAATATTCCAGTAGTAAACTGCTCCTGTGCAGTAAAATTCCTCACAGTTTGGGATCTAAGGGTCAGATAAAACTTCAATTACCTTATTAAAGTAAGTAAATGAGGTAATTGACATGTTTAGGTGAGCGTTGCATCAGTGCAATATGTCAGAATTGCCAGCTGTGTTTTATAAGCAGACTTTATGAAAGAGTTAAAAGCCCAGACAGGACGGGCATTTACTAACGCAATGGTCGTAAAGAATCTCCAGGTCAATCGCACAGAGTGGACAGTTTACACACTTAAGCACACAAAATATTCTCTGTTTGTTCTCCTCCGGCTGCATCTTTGCATAGGAATACCAAGTGAACCAGGCCTGTCCTGTTTGCTTTTCTAGTCAGCTGTGTGGTGAAGGCCGTCTCCGCAGACCTCCTGGAAGGTACTGGGCAGCTAGTGGGCTTTAAGCCAGCTGTCTGTTTTTACTCCATTTATGAGTCAACTTGCCTAATGAGAGGATACATGGGCGCTATTACTGTGCTTCTGTGCTTTCAGGTCCAGTAAGAATAAAACCTTAGCATTAAACTAATATCAGAAGCTGCTGTACAGTGGAGCTGCCTGTTTTCATAAGTATATTCTGCATTTTGTGACCATACTATGACATATGCATGCACATGATCATACATATTACAGTTTTTGAGCTTGTGACTGCTCATAACAGATAGACCTCCTAGCTGCAGAGTTTGTTTATGTTCTCCATTTCAATAAATAAGTCGTCCATGTCCGGTATAATTAAGTTACACTTATCTGTGACAGCCAATGAAATTTAGCAAGAGTACAACAAACCAATGAACCACAGTGGAAACCAGAAGCCAAATAACTGTAGCTGGTGTTTAGCTGTAACAGATCAGAATAAACTTATTAGAACTAAGAAAAAAGTTTTTCGTTATTAAATTCTTAAACAGGGGCAATATGACTTTATTTATCGTATTATGTTGTTCTATGAGACTTGTCCAAAGTGCACAGTGGATTTATGCTCGAGGTACAATGCACAGCTTCAGATTTTGTCTAAAATGTTTGGTAAGGGATTCACTGACTTGCCGTGCAGATGTGGGACAGCTGGTTTGGAGATGAAATGACAGTTTGGCAGCTTGAAGCTAGAGATGTTGAAGCACTGAATCCCCACATTTCATAAAAGTGGGTTGGTCACCCAGGGCTGTGAATTCCAAGGCTTTCTCCATTCTCATCCTTTTCATTCTTACTTTACAGCCACCATTCCCATGCTTTGTCATTGTTTCTAACATGCATTTTGCTCCCTGGTGCTTGAATAACTTCCATTATACTCTTTGTGTTACACTCATGCAAATGTTTTATCATGTAAGACTGATTCCTTCGAAGTGCTCATATTACACACTTTGCACTCTGCTGTTTTGCTTGTGGGATCTGAAATCTCTGCATAGCTGACATAATGTCTGCAGGCAGCTGCTGTTATGTGATCTTTATGGTAGGTTCAGAAAGTATAGATGTATATGTACTTACGCTTGTGTTTTATATCGACTATAGGTGTTGGGTTGGCACTTGACATGTTCAAACCTTGTCAACTAAATCAGACTGTCATAATATTAATAATTATTCAGTAACACTTTAATTATTGTGGGGTTTAGCTCAAGGTTAGGTGTGTGGATTTGTCAGGGTGGTCTGCTGTCAGGTGCCACACCCTCCTCAAAAGCACCCCATTAATAGCACACACATACACAGACACAAAAAAGTGTGGTTGTAGACACAGGGTAACCTGACCCTGCCGCGCTGAGTGCCTGTCACAGCTCATTAGCATTGGGATGAAATGAAGCTGGTAGAAGTGGTTCTTTGCTTTAGTTGGAGTCTCACCAAGCAGGAAGTCCACAGCTCGGTGCACCCACAGCTACTCGACAAAGCCACCCAGGCAGTCTGCAGCACCACAGCACCTACATCATTAGTACACACCTGCTTGTTTTCTAGGCAAATGGATCGCCAGTATGCAAACACCACCAGGCAAAAGTCTAGGAATATCTTTAACGACTTACCATCATCTCTTTTTTAATTTGGGCTTTCCATCCACAAAATGGACAGGGATTTGTGGGGAGACTACTAGTGGTTTTCATGCCATTTAATGTGACCGCCTCCTCAGGTGTCAAATTGTGTTTTAATGTGTTTAGGGAATGAAAGTAGGTACTAAGTCTAGTCAGCTGGTTAGAAGCCAGACTGGGTCAGTGGAGCCCCCGACTCCCAATTCCATGCAGTCAGCAGCACAGCAGCGATCAGCCGACACACAGCTTCTGCTGAATACTAATGCAGTTTCCTGGTTGCTCTTGGAGGGCTGACGGGTGGTACACAGCAGAATACAGCACTGGTTTGAACCGAAAACCTGTTAACAGTTGAGCTTCAAACTTATTTAATGGCATAAGTAGATATTTAAGGGAAATTCTATTTTTACATCTGCATTTTAGTCAATTTTGCTTATATATTCTGGAGAAAATCTAATATTTTAATTCTTTTCCAAAGCAATCGTCAGTACAGTTGTTAATTCATCATTTTTATACATTTTTCTTTACATTTGTATCCTACCAGTAGCTTAAACCTGTTCTCTAGACCTTCAGGGCTGCCCTCTGCATATTGATTTTTATGTTACCAAATGCACTCTATGAAAATGAAAATAGATGATTGGATAGGTCAGGGGCTGAACCATTCTATAAAACACTTTTTTTTTAAACTCTGATGTAAATTATGGATCAGACCACTTGATCAGTGTCAGGCTCTATCCTGGTGTTACTTGTTTGTGTCATCCATCTTCCTCTGCTGGAAAATCCAGTGGATAAAAACCTGAGGCTGAACACACATTGATAGATGACCTAGTCCATTGAAAGAGGAGGGGAAAAAACAAAACAATCAGTGGAAAATCTTCTCTCAGAGACCTTTTTATGGCTTTTATAATCGAAAGCTGTCAAATCAACCAGAGCTTGTTGGTTGTTATTACAGGCGCACACACCTATATAATGCCTGTAGATTCATACATACTGTATATATTTTTCCTCGTCAGTGTAGTTTGTTTGCTTTGACTGCTTACATACCCACTTGGTTGCTTCTTTTTTGCTGACATATTTGCACCTTTTAGCTCTAAATACTGTACGTGGTATGGTCACATGCTGGTTAATAGCTTCAAGCTTTTCCTAATTCAGAAGGGCGTGGTGAATCGGACTCTTGTGTTATAAAAGGGCAGCTGCAGAGGTGTTTGTACATGAAGCAGATGTTGATAAAGGAAAGTGGATAAAGCAGGACGAGGGAAAGGGTTGTGTAATAGTT
Organism: Apogon hyalosoma; assembly: GCA_037367295.1. NCBI lineage: Eukaryota > Metazoa > Chordata > Actinopteri > Kurtiformes > Apogonidae > Apogon > Apogon hyalosoma. The sequence goes on along the minus strand of JAPQRP010000016.1, from coordinate 28,340,788 downwards.
TTTGGATGAACTGAGTTTATTTTCAGATGTAGCATTAACCAACACATGGGTCACATTAGATCTGTCCTGAACAAAACACTCCTCAGGAAATCGCTCTAAACATCTTGAAAGAGGAGTATCTTTCTGCAAATTGGATGATGAGAGAAGAGGAAAAGGTTTAACTGTAAAATCCGCTCATTCCATGTGGGCAGGGTCTTGGGGTGTTTAGTCGGATGTAGAGTGACTGCTGGATAAATTCAGTGTTGTTTATTATGACTCGGTCAAACTCGTCATCTGGTTCTCAACAGCCTTAGATGTTTTCTCTGTTCCTTCTCGTTGCCACAGCTTTTTAATGAGAGCCCTCCTTTTCCCATTGGAGTTGTAAGATTCCTCTGTAGCACTTCACATGGCAGATATTTTGAGCCTTTCTAATTAGTGGCCACTTTGTCTGCTATATATATTTGGTTACACACTTGCAACATGTGGTAGGTTTCATCTTTGAATCCTGACCTGACAGACAAAATTGTTTTGGGGAAAGCGAAGATTTCTTGGCGTTCCTACAAAAACTGTTTCCAGGGTAACATGCGAACCAACTGTTTCTTTTCAGTCATGATAGTTTGTTCTCTTCCACACCTGTTTCTTTATTCTCTGTTGTAAATTAATGGTCGTTGTCAGCTTTTACCGAACCCGTGTGACGGATGATACGTTATTATCAACATCCAATTAACTTTGACCTTTTTATCTCTTTCAGAACTCGATGAATCTTCCTCCCGACAAAGCCAGACTGTTGCGGCAGTACGACAACGAGAAGAAGTGGGAGCTCATCTGTGATCAGGTGGGCATCAGCACCTGGGTTGCATGTTGTGATGTGATGTAGCTGCAATACAGATTATAAGGGAACTAAACGCATCACAGTTGTCTACAGTGTTGGGAGTAACATGTTACAAAAGTAATGCATTACAATAACTGATTACTTTTTGCTGTTACGCAGTAGTGTAAGGTATTACTAACCAATTTTCAGTAATATTTTACCTAGTACATGTTCAGTAGCGTTTGTGTTACAACACACTTTTCGCCCACAATTTAATTGTTCAAATGAAAAAACAAAACAAAACAGCGAGACTGTGACACCTTAAAGAGTCAAAAATACAGCAGGAAAGTTCTATTTCCTGCTGGTGTTCAGCCAATTGATGAAGACGGCAGAAGACAGTACATTCACGACATGGACGTATGCTCATTACTCACCCTAACCCGCTTTCACGAAGCTAGTTAGCATGATCCCTGTGATCAGCAATGACAAGGTAAGCTACTGTTTCTATGACTAGTTAGAATTCTTTTTCAGTTGCGGATTTATCTACTGGTGCCCCCTGTTTGAATATGTAAAATACTGAAAAAAATGCAAATGTTCCTGCTGGGATTCGAACATCATAGACTATAGTGTTACTTACTGAGCTATCCGTCCATATGTACTTTAAGGCTCAAATGTATACATCCCAAGACCCTCCTACCTCTTGTACCGGGGGGATGGGGGTGGTATTCTACTGCGTATGTGCCATTTATGATGAGATTCTTTATGTAACTCAAAAATATTACAGCACATTACATTGCTGAGACAGTAATATTGTAAGATAAGGAATTACTTTTAAATAACAGTAACAAGTAATCTGTAATATATTACCGTTTGGAAGTAACTTGCACAACACTGGTTGTCTAATGGGCCTACTGAGTACCTAACCCAAGACAAGGTCCATCCTACTGTGTGGCGTGATCCGTGCACCCATGCTCCATTGCCCTGGCGCTATCCCGTAAGCATTTCCTGTTCATTACCCACTGCTCTGTCTTCTTTGGTCAAGTGGGTTAAGTGGCACAGCAGGAAGCGCACACCAGTTAGTCGGTTAAAAAACCTGAGCCTGTTATTGGTGTTGTAACTGCATGTAGAGAGGATGCATGTTGTGCAGTGAGCTGTGGTCTGAGCGCTTCACTCAGCCTTTGTACCACAGAGTTTTTCTGCCTCCCTGAGCAGAAGAGAAAATCTAGACAAGATCAGGACCACCACCCACTCAAACTGTATTGATAACCACTGACCCTGAAGGCATCAGTGCCTGAGCGAACCCACCAAGCTGCTGACCAGCTGCTGAGGACCCTTGTTGAGTTTGATTGGACCTGAACTAAAAACTGTTTATCCTTTTATCCAGAAATCTTGCACAACAGGTATAAAGTTTCTTCATGACAACACTGGAAATCAAGACAAATTTTTCAGATGTTCAGTAGCTAGATTAGCACACCTATGCGTTTCCCTTCTTGTTTTAACACCCCTGACACCCATGACTACACAGGCAGCTGAGGATCACGTATTTCCTGTGTCATAGCTACAGTGAAACTGTTATGTTTCCATGGCAACAGTAATAGTGAATTACTGAGAAGCCAAGATGACACGTCCTGCAAACAGAGGTCACCAGAGTTTGAAATATTAAAGCTTTTTTTGGGCAATTATGAGGATTTATGAAATATGAAGGAAACTCTTAAATAAAGAATAAAGAAAAGGATCCTCAACTCCAGACAGAGACTTCAGTAACTTATTTTAGTTTTTATGCAAGAAAATATTTCAGATTATTGATCTTAAAACGGTATCTTTGGGTGTTCATCTGCTGTCATTTTCTTATCCTTAGAAGAACAGGAAGTGTGCTTTACCTCTACCTTTAACCTTTCATATTTGTACTGCATAAATGCAGAAGTGTTATTGTGTGTTCTAGTTGACCTTTATATCACATTTTTCAATTCCTCCCATTTCATGTCATGCAATTGAATTTACTGTATGCATTACAGGACAGCTCATTTTTTATATGGCAGACAGCAGATTAAATCTCAATTCTCCAGAAGTGAAACAGGGCTGAGTCGCCCTGTCTGCAGGTTTTATGTTAACTGGGTCTGTGAGAGCAGCTCCTCTTTCCTGATGCTTCCACTGTCTTTCCTGTTTTTGTGACAGACAGACTCTGGCAGTGATAAATGTGATGGTGCTGATAGCATAGCAGAGGCCAGGCGTTTGATCTGATTACACTATCTCTTTGTGAAACAGGCACAACACCTTTACATTATGCAATCCAGCACTATAGTCTTGCAACAAATGCTACCTTTGTAAATCATATTTTGCCAAGACGAAAGCAAAATTTCCACTGTTACGAGTAATATGCTTGCTGGTGTGTCCCACATGTATAGACACTGTGTGAAAAAACAAATGGAAAAAGCTTTATGTACAGTCGTTCTCAGTTCAATATCAGTGGTTTTAATGAAACTGGAGTTGTCAAAAGGAAAGCTGCATAGTTAGAAGACCGAAAAACAAGCGCACATGTTTTGGAGTCTGAGACAAAGTGTGTGAAATAAGTTTGAAAGAATGGCTGCACAATTTGGTGAATTTTGGTCATATTTCTGTCATTGTGGACAATGTTGCAGTTTGCATAATTTTCTAAGTTGTCATGGAAAATACACAGCCAGGTTTAATGGAAAAGTGAGTTTTTTTCAACAAACATAAAAAGTTGAACTGAAAAAAAAAAAAAAAAAAAGAACAAAAAATGCTGACTTTAAATACGCCTTTCTGTTTGTTTCTGCTCAGTGTCATTAAATCAAAAATACCCCCATACACACTGTACCATCATGCAGCTTCTGTTGTTATATAACTCTGAAATTGCAATTTGGTTAATTGTGCAGCTCTTTTTCTTTGACAGTAAATATTTATATGATTGGCATAACTAAAAATTCTCGTCCACCACTGTAGAGGACAAGAAGTCAATACACAGTAGCTGCACATCTGACTTGTGGAAAACACCGTGTACATAAACACACTGTGAACAGTGTATTAAAATCTTTCTCAGGTTTGTTATTGACACCAGTGATGACACATAACTTCCTAAACCCTTCTCAGATCAACAAGGATGTAAACAGAGGCAATGTAGCGCCGCATTATGTAATAACGGTGCAATATGTAATAATGTAATAATTTTTCACCTCATTATGTGATAACGCCGCATTTTGTAATAAAATTCTTGAACACATTTTGCAATAAACTTTGCCACATTTTCTAATAACTTAATACATATTGCAATAGTTATTACAAAATGTGGGTGTAGCACTTTTTTTTTTTTTAAAGGAAATGTAATAATTTGGTGCATTATGCAATAAACCATCAAAACTGATACCTTGATTGGAAAAACCATCATACCAGCAGAACAACATTAAGCATTCCAGCTTAATTGCAATTAATTAATTAAAAAAAAACAAAAAACTAGTAGGATGTTTCACTGGTCAAACCTAAATCAAATGTAATTGTATTCATAATAATGGAGAATGTATTTGCAAGTTGCTGAAAAAACCTGCACTAATGAAGTATTACTGACAAGAAACTTAGTGGTGCACTGAGATTTAGAAGACACAATATGTAATAAGTTATTACAAAATGCAGGAAAGTTCATTCCAAAATGCATTCAAGAATTTTATTACAAAACGCAGTGTTATTACATAATGAGGTGAACAATTATTACATATTGCACCATTATTACATAATGCAGCGCTACAGGCAGGATCAGGTAGAAAAGAAGGAGAAATATGGGAGTATTTTGGAAAAAGGGAAATTTAATATAACACCTCAAAAACTAAACCCACTACCCAGTTCTTATTAGGACGGTTAATGGCAGTGTTTCCTCCTGTTAGATATAATTGAGACAGTTCCAATACCGGACTCATAGCGACTCTGCCTGTACACCTGACTCCTGTCATTACTCAGTGAATGCTTTTCACTTTACAAATGGATGTTATGAAACAGATTAAGTCTGAAGGTCCTAAGTAAGGACATCTCTTTACCGTCCTACCATCCATGTTCCCGCCACGGCGCTTAGCCTGATCCAAATACTGTTTCCCGCTCAACACACAGATCCAAATCCAACACTAATCTCTTGTATTTATATTTAGACCACAATAGTAACTGATCTGACCTAAAACCTCTTGGCCTGTTTTCTCAGATCACCGAGTTACTTCCTGAACGAACTTAAGAGACACGTATGCACACACAACCTCTATCCCCAGGCAGGTTATATTTTATAGCGCATTAAAACTAATGACCATCATTACCAGCAAGATCATTTATGACCTCCAGCAAACAGAGCGCCCTTAGTGGTCTTAGTGTTATTAGATTGTGACTAGGTATCACCTTTATCACAGCAAACGGCGTGATTCACCAGTATTTGTGTGAACATTTGGCAGATTCAATTAAATAAAAGCAGAAATATGAACATGAAATTACTCTTCTGGCTGCAAAAAAACCTTTCTTTAACAAACACCGCAGTTGTTGAAATAATAAATAAGTCATGTCAACCTCCAAACTACATCATAATCTTCAGGAAAACAGATTAGTAAACTACAGTATAATCATAATTTCTTTAGTGCTTAGTGTTGCTTTGTTACATGTTTTTTTTCTCAATAAGGCAGGTTCTATTGAGGCAAATCCGTCATCTTATTTAGTCTTAATGGCATCGATTTAAAGGATGAATCACAATGACTCTTCGTCGCAGTTTAAACCCGGCAGATTTGTATCAAGGGCAGCTTACTGTAAACGTAAGATGTGCTCAGACTTGTGAAGGAATGATATATTTTTTTCATCACTGAACGAACAAAACGATGAGGCAACCCATCTGCACCACCTAAAAGATAAATTCGCATTACAGATGCACATAATAATCTGCTCTCTCTCACTGTTGTCTGACTCTTGGGTTTTTCCTTTTTGTTAACAGGAACGGTTCCAAGTGAAAAACCCCCCACACACATACATCCAGAAACTGAGGAGTTATCTCGACCCAGCAGTCACAAGGAAGGTGAGTGGCCTCGCCAACGTGCCGTCCTGTTCCACCGGCCTGGCTCTTCCACTGATGCGGCTTTTCCTTCCCCTGACCCTCTATCTCCTATCCAGGATATCCCTACAGCTGAGAAAAGATGAGGAGACAGCTTGGGAAATTTAGTTACAAAACAGGCAGCAGCGAGGCTTAGTGGGAAAGGAGACAGTTGTTTATCTGGAACGCCCATGTTTTAGATGACTCTGCCCAGATGAAGTGTCTTGAGCCTCTTTATGTGGAGGTGCAAAGAGAAAGTAGGAGTAAAAAAAATACACTCATGAAAAACATAACAAAACTAATTCATTTTGATACATAGCCTGTAACTGAGCATTGCCTCGCTGGATTCTGCATCGTCTAGGCTGCTACATCATACAAATTATTCTTGCGTCAAGAAGCCACTTAACAGAACTAAGCCTTGTCTCTGTGCTGTTTTAAAGAGAGCTGAAGGGAGTAAGAGGAGGAGCTCCATGCAGCAGCCAAGTCTCCAGTCTTGCCAAAATTAAGTCTTTTTGGCTTGGGTGAGAGCGCTGGGAGACCAGTCTCTGAGATAAACAAATTAACCAAAAGCCTCTGCCAGAATAACAACAAATTGCTGAATAATTCAATTTGCACCAACTGGAGTTAGAGTTTTACATCACAGCTAGCTAACAAGAGCGTGGCGACACACACGTATGATGAATCTGGCCTGATTTCACAAATGTGCAAAAATACATCCTAAATCCTGAGTGTGATATGTTGCATTATTGATGTCAAGGATGTTACAGTTCTCCCACAAGTTGCTGATTCTTGATTTATGCCTGAGATGTTTCACACAAAGGAGATCTGATAAAAGCAGGAAGCAGAGGGAGAGTGACGCGCCGTAAAGGAGACATAACAGCGGCAGCTCCAAGGGCAGCGATAGGCTCAAGGTTAGCGGTGCAGGGTTGTAGGTTTAAGAGGAGTGGTTAAGGGCGCCAGCCATGAACCCTGTCCTCACCGGTTCGGTTTCTGGTCTCTCTGTAGTCATTTATCTAACATTCCTTTAATCCTATTGTACGCAGAAGTGCTTCTGAGCCAGTCATTTAATAGTTGTATAATTATATAACACGAGGGTGTCAATTCTGACTTAAGAGATCACAATAGGTGATGCAATTCATACTTAAGATGTAATATTTAATTTTTTTTTAAGGTGCAATATTATATACTATGTTACTTTTATCATAGGAAATCATTATGACTCCTGTGTGTGTATATTTGTTATCTATTTACCTTATTTAAGTATATTTTGACTGTTTCGTTTTTAACAAGTACAGCATGAGACTTTTTTTCCCCCTTGAACTCAAGAACAACACAACAGAAAGTCCAACGTATTTGTACGTATTTGTAATATACCTGTGCAAACTCTTTATCTTATATAAGCATGTGAGCACTCCTTTTGTTTTCATGGAGCGGCTAAGATAATAGTTGTCTTCATTTTTTGTAAAGTAAAATGAGATAAACTTAAATACCACTTTATTAACACTAACAGAATACATTCTTATGGACTATCAGCTGTTTTTTTTTTTGTTTTTTTTTTTAACACTTTGTTCTTTTCACAGCTGAACTCTATTTTTTTTAGTGAGTCCATTTGTGAGTTTCAGCTAAATACTTCAGCTATTACGTTAATTGTTAATATTGATGTGTGTGCTTTTAATAACTACTTATAATGTATTCATACTTTAGATAGGTTCTTCATTTATTCATACTTTTATCCAAGTGTTTATTTGCCTTTTTAGCATTTCAAGCTAGTTAGCAAGCTATTTGATGCTATATCTAAGATTTAGCTAACTTTTTTTTTTTTTAATATATATTCTCTGCTTGGTAATTAACTGGTTTTATGTATTAACTGTAGTGTTTAGGCTTACAATGGCCCATATTGATGGTTCCCTTAGATGCTTTACCGTTACTAAACCTAATATGACATCAATTTTTAAAGGTTAAAACATTAACTGGCTTTATTATATCCATAGGTCAAAGTCGATCTCAGCACCTAGCATTAGCATTAGCACATAGCACACATCAGGAGCAGTGAGTTGCTGTTGAGGGCGAGCGGGGACCAACTCCAGACCTTCATGAGCACTGTGGTCAGGGGAAGAATGAACTGATATGTACCTGTTTTTAATGGTGAGAGGAATGGAGAGAATGGGTCGACTCATACAGAAAGGGTTCAGTTATCGGAACCCAGAACTTTCTAGCTGTGAGGTGGAAATGCTAACTACTATGCTACCATGATGAACTAATCCGATGTAATAATTTTTTATTCTCCACAAACATATCTGGGGTGTTAATGTATCAGCCTTATTGGGAGTCACAGCAATACATGTGAGATTTTGGAAGACTAGTCTAGCTTTCCTTCCTTCCTTGCCTCAACCAGAAACTCAGAGTAGACAAGGACACAGGAACTGAATGAGATTACAAACCAAGAAGGACTGGATAACAGGCAGAGGTAAAGGGTAAAAGGGGAGGAAGAGATAGAGACAAAAAAGAAGAAGAACAAGCGAGCACGGAGGAAAAGAAAGAGTTATGGGCTTTTTTTCTACATTCCTGCTCCATCCCCCTTTTCTTCAAACTCAAACAATTGCCACTTTGTGCCGCTGTGAGAGAGCTGGAGGTCATTGCCTCTGCTTTCCATAGGCAGGCTCCGGTGCATTCCTCTGGGCAGCTCCCAGCCAATCGGCAGCCAAGGAGGAAGAGCTCCAGTCCAACAAGTCCCCAAGAATGTATCAGCCATTGATTTGTTTCCAGGATGACCCCTCCTGAGCTCACACTCCCCAAAACCTCTCCTCTCTCCTCCACAGTGCCGTCCTTCTGCTCCTACATGCTGTTCGTCTCTCCTCCCTGTCTCCTCCTCTTTCTGTCCCCTATCCTCACGCCGTCCTCAGTTCCCCC
>JAPQRP010000016.1:28317528-28331411 GCA_037367295.1 Apogon hyalosoma | reverse complement strand
TCTCCTCTCCTCTCCTTTAAAACTACAAATTAATTGCAAAACCAGTACATTTAGAAAGTAAAAATACAAGCAATGGGTAAATTATAAATAAATATATATAATATAAATAAAATAATCCCACTCTTCAATAGAGCACATTATTCCATTTTCTGTGTGGTAATATGTTGTTCCAGTTATTTTTTTTTCTAAATGTTATTAGCTTTGTATTTTTTTTTTTTTAACTTCAGAATACTGATTGATCTCAAACCCTTAACAATCTAGAACTATTTCTGTGGCGACTTTCAAATTAATTTTCCTCTACACCTAATCTGTACAAAGTGATTTATCATCATTTATTAGGACATTATCCCCTGAACTTTGCATTTTCAGTGAAAATCTGGTATTTAGCTGTATTTAATTTACTGATTACGTAGATGGTCATAAAATCTCAGCGTAGATTCAAAGGTTATTACATCAAAGCTGAAAAAAAAAGACGAAAAAGTGATGTTTTCAACAAAATACATCATAGACTGAATGTAAAAACAAGTATCTCTAACCACTATTATTTGTCAAACTACATGTGTTTTATTAGTGAGTCAGTTTTGCAGAGGATGAAGCCTCTGAATGTCCAAATGGGTCATATCTGATGATACCAAAAAGCAAAGACACTGCATTTTTTTTCATACATTGATAGGGTTAATGGTTCACAAGTTGTTAAATGTTTTAGATCAGAAGGTGCTTTTGCTTCCCAGTAGTTGTTTTCATGGTCAAATATGATGCATTTAAACAGAATAATTGCATTTTGTTTCATGTAAAAAGAGTTTTTAAGTTAAATATAAATGTCAAGTGGCTTCAGCATTGCATTGATACACAAACTTGCAGTATATGGGCAAAAACAAAACTGGAGCAGCTGGTCTTCCTCATAAAATCTACAAAATGATGACACTTTAAGTTGTTTTTAGCAGCAGTTATTTTGTAAGACAACTTAATTTTCCTTCTCCTCATGCAACGGTTTCAGCGCCTCTCTCCCATCAGGGATTTTCCCTGTCACACTGAGGCTGTTTGATCTCCACTGGTCATTCACGTCGCCTGTTTTTTGTTCCTGCGGTTGTGTAACAGCCTGAAGGGCCTTTTGTTTTTGCTTTTGCAGATCACCTCCTGTCAGCGGATAAAAAGCAAAAGAGGCACTCGCTCACGTTCTCTGTTCTGTTGTTCTCCGTTTCATTCACTGGCAGCTCATACCTTCATCCGCGACGCTCAGACACTTCTCTCTTTGAGCTGTAGCCACAGTAACAGGGCCAAGAATGTGCGTGTACATGTGTGTTTGTGTAACTGCCGAGATGTCCTGGTACGGCTTGAGAGGTAACCAATTAGGTGGCTTGATTTTATCGCGCTGCTACCAGAAGGCCCTAGTGCTATATAAAGAACAAACATGAGTGAACGAGATAAGGGGAAATATTACATATTCACAGTTTCCAGTGAGTCAGCTCGCTTTGCTTTACTGTAATCTTGTTGAGTGTTTATTGGCAAGTAGAAAGCTTCACTTAAAAATAGCAGGAGGCGAAGCCAATCCCAGCATTAATTTGTTTTATTTAAATCAGTTCCTGCCTCCTCTCTTATTTAAATGTCGCCGTGGTTTCGTCTGACCTTTGTGTCAGTAAAAGTTCTCTCTCTTCACAATAAATGAGCCAGCCAAAACATCCCTGTGCCACTATTTGTGATTAACGCTTCCCCTGGTGTGATAAAATATTAACTCGCCCCTTCTTTCTTTCCCCAGAAATTCAGACGGAGAGTTCAAGAGTCCACCCAAGTACTAAGAGAACTGGAAATTTCGTTGCGGACCAATCATATAGGGTGAGTCACTGCAGGATTGTGTGTCCCATTCAATGTCCCTGACCTGGTAATATTACAGAGGGAAAGTCTGGCATTCCAGACACCCAGAGACTCAGACGTTGACACTAACCACCACCATCCCCCATTCATCTTGGTGCTCCGGCCTAGTATTACACAGATAGAAATGTGGCGATGGAAAAAGGATGAATCGATTGATTGTTCGGGGTGGCTGACACATGAACAGCCCCTGGACGGAAAACACATTTTTCATGCAACAGCTGAGCTGCATATATCAGCGTTTCAGTGTTGGAGTTTTCATTGTAGCTGTTGGCTAAAGTATCACAACAGATAAGAAGAACAGAGCGTATTCAACTATAATTCCAGGTATTTCAGGATAACAAGCCATAACACGCTACCTCTGATATTGATTCATTGATGTACAGTCTGAGCCTTGAGGAAAAATCAATATCGCAATGAGCGTCACAACATCTCTCGATCTGGTTTTGTCTTGTTCTGTATCACAGTGTATGTTTGTGCGATCGGAGGCTTGAGCAGTTAAGGCCTGTGATGGATTGTCTCGGATCATTAACGAGGCCTAATGCATTTTAGGTTCTACAGGATTTATCGGTAGGATAAGGAGTAACAGCTGGGAGGGATGTCAGAAGTGGGCAGAGAACACAGAGACCCTGTCAGGGAATGAGACATACACTGCCCTACACTGGCTACACAATCATCTCAAACGCTTACTATCTAAATTTTTAATGTTAAAGATTTTCTGTTTTTTTTCCTCACTCCTACACTCACATAACTTACCTTCAACCAAATATCACAAATATTCTCATGCTTTGTCTCAGACCCTCCTACACACTGATCAAACTCTGCTCTTTAAACCAAAATAAACTGCAACCACAGACATGTTAACAAAGTGTAAAGAGTCAACACTTTAAAAATAGTGTCTAGTGGATAAAAAATGGAACTATTGAACTAACTACACATAAATAAAACTGTGCATATAAATAAAAAGCAGATCAAGTGAATAAAAACTATGAAAATAATTACCAACAATGAGTGAGTACATAAATAATGTAAATATAAAAGGCTAAATGAGTAGACCTAAGTAGTATTTAGGTATGAATATACACCATTAGATAGTGACTTAACAACGTTCATATTAGTAACACATTGGTTGAAAATTAATCCTTTTAACACAATTAATTCCCTATTTAACGTGATAATATTCTGCGATCAACTAATAATTTTCCCTCTGTAATTTCTACTTGTTGATTGTAATAAAGTTGTACACAGATTACACATGGCCCTCTTAAGACGTTAGTACCAAAAGAGCATGATTTTATTCTTGAGAGCACTGACTAAATATGTTCTGTTTGTGTGTAATACGCAAAATGAATGTGTTTTATCTCACAATGCACAAAACTTCATTCTGAAGTCAGGTCTGATAAGTAATTTACCAGTGGTTTGACACTTATTAACTACTACTGACTCACACTTGTAGTTTTGTTATGCAAGAGCAGACAGTATCTCTGGAATGACTGTTTTTGTGGTACTACTAGGGCTGGGCTAAAATGTTGTCATGATAAAAATATTTATTTTTAGCGGATATGAGATATGATGACAATGTCTAAGCACTGCGTCTTTCCAGTTTAAAGGCTGATCTTTGGTTTTTGAGTGAAAGTTGGTGGAAGTAGGGGGTTATTTGTGGTTTTAACTTATTTGTAAAAGATATAAGAAGGTGAAAATCATGTAAAAGATAAAATAGATGCAATCAGATTAAAAAATAATATTAAAGGCATAAAAGATACAGCCAGATATAACAAAACAAAGACCCATTATTTGGTGTTTATTCATCAGCACTTATTTCTTGTTTATCTTCTTGTAATGCCATATTTAACAGACTATGCTAAGATCATAACTTTTGTACTTACTATCAATTAGAAGCAATTATAAGGATCTTGAGTGAAGTGTCAGGTGTAAATATAGTTAGGTATAGTCATGGCGTTCACCTAATACATAAGTTATATCTGATGTGCTACTAATGTCTATGCTATTACTCAACTAGGGTGAGTATATAAGTATTAATATAAAGTATAATTATTTTAGTGACCTCACACTGGTCAATTACAGTAGTTTAGTAGATGAATAATCAGTCTAATTTTAAATCGATGAATGTTGAATGAAGCATTACTACAATGACAGAGGCAGAAACGTTAGGACACATTGGGGGTGGTGGGTGGGGAAGGAGCAAGATGTCACCCGCTCAGACAGTGAATAATTACTGCTTCTTTTCAGAGGTAAAACAGTGAAATGTATCCATCATTTAGGCTGTGAATAATGGGAAAATTGTGCCCATGTGAGCTGATGCTAACCCCGGCTCCCTGCCTGCCTGCTCCTCACATGTTGCTCAGTGGTCAACAACATGTGGTGAATGGGAGGATTGTTAGTGAGTGTCCTGTGGTAATGATTACCATGTGGCCCAAGCAGGCCCCACCTCTAACCCCCTTTAAAACACAGAAAGGCCCCTCCAGGCATCACTTTACTAGATGCTCTCGTTAGTCTTACTCGCTTCCATGCAGTTACACCACAGGGGATCTAATAAAGGAGCAGCTCGTGGATTTTTTTAAAGGAGTTTAGCCTTACATCTTAATCAGCACAGTCCCACTCAAAGCCTGCCCACACGTTGTTATGTTTATGCCCTGCAAATTTCCCTAATCTCTGAGCAATCAGGCCTGTCAAAGCAGTCAGGACTCCCATAAAAAGACACGGCATCTCCAAAAAGATCCGATGAAATAAAGATGTCGTGAGATTCAGCTCACTTGGCTTATAAACATGAAGTGAAAACAGCATATGTCGAAAGTAGTGGGGGCTTTCCTGTGAAAAGCAGAATAAAAAATGAAAGCATGCGGCGTGCTGAATGGGTGGCCCACTTCAGTGCCTGCGAGGAAGGTGAGAATGGGCTTTTGATCATTCCGGAGGCTTGTCTTTAACAAACTAAGAAACTGTGTGAGAAAGAGGAGAGAGGCAGACTCTGTAATGAGGTTGTGTTTGTGTGGCTGCCCGTGCTTTTGCAAACATTCATGTGTGATATGTTTGCTGCTCTGAGCTTGCAAGCTTTGAGGTCTGTCAAACGGGTTGTTACTATTCTTCTGGAGAACGGAGGGGGAAAAGCGGAATAATCTGAGAACATCTGTATACTAGGGTCAGGTCTAGACAAGTCCTTCACTGTTAGTAAGAAAAGATAACGCTTGCAATGTAAATTAATAGACACTGATGCCCGTGAAGTTGGGATAAAATATTTTGACCTTTTCTGACAATGACAATGTGGTTTATTCTTGAAAAAGTGTAACTGGGACTCAGTATGCAGGCTAATCATTACATCTGGTCAAAGGCCATACTGATGTGTATAAATAGGAATAAGTTGTATCTTTACGATACTTCTTATTTTCATTATTTTCTTCATATTTTCTCGATGTCATGATCAGTAGTATGACAGGGCTGGGTAATATATCTGCTATTTAATAATGCTGTCAGTTTAAGATTGCACCTGTAACCTGAAGGAAGAGTATTCACCAGATTAACATTAGAATATTACCATGTATCTACTTTTTCATGCTCAGTCTAATGAGAGATGGAGCTCTGTGTAAAAAAAAAAAAACAAAAAAACCAAAAACAAGGCAAATAAAAATTAACTTTTTGGTTTTAATCACTTGTACAGATTTCTGGATTTATGAGATGTACGTGAATGCACCATGAAGTCTTTACTGTATAAAAAGTTGTGCCGTTCAGAGTGTCTGTTTGTGACTAACTTGGATATACACCAACAGCGGGAACTGAAAAAATGCACTTGTAAATGGAACCCAAACACCACAAAGACTCACAGCAGTTTTTTTGTTACACGACTACTTCAGTACAACCATTTATTTGGACAGAAAATACCTGCATGCCTTACATTAATTTCTGTCCGTTTGAGATTGAATGCCCATGGCTTACTGTGAATTTCATCATTAATTTTACTGCAATTCTATTTTGAGATGATTTCATCATTCAGCTCTACAATATAGGTTTGCTATCTGACATGACACATTTTTCTGACTTCTTTTTGTTCAGGTGGGTGAGAGAATTCTTAAATGAAGAGAACAAAGGCCTGGACGTGCTGGTGGAGTATCTTTCTTTTGCACAGTATGCTGTCACGTAAGTCACGACCAGCCCTTTCACTCTTTAAAACTGTAGTCTATATGTAGAACTGACAACCAGTACAATGCTGCTATTCTCCACGGGCACTGATGCAGCTCCATCAGCAGCAGTAGCACTACCACCACCACCACCACCACTGCTACTGCCGCCTGCTTGTCAGAAGCACTGAGTCACTCTGGCCCATTGTTGACACACTGGCTGTGTGTATTATACCAACCATAGGCTTCTATTCATAGATTAAACATGTGATTATTAGTCAGTCACAAGGTCCCTGTTCAGGGCTGAAGTGCCAGGCACTTAATTTTTTAATTCACTCCAGCATTTCACCATATGTTATTATGGTCTGTCCACATTATGAATGGTTATCCATAAAACTGCGTTCGCCCATGGTACTGCTGCCACAGAGTATAAATGTCATGGAAACGACCGGCCTAAAATAGATCATAACAGGTATGCTGTACTTTGCACTGCTTTCCAAAGCCTCTGCCAAGTACAACAAAACGTAAACCGACTGGTTCTTAACCAAACCTAAAATTTTTATTTTCAGTGTCATGAAGTTTTCACTTCTATTCTTGCTCATAAATCTCCGAATACTGGTTTATCGCAAACTGGCTGCGATTATTAGTCAGTCACAGGGTCCCTGTTGAGCAATAAAGAGCCAATTAATTAAAGTTTTTATTCACCTCCACATTGGGACCTTTATCATTATGTGCCGTCTGAAGAACATGTCAACGAATAGTACTATTATTTACATTCCAGTAGTGCTGACCAATAATTTTAATCAACATTTCAATAATCATCTTGGTGCCACAGTGGTTTGTACAGTTGCCTCACAGGAAGAAGGTTCCAAGTTATATTATTCCCAGTTAAACCAGGGCTCTCTGTCTTGTGAGTTTTCTCTGAGTCCTATTCTAGGTTAATTCTCCTGTAAGTGCCCTTAACCAAGGTACTGGCTCTTTGGTTCCTTCAGTGGCAGCCCATCGTGTGTTATGGGATGGGTTTAATGGGTTTGTTTTGTTACACAGACAATAAAAGTGAACTTTACCTTTCCTTTATTATGAAACAAAACACTGCCTGAATTACAGCAAATACAAGATGCCCCTGTATTCCTGTATTGCAGTTGAGTTCCAGAAATAAGAACAAAAAATTGTGACATGGTCTGGTTATTTATTAATAAAGATTGTCATTATAATATTGAACAGTGCCATTATACATATATCTCATGACAGGCAATCCTAACTTTACCATAAGATCATATTCATCTCTCAACTTTATAAGTATTTAAGTTATTCTCTGCTGATTTGTGATTTTCTGTCTTGTTTTTTCTGCGACAGCTTTGATGGAGACTGCTTGGAGAACAACCCAGAGGCGGCCATGGATAAGTCAAAGCCCTGGAGCCGTTCCATAGAAGACCTGCATGGAGGAAGCACTTTGCCATCGCCCATCACCGGGAATGGCCTCACCCGAGCAGGGCGACACTCTACATTACGGTAAAATGAACACGCACAAGCAACCATTGACCCACTGTTTTTATCCGGCATTTTTTTAACCTTTAACTTTGCTTTTCAGGCTTCTTTTTGTACTCGGAGTAATGTGATTGCACTGTGATTATTTTAAGGAGTCACACATTTCATATGATGCCTCGGCAGCCCCTTTGTGTAGTCATGTGGTCAGTAAGACTTTAAATGGCTTAAGACACAAGGAAAATACTTTTTGTCTAGATTTTTAAGCGTTCATTGTTACAACTCATGCTGGACTTGCACATGATACAATGACACATGAATGACAGGGATTTTCCTGCGACAGATGACACAAAAAGAAGGAAAAATCATTCTACAGAACAACCCTTTTGTTTTTTTGTTTTTTTTTACTTTTTATTTTGACTCCAAATCCCGCACACACAGGATTTCACAGCAGTTAATTCATAAACCCATGCTAATATATGCTCTGAAGCACAAATCCTATTCAGTTATGCATTATTTCTCTAATCCTCTCTGTCATTTCATTGATGTCTTGGTACAGCATTCACACTGACTTCTGTGACCTCTAATCCTTGCGCTCAGAGGTTGACATTGTATACAAAGGGCACTACTTATTCAATGAAGCACATGTCTTCTTAATACATGATCTTGAGTAAACTAAATGGAATGTATAATTTTATCTGTGCCTATTGTTTTGATAAATGTAGTCTGAACATTATAAGGTTTTACTTCAATGGAAAGCAATGGAATGGTTTTAACTTCTAAAACGTATGTACTTATCTAAGTTTGCTATCAGTCCTCGACAGTCATTGATTTAAAAAAAAAAAAAAAAAAGTACGGTCATGCATATTAACATTCCCACAAGATGCATTTTTCACCATGAAAATCAATGCAAAATTTCACTGGAAACCTGCTTTAAATTGAAACTCCTGCTTACACTGCAAAAATCCAATATCTTACCAAGTGTATTTTTCTCATTTCTTAGTCAAAATATCTCATCACACTTAAAATAAGACATAATAACCGAAAGAGTAACTTTTCAGTGAGATATAAGAACTTATTTTTAGACAATAGATCTTGAAAATCTTATTTCAAGAGATCTTACCAAGATAATTTTCACTTGTTCCATTGGCAGATTTTTTTTTTTTTTGCTTTATTCAAGATTTTTTTTGATTAATTCAAGTAAAAAATAAGATGTTCAACATCTATTGTCTAAAAATAAGGTGTTTATATCTCACTGAAAAGTTACTCTTTAGGTGATTATGTCTTATTTTAAGTGTGATGAGATATTTTGACTAGAAATGAAAAAAAAAATACATTTGGTAAGATTTAGATTTTTTCCACTGTGCTTTTAGCCCACAGTGATATCAAACCATCACAAGGCACTTCAGCGCTTTTTATTGATTTTCATGCACCCTTTGTCTGTGTTTTATTTGAAGGAGACTTCGCCGATATTGATATTCTTGTGAAATATCAATATTGACCTAAAATATTTGACTCTTACTTGATTTGTATTCGTCTACTGCTCCCGTGCGGTTGTGGAGCCAGTGCTTTTATATATATCAGTGTGTGTCTTCATTGAGGCTGACGTCTCCTCTCTTCTGTCCTGGTCTTCGTCCATAGTCATCTACTCTACTGTCTGCCCGTCCTCGACAGCAGGCAGGTCTCAGCTTTGCACTGCTGGCTTTCTGCAGTGTCAACCCTACATCCCCTCCCTAGAAATGCACATAAATATCGCTGTAGTGTGGGCTGACACAAACACACACACACACACACACACACGCACACACACACACACACACACACACACACTCATATACACAATCCCCCTGCCTCATTGTACTTTATACCTCCCTGCTAGCTCTGCCCAGCTTTTTTTGTCCCACTGTCTGTGTTGGGGATGTGAATTATTTGTACTGCCAGCCTTCCCTCCTGTGCTTGAGACTGAATTCTCCTTTCCTTGGAGCAAATGGGTTTTTCTGCACCCATTGTTCTTGCCTCTGTGCCTGTGTGCTGCTTGTGTGGCTCTCTAAATGCCATCATGAACAGAAGCTAGTCTAGTTTCTACAAAGGCCTGTAAAAGCTAAACACTAGGCGACAGCTAGTAAGAATAGATAAGGTAGTCTCTGAAAAGCCTCTGTATTTTGGATGCATCAGCTCAAACTCTGCATAATTTCTCACTGAAAGCTGTTATACTAACTCAATCCCCTATTTATCCATTATACAGAATCTTTACTGGCGTTCTTTCCCTTTAGATTAGCTTTAAATGTGATAAAATAAGACAGAAATAACAGACAAAAATTAAGACTTGTATATGTCTTTTCCAAACTGCCTTCTCGAAGGATACCGAGCACAGCGAGCTGTCCAAAGTGTTCTCAATCACGACGGTATGTCTAAAGAGTTAGCAGAGAATTAAATAGAAATGTGTAGTTGTGTTAGGACATGTTTTATAGTTGGTAGCTGTAGTGCTGAATGTATAATTTTATGTGTCATTTTTAATTCTTTTACTCTGTCCACAGCTATAATGTTGTTTTATTTTCCCATTCAATCTTCTGCACTTTTCTCTTATTGTTGTTAAGATCAAGTGTCAAACTTGTCAAAGCAGGGCAAGGTGTTACAGATCACTTTTTGTCATAATTTATCTTTACTCTGGTTTGAGATGAGGAAATACTGCAACGTTTTCTCAACTGTGCCAATGAACTGTGCCACACCTTAGTTTGTGCTGGATGAGGCAGAGCTGAAGCCCAGAACAGAAGCTTGAAGATTGCCTCTGCTATGTGAAGTGGACGCTCCAGTTCTGTCACAAAGTGTCTCATGAATGGACTATGTTTATGTCAGGGAAATAGTTTTGCATGGAGCTTAATCAGCTAAACACAACAAGACTAATGCTCATACACACCAAGTACAGAAAAAAACATCCCTTCAAGGCATGAAGTTGAAATGTTTTCAACTTATTTTATACAGACTTAGTAAATTAAACAATAGATTTTAACTAATTTGGATTGTAGTCTTTTTCAGACAAGCCCACACTGTTCTGTGACTCACTGAGGAGTCATGCCTTCAGGCATGGGACATGACATGAATCGCCGTGTCTATCAGTAGCCTCAAGACACATTTTTCCCCAGAACTGTGTCTGGTAATTGAACCTTGTGACAAAAGTCTGAAAATAAACTGTGGGGCTGTGACTGGCTTTGCATATTACTGATAAAGCTGCTGCTCCAGCATTTCACTTTTATTGTGAGAGCTGCACCAGGAGGAAGGAGGCCTTGTTTTTGTCCACATAAAGCCCCACAATCACTGTGCTGCATGCAAATGACTGGCTGCTATTGTGTGAGCTGTAAGTGATATCTTTGTGAAGGATGTTTAAAACAATTAAAAGTGGGCATCCTTGCTGTCCCTGACGAGGCTATAGATTATATGGCCTTTGTGTTTGTTAATGTAAGCTGCTTTGGCAGTTTAATGGGCTCTGTTTGTAAAGGAGATGGTGTGTGAGGGGGTCTCTTTCACAAATGGCATCTGTTTTCTTGTTCATCCAGGCCGTGTGTACTCTTGTTTGTGTTCAGATGCCAATACACCAAACACCAGGCTGAGTAAAATACAAATACAGTTAACTAATTTAGTTGTATATTTGACCTTTCAGTTGTAACACGCTGCCCAGCCGCAGAACGCTGAAAAACTCCAGACTGATCTGTAAGAAAGATGACGTCCACGTCTGCATCATGTGCCTGCGTGCTATCATGAACTACCAGGTCTGCACTGAAGCACATGTTAAACTGAAGCCAGAGTGAATGTGTGCCACAGCCACTTTTACATGTTTCATTAATGATCCCGTGGGCTGTACCTGATTGGCTCTTATTCTCTTTTAATTACCTTATTTGTCTCTGTCTTTCTCCTTCATTTTCAGTATGGCTTCAACATGGTCATGTCACACCCACATGCTGTGAATGAAATTGCACTAAGTCTCAACAATAAAAACCCCAGGTAAGACCTTCCATGAGCATAAAGAATGAGGTTTTCTAGATGAAGTACATGTTTATTATGTATCTGAAGTCAGCTTGGTTATTTCCTACATTGCTAAATGAATGAATGAATGAGTGAATGTTTTATTTTGGACCAAAAAAAAGATAAGAGCTCTATACAACCACCAACAAAAGCAAATGCCCAAAGCACATTATCATCACAACACAACCTAACAAAAAAAAAGAAATTTATGCCGTTATACAAAATAAATACTTACTGTTATTTACACTTCTCAAAAGGAATGGGAAGAAATAAAGACCCCTTTATTACAATACAACACACAAACTATATCTTTATTACTACAACATGTATATATGCCTATATCATTCAATATAATAACCATTATATATGTAATTCTACATCATAATCAGCTACATATGTGCTAAATATAAACCCATATTCTTCTGAGACCTGGGAAAATAAAGGTTTTGGCTCTTTTACATTAAATGTCTTGATTGGAAACTGCATGATGCAACAGTTTCGTCAGATACATTTTTAATCTCTTTTATGGAATGTCCTTTGCAGTGGACGGTATTTTTTTAAAGTAAAGCTGTGAAACTCTTGTCTCCTACAGAGAACAAAAATGCATTACTGGGTCTTAGGAGGATTTAAATACAATATGCAACTGGCTATGATTTAGAAATATACACAATTTTCCTCATAATTTATACTATATATTGTCGCCATCGGTCGTAACCCTCGTAAGTCCAGTTTTGGTCTTTTTTTTTTTTGGGGGGGGGGGTCATAAAACGATTCTATTGGTCAGTCTTCACGTTGGCCTGACAGTTTTAGAAATATTTAACCAATGAAAAGTGTTGAAAACTGCTTGTGACTTCATCTCTTAACTCCATTAATTTATTTAGAATATATATGTATTGTTTTTCCAGTCTCCTGAAAACTTACTGCTTTGGACATAAGAGGTTTCTGTCCAACAGTGACAATATGACTCAGTTATTTTTTTTATATAACCTTCAACTATATTACTTTATATAAATACAATATGTTAAATATATAATATACAATTGGTGCCTGGCACAACAAACCCCGCCCCTCGCAAACATTTTACCTGATTTGCCCTATCTCTTATTATTACGAAAACACATTTTTGGTGACCTTGACCTTGACCTTTGACCTACATTCATCAAAATTTAATGGGATCTATTCTGGACCAACTCGCACCTTTCCTGAAAATTTCATGGAAATTGGTCCAGTAGTTTTTGCGTAAAGTTGCTGACAAACAGACAGACAGACAAAAAAACGGAACCAAAACACAATACCCTCGCCTGCCCTTCAGGGGGCGGGGTAATAATATATACATGTATTCCACTACATATTAGCCAAACCATCTATGCTACACCCCATCCCACCTTAATGTGCTGCCCCTATATTCACCAGTGTCATTTAATTTAAAAACAAAAAAAAAGAATAGAAACCTAGTTATGTAACCAAGTTGGACCCAAATCCAGAATGGAACAGTTGGAGTTTGACATCGGCCTCGTTGCACCTGCACAGTCTGATGCAGAGTGAGAGTCTTTGTTGCTCAGGGGCACATTGATGCTGACAGACGGGTCAGGGCACCACTGGCACACTCCACTACACTGGCAGCTGTTACTGAGACAGCCACCAGAAGGGCTTCAGGGCTGTGTGTGTGTGTGTGTGTGTGTTTGTGTGGCTGGCTGTGTACATTTTCACTTCATGGCTCAAGGCTCAAGGATTTCCTCAAAAGTCAATGTGAAACCACTTTACTTGAACTGTCACACATCGTCTCATCCAGGCAGAGAAATCCTGCATGAATAAACCAGAGAGTGGACGCACAGCCTGGGTCTGTCCTCTGTGCTGCAACACACACAGAAAGAAAATCCTTCTACCATTTGATTAGAAGAAAAGTAAAATGTGGGATCATACTACTTTACTACTCATTTGTAGGGGCAGCAAACATTAAAATATCTAAAAAAAAAAAAAGGACTTAGCTTTTATATTTATTTACATGTGTGCTTAGATTATGTCAAATTCTGAGAAATCCATAATTTTATCCAATGCAACAACCCATTTAATCTGGTTTCTGTCAAAGTGGGAGGAATCCCATTTAAAGAATAACAAAATAAACATGAGATAAAACAAAATTATTATTATTTAGCTTCAGTTTAGTGCTTGTCCGCTGATATATAGACCTGGGAAAAGTCAACTCTGATGCTTTTGCACGTTTATAATGACTTCATATCTGCATTTCTCAGTCTGTATTAATATATGAACAACTGGAATATGCAGGATACACAGTCACGGAAAAAAATTATTAGACCATCAAAAGTCATCAAAAACAGTGGTTATGCAATCAAGTACTAACTCCTGTGTGTATCATGT
>JAPQRP010000016.1:28304577-28317428 GCA_037367295.1 Apogon hyalosoma | reverse complement strand
AATGTATCTTTAGTTGTACCAGGCATTAAAATGAACAAGAAATTGAAGAAAACAAAGGGTGGTCTAATAATTTTTTCCATGACTGTATGTAAACAGCATTAAAAACAAACTACAGTTCAGACAAAATTCTAAACATTTTAATTTACCTGTAGAAGCCACTTAGGTTTAATACTGTGTACATATTTTGTGCATTTTCTTCTGTCTTAATAGAGACAGATAAATAGATACAGACTCATTACAACCCTGCAAATACAACAAAGCTAAAGGCAGCCTAAGACTTTTGCACAGTACGGTATCTCAATAGGATTAGAGCTTTAGCTGCATCACTTGCTACCTGTGGCTATTTCCTAAGAATGAATTGACATATAGTGAATATACACAGCCCACCCAAAAAAGTCCCACACGCTAATATTTCTTTGGACGCCTTTAGCTTTGATTACAGCATAAATTTGATCAGCTGACCCAATGTCGCATTTAAGATACTATTGCTGACCCTAGACCAGACCAGCTGAATCAACCCCAGATTATAACACTGTCCCCACAGGCTTGTACTATAAGCATAAAGCATGATGGGTAATTACTTCATCCTCCTCTCTTCTCGCCCTGATGCGCCCATCACTCTGGAACAGGGTCAGTCTGGACTCATCAGACCGCATGACCTTTTTTCATTGAAACACAGTCCAATCTTTACATTATCTGTCAAACAGTTAGGGTTAAAGGATTTGTTTCCGGCTAAAACATATTAATCACTGGAGTAATTATTCAGTGGAAGGATCTGAAGTATTTGCTTTGTTACTTCCGGGTGGGGACTTGTATATATTTAAAAAAGCACTTTAAATAGTTTGGATATTATAAAACCAAAATAAGCCATCTGAGTTAGCCGTAATATTTAAGTGTCAGCAGAATAACACAAGTTATAAAAATACAAGATCTGAGGTCATTAATTGGAATAAACTCTATGATTTTCATGTACATCCATTCCACACTTATGTCGCAGGATCTTAAATTACAGTTTTCCAACTTTGTTTGCTCCGTGTTTAAGTACAGGTTTGCTTCAGCGCTCACACTTGTCATTTACTAACCATTCTTCCCATCATTTTCTCCGTGTTTTATAGGACTAAAGCTCTGGTCTTGGAGCTGCTGGCGGCAGTTTGTCTCGTCAGAGGAGGCCATGAAATTATTCTCTCTGCGTTCGACAACTTTAAGGAGGTATGAGCTGCACGGAAAAGGGGAAGTGGGTCTGAGGAGATGAATATGTCATTACATTTCGACAGTGCAGTTTCAAACAGTGAGTCAGCCTGGAGGAATGCTCCCACTGCACATGTGAGACCGGGAGAATTCTCTGTTCACCGCCATGGATAGCATCTAGGAATGAGCTCTTTGTCAACAGATTATAGACACCGGTTTAGCTACATAACAGCAGGAGGATCCACTCGACCTCCAGGGAAAACGGTTATATGTGTTTTAACTGGATTTGGCAGACACATCAAAGATCAGAATAGTGGAGACAGAGATGTAAAAGACAGCCTTGCCTGACCCTTGTCTGTCTGGATGAGGTATTCTGGCTGCTGGAGAAAGGAGTGGGAGGTTTATGATGGAGGGGGCGCTAACAGCAGCCCCATTTTGTAGCCTGGGTCCATAAACATGGGCTGACTGCAGTTAATGCAATATTTACACCCCTGGATGAAATATTGAGTGTTGCTCTCAGCGGGATTGGCATTAGTGGTAGATTAAGGCTTTGGGGGAACATAGTTTATCTAATGAGATGAGGGCTGAGAAATGGCATAATAGGCTCCTGGGAGCATGCAAGGACCGTCCATCTTTTTATCCAAAGTTGTTCAGGCAAATTTTGCAAAGTTACAGAAGAGACACATTAACCCTCTATAGGGCACTCAGAAATAATTTTAAAAAATTCAACCGTAAGGTATTATTGGAGGACATAACGTGACTTTATTACTTTAGCGGAAATTTTTCAAAATGTTTTATCATGTAGAAAATCAAGATTAATGAAGTTGCCATATTTAGTTCCTTACCCATAAGTGGCAAAAAATAAATAAATCCGAAAGTATATATAAAAATACAAGAAAAACACATATGAAATGATAGGCGCATGTATTTTAGAACATTAGAATATCACTTTTAGAACACTAGACCAACATAAGTGCTGATCCAGACCCCTGTCCACATCCACATTATCCCTTTGAACATCAGTCCTTACATTAGTACCATTACTTCATGGTACCTGACAAAGCAGGTACACTCACTGTTCATGCAGAGGTGGACCTTACAGACCCTGTAGACCACATTGGACCTGAGATTGTTGATTCACTGTAACTGGTGCTGTCATTATCTTGTAATGCATGAAATTACCGAAAGAGTCACTTGATAAAGGGTTAAAGTGGAGTGTGTCAGACAGAAAACTGGAAACTGAAGCTGAAAAACTCAAGGTTTCGTGCAGGGCTTTTTTGGATACACACCCCTCCCGTTTCCTCCTGCCCTCCCTCTCAGTTCTTTATCATGCTCCATCTCCTTTGTTGCCCTCCAGATGAACTGTCTGAACTGCACAGCATCTGTCTCTTCTTTTTTATCTCTGCCTTCTTCTTTTTAATATTTTCCAAATTCAAGCTCCAATATGCCTTTGCTGGCTGAACAAAAAAACCAACAGTATTCTGCTTGTGGTGAAAGCTGTACCACAAACAGACCGACCACAATATGTTTGTGTACATACTCAGCTCGATATGACGTGAAAATAATTCAGCAGCACCTCATGAATAACTAATCACAGCAGTTATCTCTCTATAAAGGCCTCTGTTTTTCTGAGCTGTGACATATTTAGCTACTAACCTCAGACTTTGCATATTCACCCATGACTTGTGATAACATCTGGTTCTCTGAGGGGGTAAGAATGTATTGAAATTTATGGCTGAAACAGTCTGTGAGGTAACTGTCTTGGCATAGATGCAGTGCTCTACTTAGTGTTTTATTTTTTCTCCAGCTCAGCACACAGCCTCATGTTTCCCTGTGGATGTCTGAGATTTACAGTCGGAGAAATTATATTTGTATTTCCACTATGGCGCACAAACTAAAGCCTTATTCTCTCTGTAGTCTGAGCAGTTATTGGTTTATGTAAATTATATTTGCTCAGTCAACGATTAATTGTGTTATTTTGCAAACTTGACTTTTTTTTAAGTGATGCAGTACATAACAAAACATGTGAAACAAAACAAAAACAGATAGTAATTACATATTCATCATTATACATTGGTGTGTGTGTGTGTGTGTGTGAGAGAGAGAGAGAGAGAGAGAAAATTAAAGAAAAGACAAAGGAATTGGTAACAACAACAAATGATAATTAACCAAAAGAAGTAATCATCATCATCAAAACAGTGATAATAATAGTGATGATATTAACAAAAATCACAATGAACAGAAATATATTAACTAAACAACCAATAAAAATAATAATAAAAGTCAGATAAAGGGTATTGATAGGAATTGGTAATGTTGTGGTTGTACAGAGGGTGCCTCTGACAGAGACAAATATCAGTGCTCATTGGTTTTCAGTCAAATTACTGAGTAAAAGGGAAAAGAATTAATTAAAAAATAAATACGGGGGGGGGGGTTTAGAAAATCAACTGAAAAAAGTAGGGAAGTGTGGAACAGCTGAGGGGTAAAAATGTATAAGGTGAGAAAAACAAAAGTTAAGACTGTAGAAAATCACTACAAAATGACTGCTATTGCAAACTTGACTTAAACTCATCGTCGTGTGGTTTGTTCTGCAGGTGTGGATGGAGACACAGCGGTTTGAGAAGTTAATGGAGTATTTCAAGAACGAGGACAACAACATCGACTTCATGGTATGTTTCACATACGCACTGCCGATATTGAATACACTGTAATCCCTTGAAAATCCTCCATGTGCACTGAAACCACCGGTGGCTTATCAAGTTTTTTTTTTGTTTTTTTTTACCTGACTAAGCTGAGTGAATGAATTGTGTTGCTTCTTTTTCACTTTTTGCAACAGTTTGAATTTAGTAATGTGGATTAGACAGTTTTGCAAGGAACTGCAGAGATCCAGATGTGACCAAACAAATGCATAAATCATCTTTTCCAGGTGGTTTTATTGTAATGTAGGTATTATATTTGTGGTATATGGGGCAACAAATAAAAAATTAAGTCTATCCCTCATTTGATGACACACACATTAAGGTTTTTAGTCTCTGTATTTTTAATCACGGCACAAATTGCTGATGTGCATTACCTCAAACTGGAGTGGCCCTAAGCACTGAGCCAATGCTAAATCTATCTTCCAGGCTGATTAGTCCTAATTATATCAGATGAGAACATTAAACGAGCCTGTGGAAAAAGCACTATCCAAGTCCTGAATTTATGCAATATACTTGTCTGTAAATGCTTCATCAGGACTTTAAATAGGACCTCTGTCACTGTGTCTTCTAGGTTGTCATATTACAGGAGCACTAAATCAAACACCATTCTCAAAATCACTGCTTTCTATCAGATAACTGCGATATTTGCAGGACTTTCATTAAGCCACTGTCAAGTTGACGAGAAATGTGTGTGTGTGTGTTTGTGACATTATGACTGGTTGATTGCTTTTTGTTTTTTTTACATCCTTTTAATCTGCCACATAAGCTACTCTACGAGCCAAACATGCGTAACAATGAGGATTTATACACATAATTGCAGGAGAAACAATATAACGGCGACAGATGTGATGATGAGCATAAGCCAATTTCATAGAAGTACCAGGCTGTTGTACACAAACCCCAATCTGTTCTAAATGAGCCTATTAACACGTTCTGACTGTGTAATGTGAGCCGTTTGTTTGGGCTCATATATTCTATATTTATTTAATAACAAGAATTACTTGTATATTTGTGTTGAATCCTCATCCTGTAACATTTTTCTCTGTCTGTATTCCCCAGGTGGCATGCATGCAGTTCATCAACATTGTTGTGCACTCGGTAGAAGACATGAATTTCAGAGTTCACCTACAGTACGACTTCACCAAGCTTTATCTGGACGACTACTTAGATGTGAGTTTGAGCCTTAATGCTGGAGGAAAAAATAAACACACGGCCATCCCTTTGAACCCTCCCATTCTTAATATTCAGTTCAACTTCATCCATTTTAAGTGTTTGTTTTGTTTGTGCATTTGTCAGAAACTAAAGCACACAGAGAGCGATAAGCTGCAGGTTCAGATCCAGGCCTACTTGGATAATGTGTTTGATGTGGGAGCCCTTCTGGAGGACGCAGAGACCAAAAATGCCGCTCTGGAACGAGTCGAGGAGCTGGAGGAAAACATGTCACACGTGAGAGACTCGGCTTCTTTGCAAAATATCCTCACTCATCCAGTTTGTAGTCTCTTACAACCAGTAACGTGCACACTGTTTGTATTTTTCACCACTTTTAAAGTAACAGAAATGTGTTCTTTCAATCTAGATGAGCGCATGTTTTAATAAAATGCACTGCGTCCTGCTCCTGTGAATGTGTATTCGATATGTTGCTGGAGCTGACATACAGGGTTGGATGTTGTTACATATCGCTGACATCTCGTTGTGACCTTGTCCTCCTGGCTGTTGTTCTTACAGATGACAGAAAAGCTGCAGGACATGGAGAATGAGGCCATGTCCAAGATCGTGGAGCTGGAGAAGCAGCTGATGCAAAGGAACAAGGACCTTGAATCCATCAGGGTCAGACTCACACTCTGATCACTCACATTCACCCCTTATTTATTTTTTTATTTTTATTTTTTTTCCACATTCACCCCTTATTTAATGAATGAATGAATGTTTTATTTCGGACACATAAAAAGCACAATACAACCACCAACAAAAATAAATGTCTGAAGCAAGTTAACAACATAAGACAACTAAAAAAATGATATACTTTAATACAAAAGCAGTAATACAATTTTAGTGTTATTTACATATTGGAAAAGAAGTGGGACAAAGTAAACACTTATTTAATTCCACCCCTTTATTACAATACAAAACAAACNNNCATCATTATCCACTACATAGGTACTAAATTTAAACCCATATAAATACAACTGGATATGATTTATAAGTGTGTACAGTTCTGCTTAAACTAATACTATTTGTATGATTATCTCAATTATGTTTTTAGAAAACCCACAATTATAATAGTTTATTTAAACACAATATGTAAAATATATCATTAATGTTTGTACATTCTTTCAAATCCTTTTCCAAATCGTTCCACAGTGTCACCCCACACGTTATCATGTACACACATTTCATTGTGGTTCGTACCTTAAGTTTCTTTAAAATTAAGTTCTGAAGTTATACCCCAACTGTCTTTCTGTAGATATCTTTTGTAAAAATGTCCACAAGTAGATTATTTCCTGCCTTGTACATTATTTGTGCAGTCTTGAATTTGACCAGATCCATAAACTTCGGTTGAACAAATCACATTCACAGTGCCAAATAAATGCCTCTACTTGTGCGTCAGTAAAATGACTTTTGCAACAGCGGCACAAAGTTGTCATTATATTTTGCTATAAAGCTCGTCTTTGTTGTATTTCTCCATTCTCCTCTTAAACTTTACATGTTTTTACATTTTCTCTCTCTCTCTCCTGCACAGGAAGTCTACAAAGATGCCACTTCCCAGGTGCACTCATTACGGCAAGTGTTGAAGGAGAAGGACGAGGCCATCCAGCGGCAGTGTAACCTGGAGAAAAAGATCCACGAGCTGGAGAAGCAGGGCACCATCAAGATCCACAAGAAGGGAGACGGAGACATCTCCATCCTGCCCTCGCCGCCCTCGGGCCCTGTGGGTCTGCCCGGTGCTGTGATGGGACTAAATAATGTAACTGTCAGTCCAAACCATGTCGGAGTCATAGCAGGAAGTGGCGCTCCCCCACCCCCGCCTCCTCCACCCCCTCCTCTGCCAGTGAACGGCACATGTAGGTTTAATATCAGCCTGTTTTTTTTCTAACAAACATTTCCAGAAAATAAGTAACTGACATCTTTTCTTTTTGCTGCGTTTTTCCTCTTAGTACCAAATGGACCGTCAGCCATTCCTGCAGCAGCTCCACCACCTCCACCACCACCTCCTCCTCCTCCACCGCCGCCTCCACCACCAGGACCAGCCTCGGCGATGTCGGTCCCTCTGCCGCCTCCGCCTCCACCTGGAGCTCCACCTCTGCCTGGCTGTGGGACTCCTACTGTCATCATGAACTCTGGGTTAGCAGGTAAGAAAATATTCATATATGTCCACGTCGTAGTGGAGTGAAAATAAAAAAAAAGTTTTCGGACACCCTTATTTTACATAATGTGAAATATTACCATGAATCATTTATTTTTTTGTGTTTTAAAAGGTGTGGCTACATCAGACACACAAACAAATGCAAAATATTTTTTTTTGTTTATTGTTAACATGAAAAAATAACAAACTAAATTCTTGACAGTTTCAACATGTCATGTCCTGGATGTGTTTCATTATCTTGCTGAAACATCCAGTTTTGACCTTAATTGAACAGAGCACATGCCAAAGGGAGCATGAGGGTTTAGAGAATGGAACAATACTTGGCATAGTTCAGTTAATTAAAAGTGACTTTTAATGCAATATATTACAAATGAATGGGGGGGTCCAAAATCTTTTTTTTCCCAGCACTATGTACAGTAGATAGCAAATTGATATAGCCTTTTTTTAGATAACATTTATGATCGGATGTTCATAGATATTCAAGCATTAACATTTTTAATTGTTGTTTCACTGTTAATTATGTTGCAATGATTATACCAATATTGACTTGCACAGTAAACATGCAAAAACACAGATATTCCAAGCAAAGTTAACATCATTCTGTAGCTGCTGCACAATCATTACAGTTTAAGTGTTCAAAGTAAAAGATGCTGTGTTTTACTGTGAATAATGAAATAACTAGAAAGCACTGACTGGAAAACACTATTTTTCTTGCTCAGTAAAAAACATAATCTAATCTAAATGTTATTCAGGTGTTTTTAGTTCATGAACCCGAACAACATGAACAACTGATTCATTTTCAAGGAATGAACTTAGCAATAAATCTTGACATATTTCCGTTTCTTTGGCGTTGTGACAGTTTTTGTGATAAACCTCTTATTCTAATCCAATTTGTTGACCTCGTAGGGTTACAGCAGTAAATATCTGTTACTAACTCTTAATAATTTGTTTCTGAATTATTTTTTTTCCTGCCAACCAGAGGGACCCATCAAACTTTTCTGTAGGTTTTGCCTCTGTCACGTTTCAACCCTTGTCCCCAAATGTTCCCTTCCTTCCCCACGAGTTTTGAAAATGGTATTTTCATTCCCAGAATCACAGCTGAAAACACAAGAACAAGTCCCGTTAGTGCAATTTCAGTCATTTAGAATGTGCTCTTGTATTGTTTTCACATTGTTTAAACATATTGTCATGGTTTATTTCCTTTTTGCCATTTCCTTACTGACATGAGCTTGCCAAGAAATATGAAATGGCGTGTCCTAAAAAACACGTGACAAACTACAATGAAAATACCATGTTTCAAAATTCTGCATGGTTCACCTTAACGCCTTGGTGTAGTATTGTGTTGATGTTTTTATGACTATCATCATATCAGATCAGTCTCATGCTGAGACACAATGACGTGTCATGGCATGCAGATGAAAGGTAGCGATAGGAAAGGTGCAGAGCTGGAATGCTGTTTACCTTTCCCATGACATTCTTATCGTTCTACCTTTGCTGACATGGTGTTTGTGTGACACAGTGCCAAAGCAAGGTACCACCTCCATGTTCAGCTTCAATGAATTAGTCCTGGTGGCCCTAATCTCCTTGATAGTTTTAACACCAGACCGAGCAGGAAATCCTCACCTTATGCAGACTCTACAGCCCTCGGCCTCTTTCACATGGCAAAGGCAAACAGACTCCACTCTGCTTATTGCATAATACTCAGTCAAAATGTATAAAAATGAATGAAAACAAGAATAGAATATCTTTGTCATTGTAACAAGAACATTAGATTTAAAGTGCCACCCGATCTGCACTTCATAGAAAAATCTACAATAAACATGGGTGCTTCTATGAAACTGGTCCTAAAAACAGGACATGGGGCTAAAAATTCAAACCAGATGTAGACTAATGTTATGAAGCAAGTTTGGAAGCACTTTGAGTCTATTTTAAAAATAAACACTTACTTAGATAAAAGAGAAACTATTTCAAACTATTTTCAGATAAAACACATTTTTTATATTATTTTACATTATATTTAATACAAAAATCTGCTTGTAACACGGTCAAAAGGATGTGAAGATTACACGCTACTATTTTTTTTTTAATATCTCTTTATTCTCTGACAGGTATATTTTGGGAATTGAACTAATTATGCAAGGCAGAGTATTTCACAAAAATGACTGTTGTTGCAAAATCATTCATGATTTATATACGTTTAACTGAGCAGGTTCTGCATGTAACGCAAGTGGACATGATAGGTATACAAAACCTGGAAGGAGATTGCCAGTTCATGAAAAAAACCCACATCTGGGTTAGAAAAACCACTAGCATCATCAAATTTAACACAGTGTCTTTATTTATAGTGGTATATAAGACCATTTCAAGGCATGTGGTCCAGATCTAATGCACTGACACCTAGGTAGCTTTTCATGTCCCAATTTTGGTCCTATTTTTGGACCCAATATTTGATTAAAAATTCATTAATTTTGGGATGGCTGAAAGCAAGAGTATAATTTTTTTTTTTGCATTTATCTGAGGTCATCATTATGGACATCCTGGGGAGAAATATGTCTAAATTTCTCTTTTATTATTGGGTCTAAAAAAGCTGGAAAAGTGCCAGATACCAAAATGAACCCAGTTTCACAGAAGCATCCACATACAAATAAAAGCAGCTAAACTACATATGTAAAGAAACCAAAACAAGGATGAAACCCATCACTCACGCACAAGTATACATATAAAGTGGGATTATTGGTTTCTAGAAACTAGTAAAACATGAAGTCTGTCCATCACAGGAGTCGTATCCATCTGTGTCCTCAGTCTAACATCCCCGTCCACCCTTTCACCGGTTTCCCTGCACGTCTGTGACTGTGTGGTGATGTATTGACAGCACATGGTGTCATTATGCTAACCAATCTGTGTCCTGTTTAGCTGTAAAGATCAAAAAACCTATCAAGACAAAGTTCCGCATGCCGGTCTTCAACTGGGTTGCTCTGAAACCCAACCAGATCAACGGGACCGTCTTCAACGAGATCGATGATGAGAGGATCCTCGAGGTGAGAGTCCAAACGGGGCCTAGATGAACACATGAACATGAAGTCGGTGACTGTTGATAAACTGTGTGTGGATTAATCGCTGGTCAATATCCTTTAGGATCTGAATGTGGATGAGTTCGAGGAGATGTTTAAGACGAAGGCCCAGGGCCCGTCGATCGACCTCAACATGAACAAGCAGAAGGTCATCCAGAAGGGGCCTAACAAGGTGGCGCTGCTGGACTCCAACAGGGCCAAGAACCTGGCCATCACACTTAGGAAAGTGGGCAAGACGTCTGAGGAGATCTGCAAGGCCATTCAGTTGTAAGACACCGTAGAACAGATCTGTGACTGCATGGACTTACTTCCATGAATGGAATATTCACAAATACGATTGTGCTTATTTACTCTGAGATTTTCTGAACATCTACATGATCAGTAAATGATATATAGGGAAATACCTGATTTTCATTGAAAAATGCAAAATGCTGATAAATCCCTTGGGGAGGGGGGCCATTGGAAGTTGTTAAAAATAGTTGTGGGTCTTAAAGAGTTAAAATATATTATGACACAAAATATACATTTTATTTAGCATTAAAATACAGGTTTGTGGAAGAATAGAATAGAATAGAATAGAATAGAGGCCCAAAACAATGGGCAACAACAAAAAGGCAGAAGTATTCAGTAATATTATGGTAACTACATATTAACCTGCTAACTTGGTTATATCAGTGCCATTTTTGGATTAATAGATGGTAATTTAGTGACCTTAATACAATATTAATCTGTTAATTTTGTGATGTCACATTCTACTTTTAGTGTAATCATTTAGAAATCTTACAAAAGCTATTATAAAGATTCGTAATTGCCATGTAAAAATTCCCAAATTCCTCCTCTGTTCTGTTCCAAACATTTGTTTCAGAGCAATACTGATCAAATGATGTGTTTGTGTGGTGTTTTCTGTCTAATACCTGTAAATCAGAGCTGCCTGATTTTATATCAATTCCTAGTAACTGAGCCAAATATCAAGAGGCATTACCAGGGGTACTTGGATTAATGGTCTAAAACTGGATCAGATGGTCTAAAACTGTGTTGGATTTTCAGGTTTGACCTACGGACTCTGCCGGTGGACTTTGTCGAATGTCTCATGCGCTTCCAGCCCACTGACAATGAGATTAAAGTCCTGCGACAGTTTGAGAAAGAGCGTAAGCCACTGGAGAGTCTGACGGACGAGGACCGCTTCATGATGCAGTTCAGTAAAATCGAACGGCTCATGCAGAAAATGACCATCATGGCCTTCATCGGAAACTTCCACGAGAGCATTCAGATGCTGACACCGGTGAGAAGAAGAGGCTCTTTGTGTTAAATCGAGGGAAGCCTATGTTATAACTTTAAAAACAGGAGGTCTGCTCTGAATCTGACATCTCTTGTTATCCCCCTTTAGCAACTTCATGCAGTCATTGCAGCGTCTGTATCCATTAAATCATCACAGAAGCTCAAGAAAATCTTAGAGGTAAATGACTCATTTTGTTTCTAGACTGGTTATAATTCCAAATTATTGCTTTTTATTTTACGCTGTTCATTTCTGTTCGGCAGATTATTCTTGCACTTGGAAACTACATGAACAGCAGCAAAAGAGGAGCAGTTTATGGATTCAAACTGCAAAGTTTAGACCTGGTAAGATTCTTACTCCAGCCTTAACCCACAAAGACCCAAATATCCACCGCTGACCAAAACCATCGACTGATCTGAACTGTTTTAATACCTGCTGATCCACTAATCCTATCAATACGTGTAAATAATTGGTGTACAATACAGTTTGTCATCTTTTCATGGTCATCAGATATGACCCATTTGGATGTTCAGAGGCTCCGTAGTGAATGTGGAAGCACATTGAATTCACCAGTAAAACTCATGGAGTTTGACAAATGACAGTGGATGGAGATACTTGTTTTTATGTTCAGTTATTGACATCTTTACTAAAAAAGTCACTTTTTATTCAGTTTTCTCTGTTTCGGAAATAATAACCCTCAACTTTACCCTGAGCTTTTATGAATGTGATCAGTGAATTAAATGTAGGAAAATACCTGATTTTCACAGAAAAACTGCAAAATAAAGGAGATTACATTACAATAAATTGTGATAAATCACCTGAGAAAGATTAAATATAAAGAAACAATTATTTAGGGACTGCCACAAAAGTAACACTGGGTGTTCATGAGTTAAATCCATCTTTTTTTTCCTTTTTATAAATGTTTCCTACACCTGTCATGTTCTTCACAGCTACTCGACACCAAGTCGACGGACCGTAAATTAACCCTGTTACACTACATAGCCAATGTGGTGAAAGAGAAGTACAGTCAAGTTTCCCTCTTCTACAATGAACTGCACTATGTGGAGAAAGCTGCAGCAGGTGAGTCTTATTTATGTTTGACTTACAGTTGTGCTCATAAGTTTACATACCCTGACTGAATGCACATGGGTCTTGAATGTTCCAACATGACAATGGCCCAAAACATAAGGCCAAGTCGACCTGTCATTGGAACAGCAGAAAAAAAGTGAAGGTGAAGGAGTGTCCATGTGAGT
>JAPQRP010000016.1:28262606-28304174 GCA_037367295.1 Apogon hyalosoma | reverse complement strand
TTTCTGTTGTCAGTAGGATTTAAAAAGAGCAAACACATTTGTTTGATAATAAATGGATTCACCAAACCACTAACCATGAGTGAAAGAAACATTTTTGTATTATCGTTCATATTCTCTGAAAAATGGCCCAAAAATCCCAAATTCTGCTAGAGTATGTAAACTTATGAGCACAACTGTATTTCAGTTAAACATGGGGGGGGTTCCCGACTGCTCATACGTCTAATCCTGCTCACAGTGTCGCTGGAGAACGTCCTGCTGGATGTGAAGGAGCTGCAGAGAGGCATGGAGCTGACCAAAAGAGAATACAGCATGCACGGCCACAACACCATGCTCAAAGACTTCATCACACACAACGAGGCCAAGCTGAAAAAACTGCAGGACGACGCCAAGATCGCACAGGTAACGTGAGCGCACCTCGCTTTGTTATTACGCTTTACGAGGCTGTTTTTTCCCCCGCTCTGCCTCTCGTGGATGACAGTGTTCTGGTTTAAGTAATGATGGTCTTTGTCTGTCTTTGAAAGGATGCTTTTGACGAGGCAGTGAAATTCTTCGGGGAGAACTCCAAAACCACGCCGCCGTCTGTCTTCTTCCCTGTGTTTGTGCGATTTGTCAAGGCTTACAGGGTGAGATTAATTAATTATTATTATTAATTCACTTCCAGCTTGTCCTAAGGATTATTTGCCATCTATATTTAATAACTTGTCTGCCTCCAAACTGCATTCACACCCAACCCAGTACTCTTGCAGTTGCAAATTAATACTGTTCACCAAAATTTTCTTGAATTAAAACTGGTTCTAAAAGCTTATAATATGAAGCTCTGAAACCATTTTTCACAGTTGTCACATTTTGCATCTCAGTACAGATATTGGAGTATTTTATTTGATAACTCTCTCAATCACACCCCATATCCAATGACTGGTAAAAAAAAACAAAAAACAAAAAAACAAAACAACCTAAACATGAGTATTTATTCCAGAATTAACTCTTTTGTTTGAGGCTTAAACATTTATGTTTGTGATGGACCATGGTGATGTGATATAGAAGCACATATCCTCTCAGAGCTGGTTACCATGGAGCTCTGTGGTTTATTCTGAACTTTAAAGCCATCATTCATCACTGTCTGTCAGATTGTTTGCTCTGCCCACACACTCATCTATAAATGTATCTTAAATCTGCTTCCATCATATCTTCAAAACTACATCTGGTGAAAAAAAAAAAAAGTACAGATATTTACAGTCTTCAGTCTCAGCATTTATTCCTTATGCCTGTTCCAAAAGTCTGTACACCTTTAGATCACCTGCTCCCTTTGCTTAGAATCAGTTACAAAACAGAATCAGAATCGCTTTATTGTCATTGTACAAGTACAATAAAATTGAGTTTAGTGCAAGCAATTACAAGGCACAACAAATAACAGTAGAAGGCACACTTATTTACAATAGGAAAAATAAAAGTATTG
Organism: Apogon hyalosoma; assembly: GCA_037367295.1. Classification (NCBI taxonomy): domain Eukaryota; kingdom Metazoa; phylum Chordata; class Actinopteri; order Kurtiformes; family Apogonidae; genus Apogon; species Apogon hyalosoma. The sequence continues at coordinate 28,302,718 of JAPQRP010000016.1, read as the reverse complement.
CAACTAGGAATGTTTGTAAAGAATAAAAAAAAAAAAAAAAAACAGAATTAAGTAGTGCAAATGACATGAGAAAATAAATATTGTGGGATAAATAGTGTGAAAGAATAAAATAAAATGACCTGAAACTTAAGGAGCTGGTCTCATTGGAGACTTTTAAAGGGCTGTTAAATGTCACGGAGGCAGAAACATCCAGTTGTAGATGTTTTGGATGATTAATTTAATACTTAAACTCCGCTCTTTGCATTTATCATTTTATAATTATCGTCATTTATCTTGGTCAGGGTGCTCATTTAAAAGACATTTTTAATCTCAACGAATTCTTCCTGGTTAAATAAAAATTTAAAAAATGACACTTCATTCTCAAAATTAATTAACCCTCATAGACCTAAATAGCCCCTGGTGACCAAAAGCATCTACTGACATATAATGTTTAAAAACTGTCTAAGCACTAATACTATCAGTGCATTTAAATTACTCAGTTAAAATGCAGTTTCTCAGCTTTTCATGGTCATCAGATATGACCCATTTGGACGCTCAGAGGCTCCGTAGTGAATGTGGAAACACCGTCATCTTCTACAACAATGATTCAACACTAAAATCCATGTAGTTTGACAAATGTCAGTGGTTGTAGAGAGAATATAATACTATATTCTGCTGCTACATCACTTTTTCTTAAAATTTTCTCTGTTCTGATAAAATAACCATTAAATTTACGCTGAGCTTTTATGAACATGTACATGACCAGTAAATTAAATACAGGAAAATACCTGATTTTCACTTGAAAATGCAAAATGTAGAGAATGACATAGTAATAAAGGGTGATAAATGATTAAAGAAAGGTTAAACAAAAATCTATTTGGAAGCTACTCAAAAATTGTTCTTAATTGACGTGATGTTTTACCTTTAATTTAACTCTAACTTTACAGTAGTTTCTATTATATATATTTTTAGAAGTAAACAGTAGTGTATTTAAGTTGTGTTCGTAATCTCCTTAGCAAGCAGAGGAGGACAACGAGCAGAGAAAGAGACAAGAACAACTGTTGATGGAGAAACTACTGGAACAGGAAGCCATGATGGAAGAAGACCAGAAAGTAAGTCGCTCCTCTTTTCCTTACTCCGTTCTCCCTCCTTCGCTCTGGTTCTTAACGCAGGATGTTACAGCGAATCACGAAGACCAGACGGTAAGACGGCCTCGATTCAGACTCCCTCCTTTCCTCTGGACACCTGATGGCAGGATTAGTCGTGCGCCGGCTTCCTGCCGCTCGTGGTTATACTGTATGTGGTCTGACACCCTGCTGAGCCGCTTCACATCAGCTCAGGATCAGTGATTATACGTCTTAAGTGGTTCAATTAACACACACATGCACCACGTCAATGGATGTGAGAGACTGCTGTGTTTTTTCACTTCAGAGCAAATAGGAACACACACTAACAAGCAGAAGTAACAGCAGTGAGCGTAAGCAAGCTGTAAACATGCGACTATAATCATTAAGAGCTAGTTTTTTTTAACAAATATATTTTTGCTATTTAAATGTCATACAAAAACAGCAGAGCACACACTTGCACATTAAAACAACTGCTATAAACCTATAAACAGCATCATACTGTAAGTGCAACAAAATATGTCTAACAGTTCCAATGTAATTGTCTTTACAGATAAATCCATTATACACTGAAGAAAAGGGTGTCCAGCTCTTTCCCTATTGCCAGATAAATCCATTTTTCCAGTGCACCTTTACAAGATATTTATTTCTTTAATCCATTGATCCGTTGATTACATGTAGGTTCGTGAATGTCCTTCCATTTTAACCCTTTAATAACGGCAGTCTCTCCTGTGCTGCATTTTGCACTTTACAGCATTCAAATAACTGTAACTGCTGAACTTTTTGTGCTAGCCACAAAATTCAGATGGTACCAGAAAGCTGAGATCCCGAGCTTTTCGACACTATATAACACTTTACGGCAGCAATGTGTGACTATTACAAGTAGAAAGGAACTGTTTCAGAGGCTTCCACACAGGCTAAAATTAACGCCTAGAAATAACAAAAAATATGAAGCCGTAATATGAATACTGAATGTTCAAAATGAGCAGATGTAAAGTATGAAAGTTTATTTATGCAATTTCAAAAAGTTGCGTTATGGACATTCACAGTTGTTTCTGATAAAATTTTTAAAAAAATTTCTAAAAACTTCAACTCCATTTTTTTTTCTTTTTTACTAAATCACACTGTTTTAAGCAGTTATTATTTATAATAATGGTAATTAATGACCAGATATTGAAAGTTAAGTTCTTACTGAAAACAAAGGTGTAAAAGAACTGGCAATAAGGACATCAACACGGCCTGTTATAATGGCAGTCTTAAAAGGGGTATTATATAACACACTTGACCTCAAACAAGCAAAAATGTACTTGAAACTCCTCAAGGAAGATGTGCAAAGTACATAATTTCACATCCACAGGGATATTAATCTAGAAATTAAGTTAAGAGTCTCTACGCAGATGTTTCTCTCAGTCCCACGTACAATGAAATAAAGTGCCTATTTCTCAGTTATCGGTTATTTCAGGAATGTTAAGATTAAAACTGCGTACTGTTACAGGAGTGACATGTTCTAGAAAACTGTTTGTACTATAAATATCAAGGGACAGTCAGTGATGTGTGTCAGTTACAGGAAAGGATTACAACTTGTTGGTTTATCTTTATTTTTCGTTCGAGGGGTGAGCTATCTTTATTTACTTTTTCACTGTTTTGTAGTTGATAAGCACAAACCTTATACAAAAGCACAGTATGACGCTGCTTTGTGAGTCTAGAATGAAAGTAAAAGTACAGTATTTGCAGACATCCTGTATTCACAGATCCTATAAACCACCCAGTCTTGCTCTGTTTTTCTTTAGTGACTCACAAAAAAACAAAAAATACTCAGTTATTCAGTCAATAAACAAGTAAATCAGTGTATTAGTAAACTGCCACTCATTCTAAAACTCCAACAAACGCATAAACACTATTACAGTTTTAGTGTAATTTAATCTTAGTCGACAAGAAATGTTAATATTTATCAGTAACAACATGAAAAGACGATACTGAAGTAGGTCATTATTTTGTTGTGACTAAAACGATGTTGTGTCACTGTCTGTTTTGTCCGTGTGTATTTAAAGAAGTTCAGTTATTCATGATTAGGTCTTCATTCTTCTTATTTGAAGACATGAACTAAGTGGAGCAGAGATCTTCCAGAAACATTATGTGCAGATCTTTTCAACCTTTTGTTGGTTGATGTTGATGACGCGTCACATTTTTCTTATATTTGTTATTGTTGGCGCTGTTGTGTTTCTGTTATCATTACATTCATCACATTTTCCACCAACACAGACTTAAAGAGAGGATAACAACATGACTAAGAGTTATAATTCATAACAGACATTAAAGCTTAACTATACAACATTTCTACTGGTCAAACTCAGACAATCCTCATCACTCAATGAACAAGGGACAGAGCAGCAACAGTTGAAGAATCTGATTGATTTATTTATTTATTCATTCATTTAGTTGAACACATGAACACACTGCACAGGAAGGTTATAGACAGAATACAGCAGAAGCCTTTCTTTAGGTTCGACACCAGGTTGAAAGGTCTACTTGTATGTGTGAGCTTCCTCCAAAGTTTTGTCTGATGTAGAAGATGCACGGAAAAGGTCGAGGGTCAAGAAATCCAGCAGCAGTTGTCGTATAGAACAACTTTATTAAGTGCAGCGGCCTTCATCGGGGTCATCCAATAAAGAACTTTAATAAAACTGTTGCAGGAGTTCTTCACCTCCTCAGGCTCTCAGACAGAACTGCACAACATTAAAAGGTACTGAAGGGCAGAATCAACCACGCATTAATTATTGTTGGAAGTACAAAGCATTCTTAGTTATGACATCTTCATGTGATAAGGCAGCAGAAAAGTAGGGCCTAAAGAGTGTGATCAAGGCGGCACAAAAAATAACCCACCCATCTACCCACCCTGGAAGACATTTTCACCTCCCATCCCACCCAGCATACTGGACTTTATCAGACAGTTAAAACCAGAACCACACTACTGAACATTTTTTACTCAAAAGTCGTCACAACATTGAACACAAATCTACACGAACACTAAATGAACATTACCTAAAAAACTGAATATGCAATAAGGTTATGATTGAAGGACGCATGGAGTTGTATGTGTGTGTGAGTAGTGCGCATTATTCTTTTTATCTTGCTTTTATTTTACCTCTACTATTCTATTTTGCCTCTGTTTATTTTACAATTTATTACCCTAACCCTCCAAAGGGGAGGCAAGGGGTATTGTTTTTGGTTCCATTTGTTTGTTTGTTAACACTTTAGCAGTAAAACTATTAGTTGAATTCATACCAAATTGGGTTTATAGATTGCCAGTGACCCAGAATAGATCTGATTACATTTTGAGAACAGTAGATCAAAGTTCAAATTTTTTATGAATTTTTAAAATCTTTTTTTCCTCCCATTTACTTATAATGGGCAAAATTTCAAATGTCTATAAAAACATCAATTTTGTTTCAATTTACTTCAAACTTGGCACATATATAGAGGCAACTGATATGCCGACATCAGCACACGCATAGACATGATGACATCAGCTGGATCGATGCCAAAATAAGCTACAATACATGAGAGGGGCGGGGTTTGTTGTGCTTGGCACCACTTGTTATTAGTTATGCTATGTTATACCCTGGGCTTTGAGTTGTGTTTTATTTTTTATACAGTGACAATAAAGGAACTCCATCTACAACAGTGGAAAAAAGTTTTGGACACCCCATGCATTTGTGATATATTGCATTAAGAATCACTGAACTCAAGTATTGGTCTATTCTCCAAACCCACATATTCCCTTGTTATTTCAGCAAGATAATGTCCCTTGAAACACATCCAGGGCATGACATGTTGAAACTGTTATGGTTTTAGTTTTATTATTTTTTCTTATTAATAATAATAGTAACTTAAAAAAATTATTTGTGTGTGTCTGCCTGATGCAGCTACACCTTTGGAAACACAAAAAAAATATTTTCTGTAAATGACTCATGGTAATATTTGACATTGTGTAAAAATTCGCAGGGGGTCTGAAACCTTTTTTCCACTACTGTATGAGACACAGTGCAAAGGTCAAACTCCAGAAACATACTGAACAGCAAAATAAAAAGAAAATAGGAAATACAGGTGCGGGTAAACACACTGGGCTCAGAAGCGATGAATGAGGGGATTATTATTATTATTATTACAAGAGTTTAGAAAAATGTTATATCCTTTGCCTTTTAAATAATGTTGTATTTGTGTCTGTTTCGTTTTCAGTCTCCATCACATAAAAACAAACGTCAGCAACAGGAGCTGATCCAGGAGCTGAGGAGGAAACAGGTTAAAGACAGCCGCCATGTCTACGAAGGCAAAGACGGAGCCATTGAGGACATTATCACGGGTAACGTCCTCTGGGGCTGGTTGCACTCAGCGACCACACTCTTCCACATACACACAAACACGCATCCATTCATCCAGCTCCACACACAGGGCACTCTGCATGAAGGTCCTCTCCTGTGCTATACATTTATGCATTAACAAAGGGATTCTAAACCCACTAACACAAATACTTTGGCATCTTTGAAAACTCAGCTGTCAGATGTTTGACAATCGGAGGTATTTCCTAACACGTACAAACATGCACTGACAGTCCAGCTAATCCAATTACATTGAGTCAGCTCAAATGTGTCTGATGATCATTGCTTATCTTATCTGATCTGCTCTCTCATTGCTTTGTAACACCATCTGTACGTAGACTGGGCCGGGCTGTGATTAGCTCCTGGAATATTAACTAAACAGAGGAATAGATCCTCTGATCACCGAGGGGTAGTGAAGTTAACATGGCAAATGGCGGATTATAAAGAAGTATAGACAATTACTACTGAATTAAAATTGGTCTGGGCAGTCCAACAAATTACTTGAAATAACTGGCAAAATCAAGATTATTTTGTTTCCTGTGCAACAAGACATTGCACTGTAATACTGTATATTTACTGTTAACACTTAAAAAAACAAAAGCATGTACTGATCTGAAATGTTTAATAACTGTTGAACCTCTAATCCTGTCAACATGTGTAAATAATCCAGGTAAAATGCAGTTTCTTAGATATGACCCATTTGGCCGTTTAGAGGCTCCATAGTGAACATCGATTCCCCAGTAAAACCCATGCAGTGGTCATGGATGCTTGCTTTTATGTTCAGTAAATGATATATTTTTCTGAAAAGTCAGTTTTTCTTCAGTCTTGATAAAATAACCTTTGAATTTACACTGAGCTTTTACGAACAGCTACACGATCAGTAAATTAAATACAGCTGAAAAACACACAACGTAGAGGATAGTATTATAATAAATAGTGAGAAATGACAGCCTGTTGTACTGTTATTTTCGTCTTAAATTTAACCAGTGACGCTTTGAAGAATGTCTTTAAAAGTCATAAATTTGCTTCTCAAACCTGCAGATACACTGGTTTTAGAGGGGAAATAACTATAGTTTTAGAGACGGGATGTGATGTCTTTCTATTTATGTATATTTACAGTTTGCTAGCTCATTGGTTTTACAACAAACTGATTTTACTTACTAATAAAATTATCTTTTATATTATCAAGCATTATATGTGTGAATGATGCATAATTTGGGCAAAAAAAAAAAATCTCTCGCCATTGATCGTTCAACCAGTGATCATTTTTCTGAATAATAACAAGTTCTATTTTTACTCATTTTGAGTGCAGTAATTTAACTTATAAGGCAAAATTTACACATTAAGCTAACAGCATTTTTACCCGAGTGAAAGACGATAGTATGTATTTCACCACTGCCCAAGAGAAGGGATATAGTATAGTATAGTAATAGTATAGTATAGTATAGTGAACCTCCGATATCAGTGTTAGCTCTGCAGTAACACAGCGGGCCCCTCAGTGAACTCACAGGGGCCCCTCTGTTCCCCCGGCCCCACTGATGCTATTGTTGGGTATTTGCTTAGTTCTAACCAGTGCTAAACCCCTGTAGGAGTCTGCTTTTCTTAAATTGTGTTTGTCTTGTCTTGTCTTGGCTGTTGTCCCTGTTGTTCTCAATGCAGTGCTGAAGACCGTGCCCTTTACCGCCCGCACAGCCAAGCGCGGCTCTCGGTTCTTCTGCGAGCCCACCCTCAATGAGGAGTACCATTACTAAGCTTATAGAACTCTGTCTCTTCTCAAAGGTTGCTGAAACACAATGTTCTCTTCTTTATTTCTTTACAAAAAAAAACAAACCCTTGCATGCCTCTTTTTACACTCCTCTTAACGGTCACATTCAACTCTCACACGACGGACCTGTGCATGTGCACTGTGCCCGACATCATGGTTTTCAGAGACATGCACACGATTGTATACGTGTGTTTGTGTGTTTTCATGTGATTTCCCCTTCCTCAGCATGACTTGTAGCATGAATTTTCATATTATCAACCACGGCAAACCATAATGTCACAGAGGAAACTGTCTCTGACATCATATCCTCATCTCTGGTGATGAAGATGAAGTCTAGAGGAGCTCAGTTATAGCTAAACGCTGCCATCTAGTGGCCATAAAGGAAACAGTCTTTGAAGTGAAACTAATGTATCCTCCTGACACCCAGCAGTGCATTTTTTTATTCCATAAAATAAAAAATGTGTCTGAAAAAACTGTTGCATCATAGTTTTTCCAATTAAGGCACTTACTTAATGTAAAAAAAAGCCTAAACTTTTACTTTGTGGGTCTTAGGAGGACATAGATTCAATCAATATCAATCAAAATACCTCTTAGTGTCTGCACTACTTGTAATGACCTGTCTATGAGCCTGGTTATGTGTTGGTCTGTGACATTATAACTTGCCTTTGTGTGAATTTCAAATCAGTGTTTTAATTAAAAATGAATGTGTGTGTTTTTATAATTACACATGATCACTACTGTTTGTACAGCTTCTTGCATGCTGGTTGCTTTTGTTTCCCCGCTTCTTCCTCACAATGCACCCCTGCTCTTCCCATGTGCTGTGCTGGATCCTGCCAATTGCTGACAGGTCTTGTCTCTGTCAGATGACTTTGTGCAGCGGTCGCGCAGGCTCAGTCACTCACGCTGCATGGTGTTTATTATGGCAAACATAAAACCTTTTACATTTCCGCACCTGTTTCTGCTTTTTACTAACATGCAACCAGGCCGTTTCACTGTATTTATCCTTTATTTATTTATTTATTTGTAGAATTCCATTTTAAAGTAAATCTCAGTGTTTCCCTGGCTGCATGCTTTTTTTTTTGGGTTTTTTTTTTTTTTTTTATTGGTTTGGTCATAATGCTGTTGGACCTGCTGTCTCCTTGAACAGTGTGTGTATATTTCAGTTTGTCGTTGCTCTGTACATGACGTTATAACGGGCTCTTCTTCTTCTGTCCTGCTGGTAGCCACTTTGCAAAGCAGCCTGAATTTAATACAGAAAAAAACAAGCTCTCCACTCTATCCCCATCCTCCTCTACTCTAGCTCCATCACCTCTCTTGCCAGTTTCAGGCCTTTCCCGTGCAGCCTGCTGCTGTATCGCTTTGCCTCGCTCTCGCTGTGCTCTCCTTGCAAAGCTGCTGTGAATTGTTGGGCTGACGTTCTCCGTTCAGCCCTTCCTTCTCCATTTTAACATTCATTTTGTCTTCTCTTCATCCAGCCCTAAAGAAGAATAATATTACTAAATTTCCAAATGTCTACTCGAGGGTAAGGAACTCCTCCAGTAGCACCCCTGTAGTGGTGGATGTGTCCCAAACCTGGCAAGCATCTCTTTATTATCTCCCTCACTCTGTTTCTGTTTTCCACCTAACTGTCTCTTACTCGCCTCATCATTATCTCTTATTACTGCAAATGTGCTTGTCTGATGAGTAAAAATAGTTAATGCTATTTTCATTAGTGTGGGATTTGACCAGAGCTTTATTTAAATGCATCTTGGTTTTTACCAGATACATTGAAGGCTTTCTAGATTTTGGCAAAAGGCCCGTTTCAGCTGTAGCACCCAGAGACAGCTGACCTGGAGGGCTTTTTTTCCTGCATAGAATTCATGCTGCTTTGGATGTCAGGCTGCCAGCACTCAGAGCTCATCAAAATGCCTGACAAGATGACTGACAACCCTTTTATTCCCCCTCCCCGCCCGTCCCCTTCTTCCCTTTCGCAGATTTGAGGAATCAGCCTTACAGGCGAGCAGACGCTGTGCGGAGGAGCGTCAGGAGACGATACGATGATCAGAACCTGCGGCCGGTGAACAACGGCGAAGTGGTCATGTGATGAGGGAATAGTGCATGTGCTGGGGGGGAGGGGAGGGAGGGGCGACGGCGAGGGTGTGTAACGTCAAGAGAGGGACTGACAGAAGGTTGGATGCAGAGCGATGGATGATAAGTGAAAGATGAGAGTAGTTGAAACCATAGAGATGAGTATGTATGTACATATATTACATAAGAATCCACGTTATTCCATGTCTGTGGTATCGTAGCAGCTTCTCACTATGAAGGACTGGGACGTGTGTTGGACTGAACTTAAAGAGTCTGAAAGGTTGACTAAGAAACCTTAGACAAGCCAAGTGCCTGAACTTTTTTTCGTGGTCTAAATGTCCATGTTTGTTGTCTTTTTTTGTCTGATGACTGTTTTGACTATTCCCACTTTGAGCAATACGACGTGACCAGGCTTTAATTGTAAGATTCCTATGATGCGTAAAACTGGACTTTTTGGCAAAGAAGCCATGTGAAGAAATGTTTCTATAGAAACACAACGTAGAATGTATAGGACATGTTCCTGTAGCTGTTACAAATTCTACATCTTAGCTGATGAGTTGGATACTTTGAGTATCTTGTACATTCCAGTGCTCTTTTCATTCCTCATAACTCTACAAACGTGCTCGGATTGGCACATTTTTACATCTCATTTTACTAAAAGGGCTGATTTTCAACTGAGAAAATGACTTTAACTCTAGATTTTCTACTCAAGCAAAGTCAGTGTCGAATGAACAAAAAAAGACAAACTGTTGGTAAAGTTATACCGAGCTAATGTGAACTGTGTACATTCGGTGTCTCCATACTGGATCTGTTTCATTAATTGTTATGAGTTACTGGGTCAAACCTCTTCTTCTTAATCCACAGAAAAAGGTCTTTAAGTTGCATTTCTGGTGCAGCCTCTGACTAATCTCTGACTAAAACATTGAATCCGTGCTGGAAGTCAAATATGTAAAGGAACATATACATTCTTTTGCCAAGTGTGAGGGAAAAAAAATGGAAAAAAGAAACCAAACCCAACTGGATGTCCTTTTCTTATCGTCAAAACTGGACATAACGTTGCATCGTATCAGTTAACATATTCCAGGTTAATCATATAGCAGGCTACTGTGTCTACTCACTTTATTGTAATTTTAATGTATAGTATTTAACCACTGAAAAGGCTCCTTTAAACTTTTTGCTCATGTTTTCATCTAATGTGCATCCATGGGTTTGAGAGCACAGTCATTAAAACATGACAAATACTCAGAAGTTTCCTAAATGTACAGATATTTTGCTACAAACTGTTTTGTTTTTTGTTTTTTTTTTACTTAATTCACATTACCAGATGGTTAATATTGTACATATTGTTTAAACATTGCCTTGTGCTATACAACTTGAATGTTATTTTAACTTATAGTTTTTGTTTCCGTTTTGTATATTTAATGAAGCCAAAATCGACCAGACTCTACAGTAGTGTGTTAACATCTCACTGTCATGATACAGGGGACACTGGATCACTGAATTTCTTCGAGTTGTGTCACAGGAGCTGGGTCAGAAAAACCCATTTGGACACAGTTTAACCATTTAAACTAGTCCTCAAACTGACCTGATACAACCTCCGGTTGTGACTGTAATTCTCTTCACTGAAGTGTGTGCTGCCATTCTCTCTCAACTTCACTCTCTGTAATAGCATCGTTTCTGTTTTTGACAATACTGGCATGTTTTTTAAAATTTCACCAGAAATGTATTTTAGGCAGTTTGTGCTTATAAAATAACAAGCTTTTTTAATTACAGTAGATGATATGAGATTTTCAACAAATATGATCAAATAAAATATTTACATTGAATATATACAGTTCAGTGAATGTGTTTTTTCCCTCAGTTTTTCTGATAAAACTTGTAGAATATTTCAGGCTTTTAAATAGCTTTTCATATGTTACAAGGGTAAAAACACTCCGGAGGTCTTTTTTTGAGTGGAAGATGATAAAATGTCTGCAGGGGAACTAATCTGTGGTACTGTGCTAAAGGCTTGTTTTTGCAGAGTTGAAATGACCATAGATATCTATATTATGAAAACCAAGTGGCCTCTGTGTGTCTGTCTCGGGAATGACACAAAATCCGGAAAGAGCTGACTGCTGCAGTTTGGCATACTTTTGTATTTTTGATCAAGGAAGACTGTAACAAAAACAGCCAGTTGATAGGACCAATATTTTGGGAGATATTGGTAATTTTGGAATACAATAGCCTTAAAATGTTGCTATGCCCAGAACGCTTTGGCGGTGACTGCTGGACAAATGTGGTATAGCACACAAATACACAGCAGCATAAAAACTACCACATCTAGAACCCATGGATCCCCACAGGTCAGTGCACTAATTACCCCGTCCCCTGGTATTGTTTTTGTTTCGTTTTGTTTGTCAGAAACTTTATGCAAAAAGTACTGGACCAATTTCCGTGCAATTTTCAGGAAAGGTGCGAGCTGGTCCAGAATAGATCCCATTAAATTTTGGTGAATGTAGGTCAAAGGTCAAGGTCACCAAAAATGTGTTTTCATAATGATAAGAGATAGGGCAAATCAGGTAAAATGTTTGTGAGGGGCGGGGTTTGTTGTGCCTTGCACCACTTGTTTATTTCGGATTCTCTTTCTAGATACAAGAAAATACAGGAAATATGTGCGCAGCTTTAAATGCACAAAAAAACTGAATTAAATGGGTTTTAAAGGTTAAAGTCACTATTTAGTGTGACTCCTGACTCCATGACGAGAAGCAGCAGAAACTTCTGACATGTTGAATGACACCTGGTATAAAACATCAGAAAATTAATGTAATAAATCTCATATTGTCTGAACAAAAGGGTTAAAGACGTGTTAAGTGTAAAGTTTGAAGCTGTACATCCTTCACTTACATCCAGACTCGATCTTAATACAAAGACTGAGAAATGCATATGTGTGGTCATTAGAACTTAATAAACCAACGTAATGTTTGACATTTGCGCAGTACTGTATATCAATATCTATGTAGCAATACATTATGTTTGTCAAAGAATTTTATGCTTTACCAGAGCTTTTACCCTTCCAAATACCCATCTTTCAATTTTATATGTGTGATAGTATTCTGAAGGCCACAGTAGGTTAGTAACACTGCTAGTTTTTAGGTGTTTGGTGGTTGTTTCAAAGTTAGTTATTGTGTTTTTTCCCCAAGACTTAATAGAGTAAGTTTGGAGCAGCAGAAATATTGGCTGATCAATCCATCCTGGAAAAAAATAACACCTTCACACTCCTCAAAATGAACTCTTTTCGACCATTAGAGTCTTGAGAGCTGTTGAAACAAACATCTAAATCAAAGCAATAAATAAATCGGGATCACTGAACATCCAACCAACAAATCAAGAACTAAACCTCATGAGCTTAAAGTCTAAATAGGAGCAAGTTATGTTATTTTCCCTCAGTCACTTATTTATCATGAGCTATTTCTGCTAATTCTGTCTTAATTTCACCGATTAGAGAAAGAAAATAAATTAAATCTAACTTAGGGCATGGAAGCAAGGTAAGTGTTTGACCTGAATGAACCTTTAAGTATCCAAATAGAGACATAATTCATTGCAACAGTCTTTTATTACATTTATGCAACTTCAACAAATGCTCAAATTAGTTTGGTATTTCCCCAAAACCTCTGAACTTGTGGACAGAGGTCACTTCTCATGAATATTTTCATTGTTTTCTGCTCATTTTCCAGAATTAAGACAGTCACCGTGACGTCGGGATATGCTTTTAATTGAATATAAAAATTATTGGCAATGGAAAACATGTACAACTACAGTCAACTAAAAGTAAAACTAAAGCATAACAAAAAAGAGCAACTGCACATTTAAACAGTAGAGGTTCCTGATAGAGTTAGTTTACTGTTCCATTGTCACAAATGTACGACAGTTTGCGGCCAGTCCCGGGTGGTGAAACCAGTCAAACCGTATGAGCATGAGGAGAATGCGTGTCTGTAGAAGTGTGTAGAGACGGACCTACAGCTGAAAAGTTTTCCTCAAGGTGCATCCAACTGCTCCAGTAAAGTTCTTCTTCTTTTCTCCAGCTCTCCTTCACTCAGTTCGCTGCCTGACGTGTCCCAGCCACCCTGATTATAATGACAGTAAAAAAAAAAAATAAGAAACAATGCATCCACACAGCGGTCGTGCTTCGTCATCACAGAAAACAAAACAAAAAAAAGTACAGGGTTCGTAAACATTTTTCAAGGTCAAATTCAAGCACTTTCAAGGGTCATCAAATTTTTCAGGTACAGCACCTTACCGCTGTGGTAAAATACATATCTACAGGAATACATATACTCATGATTATTTTTTTCACTTTATCATAATGTACATTGTATTATGCTATAAACATCTAAAATTTTGTTTCGTGATAGCAAACAATTTTGAAATTAACCCTTTAACCCCTGACACATTATTCCAGGTAAACATGCTGCTGTGAATTTGCGTCTGTAGAAGTGTCATAAACACTGCTGTGAGTACATTTACATTTATGCACTTGGCAGATGCGGTCTTCCAAAGCAACTTACAACGGGAGGATTAACAATTAAGCTACATAAAGGTACACTTGAAAAGAGATCACTGGTTAGGGGAAGTGGGGAGTATGTGCTTGTGTTCCTTTTCTTCAGTGTGTTTTAGGGTCAAAACAGTGGAATGACAGAAAAAGAGGGGAACTGAAGTTCGACAGGTTTGGACTAAAAAAGGCACTCAGGATGTACATCAATAAGAGGTTTAGGATGTGAGCTGTGAATTGGAACACACTAAACAAGTATTTGAATTTTGGCCAAATAGTTTTTGTTTTGGGGCTCTTTTTTTCTAAATCTAGCTGCTTTTTCACACCTGGTTGAACTCCAAAAAACTTACATTGTCAAAACTTGTTAAAAACACAGTAAAAAAAAAAAGAAAAAGAAAAAAAAAAGGAAAGGAAAAATCACTACAACAATGCAATCAAAAACTCAGTCAGTGTCACTCACTGCTCTGTGTTTTGCCCCCGATTTCACAGGCAACGTAGGGTGCACTGAGCATGCTCAGATGTCTATGCAAAGTGCAAGGTCTATTCTGTTAGCACGTTTAGAATTTTTCCTACTGAGGAAACAGTTGAATTTTTATGAATATTTAAATTAAATCATACATACAGAACACTCACCACTGACACATTAGGGGTTAAAGGAGAACACAGAGTTCTATCTAAAAACAGGAAGTCACTTGGCGTTCTTCAGACACACTCACGCCGAACCAAAGTTTAAGATAAAAATGTACACGGAGTCGACCTGAGAACACTTGCTAATTTTCTTTTTTGACATAAAGTTTTATTTTTCAGAATGTATCACCTCTCTGTAGGTAGCTTTTGCTGACCTGGTGGAGCTAATATTAAAAATAAATAAATCAGTTAGAATTGCAAGCACTTTCAAGCACTTGAACTAAAATTCAAGCACTTCTCAGACCTTGAAAACACAACACTGAAGGATTTCAAGTACCTGTATGAACCCTGAATTTAAGGAGAACATTAAAAACCAACCTCCTCTTTGGGTGCTTTCCTTTTCGGCGACTTCTGTTTGGAGTCGGAGTGGGATTTCCCTCGAGACTTTTCATTTTCTTTATCTTTCTCTAGATCCTTTTCACGTTTTCCGTCTCGCTCTCTTCCTTTCTTATCGTTGTCAGACTCCGGTGATGCCTGATTGTCACAATTATAATGAACAGTTTGTTATAAGTTTCAGGTACATACAGTACATACATTTATGAGGTTTTGGCGTGTACTTACAGACTTGTGGCGTCTCTTCTTGCCCTTCTTCTTGTGCTTCTTCGATTTCTTATAGCTTCTCTCTGTTTTCCAGCAGGAAATGTCAGTAAATGTCAGCAGTACTGCACATCTGTCATAGCTAATATCAAGATCCATTAAGCGTTACATCCCACTCACCAGATTCTCCGCTAGAGGAGCGCTCAGAAGGGGATTTGGACTGCGACCTCTTTTTCTTCTTGTGGTATTCCTCTTCCTCTGATTCCGAGCCCTGTCGAAATAATTAAATTGGAGAAAATGCTGAATTATTCGCCTGTTGTTTTTCGTTCCGACTGTGCAAAATGGCAGACATGGCGAGGACTACTGACCGATCGGGAGCGGGAGCGTTTTCTGTGATGCTTCTTGGACTTCTTCGAGTGCTTCTTTGTCTTGGAGTGGTGATGCTGGCATTCGTGCTGTAATAGTACACAACATGTTAAATATCAAGATCAATACAGATTCAAATACCTTTAGTGCCACAGCTGTTTATATCCTGGTAATTCAAGGATTTAAAAGAAATCAACAAATATTTGTAGATTTAAGCATATCATTGTCAAAAAGATTAATAGCCATGGAGAAGCATCAAAAGACCATGAGTATGTAGATGGCTATCTGAGCTATCTAGAGAAAACTACCTCTATGAGAAAACTACCTCTATAATAAAACTTCAACAATAGAATTTTCATCAAATCTGGGACCCTTTCATTGCGTACATAGCAAGAGTAGACATGGCACATATGATGGAAGTATAGTATGTAAACAGTAGCCCTCTGCAGTGTTCAGTTAAACAGAAATGTCCTTTTTTATTTATTTATCTATGTATCCTAAATAAAATAGAATATGATTTACTAACCTGATTCCCAACCAAGAAATGAAACAAATACTGGGTGGAAGTGGGATTGTTTTGATTTGTTTGTTGAACATACATAATTGTGTTTTCTAGTTATGTGTGAAAATAAAAAGAATGTTAGTAGAAAAAAAAAAGACATGATAAATAAATCCAGCGTGTTGGTACCATCGTGACAGGTTTACCTCTAAGACATGCATGAAGTCTTTGAATATCCTTTTCCTCTCTGACTCCAGAGTCACATCTTCAAATGCAGATTCTTTAAGGAATCGTTCTCTGACCTGAAATGGAAAAACATTACAAAACACTTGATTAAATGCATCTTAAAAACACATGACACCGAATATTAAACTCTTACACCTGACTGCAGTTCTATCTGTGTTGCCATGGTAATGACACTTGTAGTGATATACACGTTGTATATTCACGTAATAAGGTCAGCTAAAAGCTTAACAAAACCAATTTTTAGACAATAGAACACAAATCAACAAGCACTTGAATGGGCAAATAGGGAAACCAAGCTAAATCTGCGAGCAATATATGTCATGAATAATTTAATAAACCAAGACCAATGTGACAAACGCTTGGCTAACACTAAGCAGAACAATATTATTTCTCCGAAATTAAAACTCCATGAATGAACCAAAGCAGAGCAAAAATAAAGATTGCATTATGGACCCATGACTATGAATTTTGTCTTACATTCGCTGTAAAAACTGCTGATTATTACTTGGTTTTACATGAATGAAACTTCTAATATCAGCTAATCTATTATTTTGTGTCAAATTGAAATGATTCAGACAAACAAATGGCCCAGAAGTTAACAGGTTAATTAAAAATATACTAATTCTTAGAACTGTGGGGAAATAAAACAGAAATGTGAATGTGTATAAAGTACGTACTCCCTCCCATGTACACTCAGGTTCCAGCGGCGGCGTGGCCTGCTTCAGCATGTTCTTAAAGGCTGCTTCTTTTCGTTTCATCTTCCTGGCTTCCTCTTTTTCTCGCTCTCTCTCTCTGGCTTCAGCCTTCTCCAGTAACTGCACAGAAAGAGATCAAAAAGTAGGTTAATCTAATGTAGAAACAGGGTTCTGGCACATTTCAACAACTGAAACTGCAGTAACTTAACCATTTCACATACCATCATACTCTTTTTTTTTTTTTTTTCCAAAATCTGATTTACTACCTTCATATGGGTTGTTTCTAATTTACATAAGAGATGAAAATAACATTTAAATAGAAAATGTTTGACTTATTTCTGATGAGGAGATAACACATCCTGACCAGGAAGCACAGGTTTGTTAAAGTGTGAATAAAACACATTTAAATACAAGACTGACATTAATATAAGTATTTTATAGATGCAATACTAACTAAATCCAATCACTTTTAAAGACCTGTCTACATTCTATTTGTTATTTTAAGACAACAGATAACTGGATTGTAGAGTTTTTAATGGAACCAAATGAACTGTACAGAAATGACCTCTACATAAAGATGATTTTTAAGGCACTCTGCAGTATTTGCACACTGTCTAGGTTTATACTGGGTGAGATTAAATGTATGGAAAACTGAGTCTTACGCTGTTGAAGGCCAGCTTTATGTTGCCTGCATCCAGTGTGGTGGCTCTCTTATCTGAGCTGATGACTGATCCAAAGTCATCAAAGCTAGTGTTGACTTCGACCAGGAAACCTTTATCCTAACAGCAGTGAAAAGAGAAAAGGTTAGACATGCTAACATTATGTCAAAATAAATGTCTTCAGTGATAAATGATGAATGAACTGATGCAGGAGGATTTTAAGGCAACAGTTTTTATGTTAATAAAGAATTCACCTTAAGAATATCTTTAATGATCCTCTTTTCATCATGGTAACGGGCCTTCAGGTCTTCCACATAGAATTTAAACAGATCCAGAGGTGTGGAGCCTGCACAACAGACACCATAAATTAAACAAACATAACACAACCACTGGGGTTAATTCAGTATTTACATGGTGAGCTGGTGATGCTCTATTTCTGGATTCATGTCATGCATGTCGCATCCACGTGCTTTAGCGCATTGGGCACATGCAGACGTGTGGTCACGAGTGTAGCGGTCTGAACTCCTACCGGGCTGGCCCAGCATGTTGGCGAAGCGGATGTCTGAACTCAGGGTTGGATACATTTCCATCCAGGCAGACATGGAGTGAAGTTGACCGTGGTCATGGAGCTCATCCAAAAATTTCTGAGAGGAAGCAGCAACACAAGACTTCAGAAAAGCTGCAAATAGCGCATCTCGAACAGAATCTGTGTTTTTATTTTTACATGGACTAGACCGATAAATATATAAGTGTAGTGGTTAAATCCCTCTTTTAACCATTACAGTGAAATAGACTGAAGCCAATGAAACCAACTGCAAAGCTTGGTTTTAAACAATGTTAGCATCTTAAAAGAAAAGTAAATTTATGGCATTAAAACAGCTTTTCTTGACCTAAACTTTCACTTTTTGAGCAATATTTCCTGTTACCTGAAAGGCCTCTCTGTTCTTGCGTTGTCGCCTTCTCTCCCTAAGAAGAGTCTTCTGTTTCTCTTCTTCCTCTTCTTTTTCCAAAGCCCGGATGTGCTCCTCAAAACAGATAAGGGCATCCTCTTTGTCCATATCTGTCAGTAAGATAATGGTGCCATGATAAGTCACATTGTGCAGACATTTTTACACATACAACCATGAGAAACCCCTGAATTTACAGTTATGTGCTCTGTTTGCAGTTACAGACATGTATAAATCAGTGACTGTTGTTTAAACCATGAAAGGTAAAAAATGCATCTCATACTCTGTAGCTCCTCGTCTTCTGCAAAGGTGGGGTTGTCTAACAGGTACTGCTGGGCCTCAGACCAGGTGGTACGGTAGGTGACGTTAGCCATGTTATCAAGGATGTTCTTCAGAGCTTCCCAGTTCCTCTTTCTTAGCTGCTTGGCTTGTTCCTGGAGTTAAAAGGATATTCATTTCGTTAGGTTCAGAAAGCTACAGATTTCAATATGACTGACCAATCAATGACTCTTTACTTGCTTCTGGGTGAACGGCGGCTGAAATAAAACCCTTACCTTCTCCTTCTTTGCTAGATAGAACAGTACATCCTCATAGATCTCGAGTCTGTCTCTCTCTGGAACACAGCTCCACACCTCCAGCTCATTGAACATCTGCTCTGCTTTCCTGATTAAAATATGTACACAGGATATTTTCACTCAAAAGCCCACATGATGGCAGCATTTCACCGGACAAATTTATCTCAACATGTGTCCTCTGCACTTAATGTAGAGCTTACCTTGTACAGGTGTACAATTAATATAGATATATCATTAATAATATTCTCTTTACCTTTCTTTATTAAAATATGAATCCAAAAGATCTTAAAAGAACATCTAAAACTGGCTTTTTTCACTAGTCTTGATAAATGCATTTCATTCACAGCTGTTCATCACTTGATAGAAAAGCAGAGAAAAGAAGATGTGGCTACTAAAGTGAAATATGTCGTCAAAATTACATTACAGATGCAAAAACACCATCAGTCAGTCTATCTATCATTCACTGACTGCCTGTTGTGTGCCATCCTAGATTAAGGCACCGGCCATGACAGCAACCCCGATGCCAGTCGACCTGGCTGGTTGTCAAGGTCACCAGTCGATCCACCGTTCCCGCTGTTCACCACGATGACTTTCAACCAAATGCCAGCACAAAAAGTGCTGGTAAAGTGGAAATCATAATAAGCACTGAGGCTTGTACTTCTAACATCTATATTCGGCTACAAATTTGTGTGTTTTTGCAGCTTTTCTGAATTTATTAAACTGTGAAGTTCAGTGAAAATGGCACAAGACCAAATAGATAAAAGAAAGGCAAGATAATACAATAGATTTAAAGAAAAGATGAAAACAAAATATAGCCAGGTTGGTCTATTCACTCACTTAATACTGTGTTACATCATATACAATTCAGCAACAACACTGAGGGAAATGCGTCCAGGTCAGAGTAGAGCAAGTGGAGGCACACCATGCTGTAACTGCCTGATGGCATGCATAAGTATTAATGACCTTACACTCATCCCATCTGCATAATCATATTGACAATTCAGGGAACCAGAAATCAATACAGGAAAAAAAAAAAAAAGTGACGGCAAGACCATGGTGGGGCTTACTTGTATCTGGTGGTGGATGTCATCTTCTCATGGTTCTCCAAGAACCTCTGGAACGTCTCCTTTGACTCCTTGTATTTAATTCTGGCCTCCTCTTTTTCTTCCTTCTCTGTTTGAACTTTGTATGCGTTAAAAGCTTGTTTCTTTTCACTTAGTTTGGGAAGGGCACTGTGTTGACAAAAGGGGAAAATGGTTAGTATTGTTCTCATCTGCAACTATAAACAGGAAAAACTGATGCCAGGAGTTTGTACCTGTAGCGAGGATCATTGATAATCATTTTCATAGCTTGTTCCCAAGACGAATTTGAGGACACACCCTGAAAAACAGACATTTAAGGATTAAAAATTCAGAATGGAAAGTATATTTACAAACATAATTTTAATTATTAAATTTACTATTATTATTACTATGATCACTATTTTTTTCTCTCCATTTTCACTTGTAAATATTGTGCATTTATGACATTTCTTATTTTTGTATTATTGTTTTTTTCCCACTTTCGCATGTTTGGAATAAATGATCAATCAACCAATCAATCTATATATCAACAAGTAGCAGATAAAAGTGATAACTAGAAGATAAAAAAAAACCTTGAGTGACAGATGAGGAAGAATGAACAAAACGACTCTCACAAGTCAACACATTTTCTTTATTACTAATAGATGACGGGTTAAGAGGTGTGGAGTGCCAATAATTCAGAAGTGGCGCTGAGGACTTATGTAAGCGTCCTCTCTGCCACTCGTCTCTCAGAAAGCGACTCCATCATCCATTATGAACTGATTCCACCGCATGCCTCTGTCTTGTCACTTGTCACAGTTATTCTAACTCACTGAGGCATGCCACTTTCTCTCACTGTCTTAATCCTAGGCAGCCCTGCGCGTTTGATCCAATAAAGCTAATCATAAAGACAGAGCCATTAAGATCTTGCAGGAAATGGCAAGCAATCTCAGAGGAGAGCTTTGTGCACAAAATTAAAAAGAGCCTAAATATAGCAGCATTCAAGGTGGATGGTGCTTCTCTGGCTTTCCTGCAAACACACACCACATCCACAGCAACAGGAGGTGAAGCTTTACAGCCTCGCTAAGACCTCCCAAGGGCTGATGAGGAGGGACAGGGATTAGATCCAGGTCAAAATATTCAGGATGAACTGGTAAACACATCAGGCATTAGTAGAGAAGTGGTCAAACTCACCTTTAAAATAAAAAAAACAAAAAACAAAACAGGTCTTTAGAGCTGGTGACTAACAGGGGTGTAAGAAAATATCAGTTCTGCAATATATCGTGATATTTCATTTAACGATACTGTATCGATATTAAAAAGTAATGTATCGATATTTTTAGGTATTTATTCAAATGCAGTTATGGCAGATGTTCATTTGTGCTTTGTTTAATTTTATTTATTATTATTATCATTATTATTATTATTATTATTATTATTATTAACGCTGTTTTATTAAATAACAGTTATTTGAAGCATCCTAAAAGCACTTTTTACTGTCCGAGGGCGCTTTTACACTGCTAGTTCAATAATTTAGTCTGCACCAGGCAATAAAATTGTTATTATGTAGCATATAGACTGCAGTGTGGTCCACCTTCACACCTACAAATGAACCAAAATTGGTCCGATTGACGTTTCATCAATGTTTATCTTCCGGTAGAAAAAAGTGCCAATTTTGACTCACTATGAAGTGACACGTTCGCACATTGGTACTTGCTCTGATCTTTGTACATTACATTCTCCATTGGCCATTTTTGGCAAAATATCCAATTCGAGAGTGAGTTGCGGCTGCATCTGGAGAATGCACTGGAGTCGCTGAAGGCGTATAGCACGCCATTTCAGGCAGAGGAGACGCTCTATTTTCATGAATGCAGTCATGCTGACCTGACCCATGGTGCATTTTGAATAGTTGGTTAGGATCCACTGTCTATGGTTTGGACCCGAGTTCGCGTTCTCACCAGAGGGACTGCACCAGAATTTGGCATTTGGTGCAGAGTCAAACGCTTGATTTAGTGCGGATTCGAGTGCGATTGATGCTTTCATACCAACGAAAATGAACCAAACTACGAGCTTTTGGTTCGAATGGAACGTTTGGTGCACACCAAGTGCTGTTGGTGTGAAAGCACCCTGAGAGGCAGATGTTAGTTCCTTTGGTAGGATTGTACAAAAATAATGTTACAATGTTAGTTATGAACTAATGGAATATGAACATTTGAGCAGGATCTTAAACTGTAATGTCTGTAAAATGTAGTTAAAGTTTTAACAGAGGAAAATTTTGTGATATAGCATTAGATCCTGTTCTGATCAAATAAAACGTGTTTAGTATTTGTCCATATTTCTGGTGTAATTAAATTGTTCCAGGAAATAATTATTTAAAAAAAGAAACAAAACAAAAAAAAATTCCCTTGTTAACAGTATCGTGATATATTGTATCGTGATCCAAGTACTGTGATTTGTATCGTATTGCCAGATTTTTTCCAATACACACCCCTAGTGACTACTTGTATGAACTACAGTGACACCTGTTGGAGTTAGTTGGTTAAAGGATCTTTCTATTCTGATCCAATACCCAAATTACCCCATGAGATTGTACTTCAATAAACTGCAGTCGATCCCATATTATTAGGTAATGGGCACATTGACCCATGGTTCCCCACAGGTTCTAGATCCTCTGATATAGTTCATTCCTTTACTTTCTTGGTAAATTCCACTGGCATTTTCAGTTGAATAACCTCTCAGCTGACACGTCTGTTTCTGCACATGAAATTTGACACCATTGCAATGTAGCCCTATCTGTTGCTAGGTAACCCACTTCAATGATGATTCTGTGATTCTGGGTATAGCAACGTGATTGGACATTGGGAGGCCACTGTATTCCAAAATGACTAATATATCCCAAAATATTGGTCCTATCAATTTGCCGTTTTCGCTAGTCTTTTCCTTGACCAAAAATACAAACGTGCCAAACTGCAGCAGTCAAATCTGTCTGGATTTTGTGTGATGCCCAAGACACACAGAGTCCACTTCCCTTTTAAATATAGGA
Source organism: Apogon hyalosoma (assembly GCA_037367295.1). Classification (NCBI taxonomy): domain Eukaryota; kingdom Metazoa; phylum Chordata; class Actinopteri; order Kurtiformes; family Apogonidae; genus Apogon; species Apogon hyalosoma. The sequence goes on along the minus strand of JAPQRP010000016.1, from coordinate 28,279,561 downwards.
TGTGATCACTCACTTTTAACATGAGTTCATCAAAACAAATGTAGATTTTTATGAAATCAGAAGGTTTGAAAGTTAATGTGAAATTCACAAAAAACTGCAAATTTTATTTTTAACATAGCTTTTGGACTAAATTAATAAACTTGTTGGAGGTATATGCTGTCAGACTGTCCTTCTAGTCTAACATGTTACTGCTGTGTTCAGCCTAGTGATTACTCATGGGTCAATCTTTGTGTCTTCATCACCCATGGTGAACAATGTCTGCTGTTAGCATGTGTGTATGTTTAACCAGATGTGTTGCTGCTGCCTGTCACTGCACATTTATGCCAACCAGCAAGTAATTCATGCATATAAATTTGACCAGTAAAGAACTGTATAATTCTGAGATCAAAGATGGCTGCTGAAGCTAAAGGCAGGCTGATTCCAGTCACTGACTGATCTTTAAAATGACTGAACCACAGTGAATATAATGTTAACGCTGATGTTTTGAGGGAAAACACTGTATTAGTGTTGTTGGCACAACAGTCACATAATCAGCAGTAAATCAGTGCAATAGTAATGTAAGGTCTTAACCCCAAGTTATGTAGCTGTAATTATGTAGTAAGGTCTGGAGCTTTTTAAAGCTACAATAACAGCATTTATGTCAAATGATGCTAAAAGTGGGGACTAAAGTACTATTCATGTGGTAAAGAGGCACTTCAATCCTACAGAAATGCTGCATCCTCTCCACTCTCTTACACTGACCTATTTTTAATTTACATGTTAACCTCATCTGACAGCCTGCCCTTAGACTCACCTTTTCCTTCAGCAACTCTTTGAAGGCCTGCTTGGCCTCCTCTTTTGTGTTCCATTTGTAAGTCTTCTTTTGAAGTTCCGGACGTTCTTCCTTTGGGACTTCGACACTGAGTGCAAAGGAAGAAGCGCTACATCAAACATTTTGACCTGCAAGCACTGAGCATTAAATAAGTGAATGAAATGTAAATCTCCTCATCCATTTGCGCTAAGTGGAAAAGGGCCTGTGTGGGTAATCCCAGTGTCATTCTGCTCTCTTTGATGTTACTGTGACTCATTGTGGACGGTATATACAACTGTTTATCAGACATAATGTTTACCTGGCTGCAGCCTCTGTTGCGGCTGAGTTCTCTGAGGAAGCCACAGGTGCATCTGCAGTCTTGACCTCAGCTGTATGATGCACGGCCGTCTGGGACAGGTGTTCCTCTGAGACTGCTGTTGCAGTTTCCGCCTCCATTACAGTTGCCATAGAGGTTGTGTTATCTGCCTGGGCTGCAGAAGCTGTGGTGGTCCCAGAAACTGCTGCCTCTGTTGTTCTACAATCAGAATGTCGAGTCAAATTGGGAAAAAAAATAGAATAGTAATTACCTATAGAATGTGACTGACTGGCATATAAAGGGTTATTGCTGAAAAATAATTTGTTAATATTCAAGTAAAAATTTGTTTGTACATAGTGCTGCAGTGAAGTCACTGAGCGTAAACAGGAAGCTCTTACCCATTCTCCTCTGCTTTGATCATGGCTGAAATAAACAAAAGGAGATAGATGTCAGCATGCTTTGAAATGAAAACAAGTACAAGACAAAAGCACAACAATAAATGGACTGAAGAAGCCCTCATGCGTTCCTGTTTCTGTGCTTTCAGTCTTTGTACATTAGTGATGCCCAAAGCCCCCTAATGAACGACATCTTAGAAAAACCCAGCAGCAGTCTGCAATTCGTGATGCAGTTAGAGGCTCATCAACGCAGCACATGTAGCATCACTCAGTATGAAATGTCACTTTCTTTCTCAGAACAGGTTTGTCACTGCCAAACAGCAGGACTTTACCTTCCAGATCCTCCAGCTCCTTGGGTTTGGTCCATCTGGATTCTTTTGTCTGAGAATTGTAATAATACGGCTTCCCTGTGTCTGACTTGTACTCTTTCCATGGGCATTTGGAAAGCATTTGCTAAAAGGAAAAAAAGAGGGAAAATTGTTTCAGCTTTAATACATGGCTCATATTAACTTTGTGATGTAACATTTTTACAGACACTGGTACGTATACAGCAAGTTTTGCAGTGAGTATGCATATGTATTTCTAATTCACTTTCGTCACATACAACAAGCAAACAGGAAATATGTGCACAGCATTAAAAGACACATAAAAAAATGGAACTAAAAAGGTTCAAAAGGTTAAAGTCAAAATTTTGTGTGACCCACATCCCCATGACAAGAAGCAGCAGAAATAGTTCAATGATACCTGAATGAAAGAACTGAATGAATGAAACATGATATTAAACATCAAAATTAATACATTTCATACTGTTGGAACAAAATGGCTTAGGACATGCTAAGTGCAAAGGGAGGTCACATTACATAAATACAACCACTTTAGTTTATAGAAGCTGTTTTTTCCCCTGAAACTTTTACTTTTAATGCTGTAATGTTGTATCTCAATATGGAGACTGAGAAAAGCAGATATGTGGTCATTAGAACTTTACTAAACCTAATGTTAGACTAGGACTTTTGCACAGTACTATTTATACATTTTATGCAATATAATGATGAACTGTCTAAAATTTAAGTAAACATATGAATGCTGAGACACTATACATCTTATGCGAGTGATAAATATTTGTACCTCTGCAGGAGATTTGAGCTCATCTGGTTTCTCCCATGTGGACTGCTTGGTCTCTGTGTTGTAGTAATAGGTTTTGCCATCCAGAGACTTGTGTTCTGTCCACAGTGACTTCTGTGGCAGATTAAAAACAACAAAAATAAACAAACTATTTCAGTTTCTTAAAAAAAAAAAAGGAGACCAAAATATAAAAACAATCATCCACTAACATACAGTATGTTCTACCCACAGTTCCTGGTTGACACAGTCTATAAATGCCTCTCTTCTATCAACCTTTCTTTTTTTTTTTTGGGTACAAACCTTCTTTGGCTGTTCCTCCTGTGGAGAACCATTTGTGGTACTCTGCAGGATGAAAGAAATATTCTAAATGACATAAGCGAATATAAAATGGTGGCGCTCATTAAGAAACTTGTGACAATATTCTGAGTTTATAATTGCTGCATATAAAGAACAACAACATGACACTTACAGCTGTTCCAGGTGCAGCAGCTGTAAGGATAAAAACACACCTTGTTCAGATACTTGTAATAAACATAAACAGGCAAGATGTTTTATCAAGTGACAAATTAAGGATCTTACCTGAGGAGTCAACGCCGGGCTGTGGAAAAGACAGTTTATTAATGGATTATTTTGCAAAGGACTACACAAATCTGAAAGTTTACATCAGTACCTCTCTATCACTGCATGATAAATTAAGCTGAGATCAGACACATTACTCATATAACACAGTAGCCGACAGAGCTTTCCTAATTAGTACAGAACCCCACAGCCTCAAGATGTAAAATTATACACATGTTGATTAAGTGGATGTCTTCTGAAGCCGTCTGGATGCTGTCACAATAAATATATCAGACTGCTCATTTACATAACTTGCTCATTAATCTGTGAAAAAAAGAAGAAACTAGCTAAACAGTGATAGGCTTTTGTGTTTCATTATGTTTGCAGAAATTTAAGATTGAATCAAAGCCAAAACAAACAAAAGTTAAAGTGATGGGCATATTACACTCACATGTTCATTTTAGATGTAATCAGACAGTGTACGTCACTGTTTCATTCCAATCTGTCATCTACAATTTTATGTAGAGATGCACCCATGCACTCTTTTCTAATACCCATCTCGATATATCATATTAGGCTTACATAGCACTTAAGTGAGAAAAATACACAAAAATGGATGAAATTTAAGTTTATCCACTTACACTGGGAATGGATAAATGTGCTGAAACTGATGTGCTATATTCACGTTATAATTTTACAAGACAAAATGTTTTACTGTCGAGTTGTTAACTACAGAAACAGAATCAGTTTCATGAGCTCCAGTCTAGGGATCACAGATCTGTACAGATATTAGTGCCAGACATTGGATTTTGGTCATGGGGAAAATATACACGTTGAGTTGTAGTCATAGTTGTTTCTAAATTTGTTCTTATTCAAAGATGTTGTGATGATGGTCTTATAAACTCTAAAAGTAATAATAATAATAACAATAATGGATTAGATTTATATAGCTCTTTTCAAGGCACCCAAAGTGCTTTACATGATTGATCCATTATTCATTCACTCTCACATTCATGCTCTGGTGGCGGTAAACTACTTTTGTAGCCACAGCTGCCCTGGTGCAGACTGACCCAGGGCATGGCTGCCATTTTGCACCAAATAGCCCTTTTGACCACCACCAAACATTCATACACCAGTGTGAGTGACACTGTAGGCAAGGTGGGTGAAGTGTCTTGCCCAAGGACACAACAGCACATGACTAGGACGGAGCAGGATTTGACCCGCTCTACCTCCTGAGCCATGGCTGCCCCTAAGTGTTCAGTTATTTTTTAGACACCAATTTTTTTTGTTTTCCTGGTATAGAAAGTGGGGAAAATAGCAACAAAATACAATAAAAGTAACAGTGACATCAGGTTTTGGGCAATTTGTTATTTTAAATAATGGTATCAACACAGAATGTCACAGTTTATCCCTATTGTAGTCTGATTGTACAGCTGTGTTATGCAGTAATGCTCCTTTCACATCATAAACAACCTTTGACTGAGTGCAGATAGTGTCAGGAGAGAGCAAACAAATCTGGCAAAGCAAAGTTTTGTTTCGGTCCATCATCAGAATTAATTTTAGTTATGGACAGTTGATAAAAATCTATGTTTATAAACCAAACAGAAACAGTAAAGAAAAAAGCAAGATAAGCTGTCTTTCTTTTCTGTGTTCTCTAGACATGTTGAGTTAACCACCACGAGTTCAGATGATGGAATCTGGATCAGTAAGACCAGTACCATAACAGATCGTCAATCAATCAATCTTTATTTATATAGCACTTTTCATACAGTAAAATGTAGCACAAAGTGCTTAACATATAACTGATGTGTCAATAACTTCAGTATTAGTGCCTAATACTGATAACAGATCAGATCAGACCCAACTGAACAGTACTAAAATCAAACTTTCACTTTTTTGGATGTAATCACATCAGTTCATAATAAAGAGAAGTGCTGCAAATGCCATAGTTAGTGTTTAACATACTGCAGTCTATTTTTACTAAGTGTGAAACATAGCAGTGAATGAAAAAAGCAGAGTGAGTAGAATTACCGGTCCTGTTGGCTGTACAGCTGCAGCTGGCATGCGAGGAGGCATCATCATCCCTGGCATCATAGGTGGCATCATGCCTGCCATCTAATAAAAGAAACATCATGAAATATTCATCTGGCATTTCCATACCTCCTCCAAGAAGTATTGAGACACAGTGTGAAACAGGGTGTTTGAGCCTGTGTGAAAAGGATACGTTCAACATGGGAGACAAGGTGCGACTGAAACTTATTTAACAGTGTGACGCCACAGCTTGTGATGTGTAAAGCAGAAAAACACCAAACTACATCCCTTTACCACCTTTTTAGACTGGTGTTGTTGGCACTTTGAACACCCCTCAAAAACCACACTTATTCTGACTTATTTTTTGCATACTAATTATGTTACATAATGATTTGAAATAAATGAATACATGACACTGCCAGTGACACAGCTGTAATCTCACAACTAATATTTGAGGGTCCAAAATAACACACAACCAGCAGAAATGTCTACTCTTTGGAAAACTACATTGTTATACAAATATATGTGAAAAGGCTTTTTGTTCCAAAGCAATTCTGCAGTGGAACAAGCAACAGAAGCACAAAACAAGTCCAAAAGTATTTTAATTGACAAAAACACAAGGTTGTGGCAACACTCACCTGTCCCATTGGAGGTGCTCCCATTGGTGGCATTATACCAGGAGGAATAATACCTGGAGGCATAGGGGTCATACTGGGAGGTCGCTGCCCCATAGGAGGCATCCCCATAGGAGGGAAATGAGGCGGTATTCCTGGTGGACCCATCTAGACAAATGAATAGGGGAGGTTGAGGCACTTCATAGAAGGAAACATAACTGAAGACCACAAATGTTTACACAGCTCAGTTCAGCCCTGTACTGCAGATGTGCACGAGAAGCAAAAAGCTAACTGATAAAAGCATCTCTGTCACTGACTTACAAAGGGTGGAGGCATCCCTGAGGGCGGTACACCTGGGTAAGGTGGCGCTTGGCTCGGGCCATTATTAGCCTCTGATGAAGACTGTCATGAATAAGAGACACCCACAGTGTTAGTGAACTCAAAACAAGTGGTGCAATACCTACTCACCACTGTACTGGGTTTACTCAGGATTTGCCATCAAATGTCTAAAATATTACTATATCATTCAGTGCAAAAATGTTAATTAAAAAAGGATTTATTTCTCTAAAACTGGTGGTTGAAAACAATGCTTTTTAATGATTATAAAGCTGGCAAATTTAAATCTGAGCTACAGAAGTGTAAACTTGCTCTTTTAGCAAAAACAGTCAAGTAAGCAAACTAATTTATTAATTACAAGTGATTTTATAACTGATTATGTAATTCTTGAACATCTTTTTTCATCATTTTGACACAGTGCAAGACTATTACAGGGTTTCAAGACTTGAGCATGAATGGGGGTGAGGTGTGGGGTGGGTCCTGACAAGAAAATACAGCATTTTAATTTTGCGTTATTATCATCATCTTATGTGTGGGGATAAAATGTTAACGCAAGTGCATGTAACATTACGCCAAGGTTAATAAATCTTGCTAACACCAACAAACATTATATTTAGATGTTCTTGACATTGATTTTCAATACTGATTTGGCTTTGTGTTCCCCAAAATAATTTGGGAACTGGACCTGAGCCCAAGAACGGTACAGAAACCTTGTAATGTTACATGTAAACTACATTAACGGGACCTTCATTACGAGAAAATAGACGAACAGCAAGTTTCGACAACAATGCAGAAACGTCGATCTCGTGTTTTTGTCGATGTCCATTTATATTAATGATCACCGATGACAACAGCCACACTTTGAAACATTATATCAGCACATGACTGTCACTAAACTGTCATTAAAGCGCTAACTACACCATTCTACATGTGAGGAAGGACTGAAGATGGTCTAAACTCCGATACAGTCTGATAGCTAACGTAAGACATTTGTTAGCAATTCTGCTTACGTTGAGTGAATACGTCTTCAGAAAAATGTACTTATATATGTGACTGTCAGAGCTATGTGTCTGTCTATGTTACGTTTGATGACGCCTTTATATTTTGCATTGATGTGACTTTTTTCTATCTCAGTTAGCATTTTCTCCAGGGTATAGTCTAGAACAATTGCCGCTAATTTAGCTCGATGCTAACGACCTGATGCTAATCCGTGATATTCTAGGTGTTTCCAAACTGCTGCTGGTGTAAAGAGTCGACCGACAAGTTACTGACTAAATTAAATCAACGCGCAGGTAACTACTTGGTAGTTTTTTCCTGTTCTTTTAGTGAAAATAGTCTATTCTATTGAATGACTGAACTCACCATGTTGACGAAGGAACATCCGAGAGACTTGAGCACATCCCAACAACGAGCGACCTGATTGGTTGAACGTCCACCAACTAAAAAGAGGTCAAAGGTCATATACTCGTTTACTTCATCTTGCGTAGTAAATGCGCAAAAATGCACATCAACGGGACACCGAAACAGAACGACGTTAGATTTAATAAAATACTAAATATTAAATGTTGGCATCTTATATCCAGTTGCCTTATTCTGAGACAGTCTGCATCTATGGAATGGACTTTTATGACTATAAATGTATGTAGTTATTGGAAGTGAGGTAAAAGAAAATGATGCCTGTTATTAAGAACGTTGAAATTGTAGAGCTCACCCTCTGCCACTTTCTTCTAAGGAAAAGGACATATTATTAAATCTGTATAACCCAACATACACAATTCTGTGTTACATCCTTTTTACGGTGTGTTTTGTGAAAGTTATGTTGAAAAACCCACATGTTTTAAGATTAAACCTTGGCAAAACCACAGACGGGATACGTTAAAGCTCTTTTGTTCTCCTAATTATGTGAGTTTTTAAAACTGCTGTTATTTTTAATCTTTTTGTGGATTTTCCCAGCTCATCTTGCAAAAAATATGCTTTGTGTGAACTGTAAATGTCAACTGAGCAAACTCCATACAGTAAAAAACAAAACAAGAAAAAACAAACAAACAAAAAAAACAACCAGAAAACAAAAACATCGATGAGAGCAAGAAAAAAGATAAACTAAAATAAAATAATCATGAAATAATAAATATTGAGGACAAAATTAGAAGTCATTTGTTGGGTTGGTTAAATATGAAGAATGTAATTTAAAATAGAAAAACAGATTATTACAAGAGGTTTAAATTGTTTAGCTTTGGGTCCAAGATATTAGAAATGGAACAGTTAAAAAAATCATATAAGTGAACAAAACACTCAACAGTGTTTACATAATTGTGCAGCTAAAACATATCAAAATAAGCAAGTACAATTATTAAAAAAAAAAAAAAAAAAAGAATGTGTTTATGAGGAACAAAACTAAGGAAGACATTTGAAAACATGATTATTGTGCTTTGGAAATACTTACCAACATGTTTCACCATTTTCTGACTTTTTATGATCAAACAATTAATTGATTAATCCAGTAAACAATCAACTATTTAATCAGCAATGAAAATGACTGTTAGTAGCTGCCTTACAAAATAATTTTCATTACATTTTGCAAAACATCCCAACTTTTTTGGAAAAAGGTTTAATGTATTGATGTCTACATAATATTTACCATTTACAGGTAGGTTTTACAATACAGTTATTATTTCAAAAGGTAAATGCTATGACATGAGGATTTTCTTACGATATATGTTACTTCGACTTCAAACATTGTGTTTGTTACACTCTTTGTATTTTTTTTTATAAATGTGTCTGACATTCTCCTCCTGCTTTTCATTGTTGGTGATGAAGCTTTCTAAAAGAGGTACTAGTCTCTGCTATGGTTACAGCTGTTTTTTCCCTGTCATATTAGATGCTGTAACTGCTACCTATTTCAGGAGCTGCAGTAGCTGCTGTTCAAACACAGCAAAATTACCTTGGTGTATTGGGGATCATTTGGAGAACTGCTTTTGATTTTCCAATTATTGGCTTCTGTGACACAGCGCTCCTGGTCATATGAGGCTGCAGTGAGTGTCAGTGATGAGGGGAAATTAGAAAGTGTTTTTCAGGACTCACTCTTTCTACCACATTTAAGCCTTGTCATTCTTTGCTGGTTGCTTGTGCTGCTGCATTCTGATCATACAGAGGATCTTTCTTTGAAAAAACAGGTTATATAACCAACATTTCAACAATATTATCATCAGCAGAAAACAGCTGAAGGCAGAAGAAGCTTGTGAGAAGATTTGTATTTATTACTTTTCCTTTCTGCAGTGACATCATAAATACCATTTAATGAATGTGCACAGTTTGATTTTATGACATAAGTAGTGAAAATGGATACCATGTAATGTGCAGCTCACCTACAGAAGCCTGTACACTGCTCAGTGCAGTTGTTTATTGCGTCCCTGGGATTTAGTGCTATCAGAGTGTGAAGCATGCAACAAAGAGTTGAGAAACAGATGAGCCCACACTTGAGATAGACTGCAATAAACTCTGATCTATTTACTGACAAGTGCAGGAGAATTCCCTATCCATTCTCTTAACAAGGCAAAAAGACAAGGCGACAGTGAGGGGCAGTGATGGATTGAGCTTCAAACTAATGATGGGATTTATTCAGCCACAGAACATCACTATTCTGGAGGGAAACAAACAACCAGAAAACCATCCATGGATCAAACTATGCTACATGACTTCACTGAATCATTAAAAGAAAAGTTGATCGGATATTAAACTTTTGTCTCCACTATCACATTCATTTCTTTAATGTTAACATGGTGAGATTTTAATCACCTTCGCCAAGGTTATGTTTTCATCGGAGTTTGTCTTATGTTTGTTTGTTTGTTTGTCTGATAGCAAGATAACTCAAAAAGCTGTGAAAGGATTTTGATGAAATTTGCAGGAAATATTGATACTGGCAAAAGGATTAAGTTTTGGTGGTGATCCAGATCACTGTCTGGATCCAGGAATTTTTAAAATTTTTTTTGTGTCTGCCTTGGAGGTCTGTGCTCTCCGAGTGCTCTTCAAGTTATAACCTGTTTTATGTATTTGTTTTGTTTTATTAAAAGACAATAGATTACATCTTATGCAACCAATCCTAAAAAGCCAGAGCATGAATTACCAAACATAAAACAACGCCTTGGACAAAACTAAACACAACAACAGAGAAAGAAAATAGATAAATAATTTAGTAAAAGGGAATTACTGGTGACATGTCCAGGGTGTACCCTACCTTCGCCCGTAGGTGGCTGGGATAGGCTCCAGTGACCCCCATGACCCTAGTGAGGATAAAGCGGGTTCAGAAAGTGGATGGATGGATGGATGGAATTATGGAATTATGGAATTACTGGTAATAGAAACAAGTTTCTGCAGGTCCTAATCTCTTTATTTCCCTACAGAAAGTAGATTTGTTCACTTCATGATTCAAAACAAGGCTGTGTAATCTGACAGCTTTTCCTTTGGTTGTTAAGAGGACAGACATTTTAGTTATACTCATCCAAAAAAATACTTGTGTAGACTGTTTTTCTACTGTGATCCGTTTACAAAAAAAGAGTCTAGTTTTGGCAACAGAAACCCAACAAACATCCACTTATTATGTTGTTGGTTACTTAGAATTTTTTATTTTTTTTTTAACCTGTTTTCATGCCACAAACTAATCTGTATGAATAAAAGCATCAGTTTAATTCCCACATAGTTTACTTTTTGACAGCACACTAACTATTTAGCTTCAAAATGTTCTTGTCTGTTATATTATAAAGAGAATTCACACTATGAATCTAATTAATATACAGTATTTTACAAAAGCCTTAGGCCATCCTTAGCTATACAAGTTTGTAAAAAGCATAATATATATTTCTCAGTCTATTTATCAAAATACAGCAAGTAAACACAAGGAAATATTGGGCAAAGCACTGAAAACACAAAAAAAGATATATAAACTACAAGGCCTCTAAAGGAAACAGTCAGTGTTCAGTGTGCTTCATCTCACTATCCTCATGACAAAAAGTAGCTCAAACAATAAGAATCCCTGGACAAGTGTTGAATGAAACGTGGTGTAAAACACTACAAAATGTGTTCAGTAAATGTCATAATGTTTGTGCAGAAGAGTTCAAATACAAAGGAAGGGCACATTAAATACTGGATACTTAAGTCAGTTTTTCCCCCTGAAATTCTTGTTTTTAATATTGTTCTATATTTCAATTGTATATGAGAAATGCATATGAACATTTCAACATTACATTATTATGCTCTTGCTAAAACAGCAAACCTGTGTCTTTAAACTTTTGCACAGTACTATGTTCACAAATAAATAAGTTATATGAAGGTATAAAGATTAAATGTGCTCACTGTAAATCTGCCTGAGGGTTTTTGAGTAAAACTCCATCCATCCCAGCAGGGGTGCTGTTCTGACTTCATGTCCAGACCTGCCTACAGGCAACAAATAAAACTCCATCTCAGACATCATCTTGGACAAAAAGTCAGAAAATAAAAGTGAGGGGTCTCTTAATTAGCCTCTTGTAATTGACCTTCTCTAAAAGATGGAAATAGCTAAAATGAAATAAAATGAAATGAAATGAAATTAACTTTCTTTAAATGTAAAAATGTAAGCTTTTTAAGAATTCTGACATAACTGAGAACAGAACTTGTCTGGTCGACAAGTGAATTCAATAAGATCTTAGCTTTCAACACCCTGAAGATGTATAATGTATATTTTTATTTGTTATTATTCTGTTTGTGTATCCTAACACAGTTTACCAGTGCCTCCCTGTTGTGTGTGTGATTGATTCACAATAAATGAGGTGGTCAATGTTTGCTTCTAGCCATTTTACCCAGTGAGCTTTGAGTTCAGCATCCCACTGACCTGCCTTACGGCCACTCTTCTCTCATCTAACAATCGGCTTTCTGTCAACAATGGTCACATTAACCATCAACAACACACAGTGTATTACATTTGCAGTGTGAGTTTCAATATCCCCTCTAAAAATAACAGACAAGTGATGTTATATAAGTGTGTCTTGATTTCCCTCTGTTTTCTCTTTTGTTAATTACCACTAGGGGTGTTATATTTCCACAGTAATTTTCAAGCAGGAAATAAAGGACTTATGCAAAAGTTAAGTAACGCAAAGCAGGAAGCAACTTGTTGCTTGAGGGTAATATATTTGATCTAAAAGCATTTTTGCCCTCTGAGTGTTTATTGACCACTGTCCTCATAATCAATGAAGAAAAGAAAAGAAAAAAGCAAAGAAGTGAAAAGAAGGGAAAGAAGAGAAAAGAAGAGAAAAGAAAAGAAAAACAGAAACATGGCAGTCGGTTCCTATTATAATCAAGCTGACAACATGCTCCTTTGTCCTGTTGATCAGAAATCTGACCCTCGGTCTTCATTAATTGCCATGAAGCTACACAAAGCTCAGCACTGCACATTTATAACAGGAGATGAGAAACTATTTTTGGTAAGATTCCTCTCTGAGTTGCAATTATCACGCGTGAATGCACAAAGCTGTTGATTGCCAAGCACCGGTTATTCCTTATTCACAGTCTGTTGCTCTGAAAGAGGTGCTGATTTCACAGTTATCAATCAGTTTGGTCAAAGGATTTACTGTACCTTTACTTTGCAAGGCCACACATTATGAGACACAAAAACGATGAGCTTCATATAAGAAAAAGCAAGTATAAAACACCCCTAAATGTCCGATACTTTTATAATGTGTCATTCCTGGTTGTTGTCGAGGTTTGATGGAAAATGTCCTCTGAAGATTCATGTCGTGGCTGTACATATCTCCTGCCTGATATAACCTGACATTATGCTTTCACCTGTGTGTTTTTATGGGTTCTATAAGCGTGTGAGCATACTTCATCACAAAATGATTCGGTCAGCCTTCCTCTGACAGATTGTTTCTCTGAAGAAGACAGTGATTACATGTGCATTTCTGCATGTGTGTAAGAAAATGGACTCAATCACTCAGATGACAATGAAAATGAAAATCAAGCCACGTATTACAAATGTAAATTGTTTCTCCACTCTGATAATAGGTTATTCTAAAATCAATAGCACACTTTAACAAATTGTATTCTTGCATGAATATTTGGAGAAATACCAATAATGAGTTTCCTATCAGAGTCGTTTGAGAACATCAATGGTAATTTCTTGTCTGTCCAACTGATTTACATAAAGAACGGAGGCATATTTCAGGAACAGCTATGAAAGCAATATAAATTGTTTTGCACGCTGCTGTGCATTTTCCAAACACTGGACTGAATGAGGAAAGAAAAGATGTGAAAATGGAGATCTTGTGATTCATTACTGCTCATGGGGCGGCAGACCTAAGCAGGAATCCTCTGTCTCGGTGCATTATCATAAAACAAAACATGTCATATTCAGCACTCTAAAATCATTCAAAGGCTACGACTGAAAATACCCTCAGTCATTCAGTAATGTGCTATACTTGCTATTTTATTTAAGGAACACATAATTAACAATTAAAGGCCTAAACACCCACCGCTAACTTACCAACCTAAAGCATCCACTGATCTAAAATGTTAAATAACTTCTGACACACTAATCCTATCAGTACATGTAAATAATGCAGGTAAAATCCTGTTTCTCAGCTTTTCATTGTCATCAGATTTGACCCATTTGGATGTTCAGAGGCTCCGAAGTGAAATTGGAAACACCGTCATCTTCTACAACACTGATTCACATGTAAAACCCATAGAGTTTGGCAAATGACGGTGGTAAAAGTTACTTTTTCTTCAATTTTGTCTGCGCTGATGTAATAACCTTTGAATTTACCCTGTGACTTACTAAACATCAACATGATCAGTAAATTAAAAATGGCAAAATATCAGATTTTCAGGAAAAAAATCTAAACGTTAAGGTTAATATTATAATAAATGGTGGTAATTCAATTAGGACAGGTTAAATGTAGAGAAAATTGCATTTGTATATCTTATTGCACATTGAATATTTCTTGCCTCCTACTTTTAAGCAGCCAAAAATGGTCAGCTAGTGCTTTTATGATCTCTTTTGGAACCTTATAGTGAGCAGAACTATATGGGAATATTACTTGTTATACCTTAGTTTCATTTCTCTAGACCAAACATTGGAGGTTATAGGAATGAAACGCTTAATTTTTCCATATAGACAGCATGCTATATGTTTTCCTTGTTGAGTTTTTGGTATGTGCTCGACAACATGCTAGAATGTCTAATTTTATATCATGTGTTGTATACTATTTTACTTTATGTTTCTTGTTAGTCATGTTTGTCTCATTTAGTTATTTACCTGTTTTACCCATAAAGACCCTGTGTGACTTTTTTGTCAGTTCCCAAATTAATTTTTCTCTCTATTTAACCTTTCTTAAGTGATTTATCACCATTTATATTAAAATCATCCTCTGTATTTTGCGAATTTTCAGTGAAAATCAAATATTTTTTTTAGACTAAAGATGAAGGTTATTATTTCTGAAACAGAGAAACAGAAGAAAAACTGACTTTTTCCATAAAGATATTAATAACTGAACATAAAACAAGTATCTCCATCCACTGTCACTGATCCAACTCCATGGCTTGACTTTTACTGGTGAATCCATATTGTAGAAGATAACAGTGTTTCCATATTCACTATGGAGCCTCTGAACGTCCAAATGGGTCATATCTGATGACCATGATAAGACGATAACCTGTATTTTATACCAGTTATTTACATGTATTGATAAGATTAGTGGATTAACATGTATTAAATAGTTTACATCAGTAGATGCTTTTGGTTGAAAGTGAATATTTGGGTCTTTATGGGTTAATATAAAATGTTGGACAAATAAAGTAATGGCAGAACAAGGAAATACAATGACTTAAAGTAGAAACAAAGGTATACGTGGTTGTAAAATGTGACAGTTGTGGTGTAAAATGATGCAAACTAGACAAAAGGAACATAAAATGGGTGCACTAAGGGTTAAATATTTCCTCTTGATACATGTGGGGTAGGATTGGAAGTGTTTGGTGGTTTTTATGAGGACTGGTGTCCAGTTTTGGCCGCTCACTTGTCTGTGTTCTATAACTAATGAAAAGAAATGGCTACAGTAAAAGCGAGGGAGCATGGGAGCATAAAGAGGATGCTGGGGGATTTATGTGCAGCAGTAGTCTTTGGAATGGGCCTTTATGCTCTGTGGCTTTACTTTACACTGCCAGCATAGTTTTTATGTACAAGCTGCGAGTTTTGCAGGAGGAATACAAATACATCCAAAAACTAATCTAAGATACAGTACAGTGTAAAAGTCTCAGGCAGCTTTTAGATTTGTTGTTTGAGCAAAACTATGACCATACAAATTAATTTCTCAGTCTTTATAGTAACATATGTACAATTGGAATATACAATAAATATGCAAACAATATCAAAAATGTATTTGAGAAAAAAATATGAACATTATAGAAGCTATGTGGAATCATCTGGACAGACAAAAGGAAAAAAGACACGAAACTCTGGGACATTCTGAAGGTGAGTCATATGATGCAATATTACTTAAGAAAACATCCAAACAGTCGACCTAACAGAGTTGAAGATTTACTGAATCCAGATGAAGGTTGCAGTAAATATTGACTTTTCCTGTAGAGGCTGTTTAGTTGTGATTTATTAATTCATCTTGTGTGTGGGTTTTAATACCGTCATTATTGTGCACATATATCCAGTCTATTTCTTGCTAACCCTGCAAAAGCAACAAAGCTAAAGCCTGCCTTAGACTTTTTCACAGCACTGTATTTTCATTCCTTTAAATAAATAACCTAAATGAATAATTTCCACTGCTAGGGATCTCTTAGTAAAAACATTAACAGAAGATGTACAGTGGTAATGATGTGATCTGGAGTAGGATAATGGGAGCTGAGGTTTTCACTCCCAATGAACTTTTGTCTGATATAACCCAAGCAGAAATTACACTGTTGCCCATAAAGTGGGAATAAAATACTTTCAAATATTCTCATGAAATGATTGTGACAATGTGATTTATTCTTGATAGATAAGGTGTAACTGGGACTTGGTATGTAACCACTGCACCTGGTCAAAGGTGTTTAATGTGTAGAAACAGGAATACAAAGAGGAATGAGTCTGAAAACTAAATTATTCCAACTTTATTCAAAGTGTTTATTGTTGTGTACAGTAAGGAAACAGGTTTCCCTGTGCAATGAAAATCTTACTTTGCCGTCCACACTGAATGCCACAAGAATTTAAGATAAGTAGAAAAGTATGAAGGTGACAGGGTGGTGCAGTAGCACTTGTGCCTCACAGTAAGAAGGTCCTGGGTTCAATTCGAACACTAGTCGATGGGGGTCGGACCTTTGTGTGTGGAGTTTGCATGTTCTCCCCGTGTCTGCGTGGGCTCTCTCCAGCTTCCTCCCACCATCCAAAAACATGCACTGACAGGTTAATTGGTTAATTTAAAGTGCCCGTAGGTGTGAGAGTGATTGGTTGTTTGTCTCTATATGTTGGCCCTCCGATGAACTGGCGACATGTCCAGGGTGTCCCCTGCCTTCGCCCATAAGTAGCTGGAATAGGCTCCATCCTAGTGAAGATAAAGCAGGTTCAGATGATGAACAAAAGTATGAGTTTAAAAATTTAAATAGAATAATTTAGGAAATTACAACAAACAAAACAAGGTGGCATTTACAAAATGGCATCCAAGAGAAAAAGAGCATAAAAATATAAACTTCTATTACTAAGAGAAAAAAAAAAAAAAATTTACATAAATGTGGGACATCTGGACAGACAAGCAGACAGGCAGACAGATAGACAGATAGAC
>JAPQRP010000016.1:28241742-28261902 GCA_037367295.1 Apogon hyalosoma | reverse complement strand
GATAGATAGATAGATAGATAGATAGATAGATAGATAGATAGATAGATAGATAGATAGATAGATACTTTATTAATCTCAAGGGAAATTCATGATTGACCTGGGTAATCTGGGCAACAGTGGAAAATTGGAGACAAAGTTATATATTAAAGTTTAGTGACATATATTCACATTATGTCAGTTTATCCTAAAACATGCAACTGTAATTAAATGGTGCCTGAATGAAAACTGAGAATTTCACCGAATTTTAATATTTGATATAAGTAAATATATCAGCATTTATAGCACGGGCTGTTACATAGTTAATTTCAACATTTACCTCGTACATTGTAATGTAGTTTGATTTTTATTCCTAAATAAGTTCTATTCCTTTCCCCTATAGGTCAATGTAACACTTTGTTTTTCTCGTTACCTCTTTGCCATTTCTTATAAGTGGCGACATAAACATGAGCAGTATTCACACCAGCCTTTTTCCTTTAAAAAAAATCATTGCCACATACTAGTGCTTTAACACCACAGGTTTCATTAAAACATGAATTCCCTTCCGAGCAAGTGCACCATCTCATACATTTATGTTAATGGGAACTTATACACAAATCCAGGATGAATGTTCTAGCCAAAGGATTTTTTTCAGCTTATCTCAACCAAGAGCAAGTGAGTTACAGTGTAATCTGTGGATCGGCTGAGGCTTTATACCACTCTCAACACACTGCTCGAGTAAGATTACTTTGAAATATAGACCGCTTTCAAAAGAGTTGCCCATTTAAACCTATCTGATATTAGTCCTATCGCCAAGAAACAGCAGAGGAATTTCTCACCCAAAGGGAAAGAAAAATACAGAGAATCGATAAGCACATTGACTTCCACTGTTGAATGTGATTTCAGCTATATATACCCCCCACCCCCCCCACGACAGAACATTGTGTTCAGGACATGAATGAGCAGTCAATTAGCTATTACAGTGTTCATCTGTCTGTATGTAATACCCCGCCTGTCAATCAGACACAGTCGGTGCATGGAGATAATGATGCTCTCCAAAGTTGATAAATCCAAACACATGTGAGTCATCCTGTCTGTCACAGTGCAAACAATCAGAGGAGAAAGACTCACAATCTGATTTGTAAGTCTGATGTCGCATCTGTTTGTGAAACTGAGCATAAGTTGTTTTGAAAAACTGCCGAGGTCAGGTGGGGAACCAACATCAGGTGTGGAATGGGACGTGGATCCCAGAGGGGGCCGCTGGGGGAAGCGTACTGTAAAATTGGGTAGCAGCGGCAGGTTCACTACACCTTGTTAAGTCCCACAGTACTTGACAAACTGCAGATAAATACCCCAAAAATGCTCATTCAGAGGAACCGTTTGACATCTGTTACGCAAGATGACTAATTCTCTAACACACTGGAATGCTTCGAAACATCTGGCAGTACCAATTAGACATGCAAGATTGACCACTTGGGCCACAAGAGAGCATTTTGTTTTGAAGTTTTGTAAAGAGTAAACTGGCTCTGAATATATTTTGCCAACCAATAAACTGTCTTATCATAGCCATCAGTATATCATCATGAAAGTTTAAGACTGCCGGAAAATGCAATGCATAAGAAACGTCCTTTCACCAACCTGTGCCATGCATTCACACTCAGCATGTGAACATCTGACCTATCAGATGGAGCTCTGGATACATGGACCAATCATTTACACCATGTGGCCAAACAGATGGAGCCCCTGCTAGTTGTCACCTACCTCCGATTAATTGGTGCCAATCTGGTGTCGGCTGTGAGGTTAGTTTATTTATTTATGGCAACTCGTGTTATCATCTGAAAACTGAACAATGTTGTGACTCAAATACAGTCCTAGAGGGAGCATACTATATCAGACCTGATGAGATTATACACCTGGATCAACTCAATACACTGCCCAGCTAAAAAAAAAAGGCACACATGCAATATTTCATTGTACCACTTTTGGTTTTGATTACAAGAGACATTCACTGTGACATCTTTTTTGCCACATAATGCTCATGTAGTGTCACAATAAGGTTCATAATATTTTTTTCATCCACAGTTGTGTAAGGCTCAGAAGTTAAAATAATTTATATTGAAGAAATGGAAAGATTAACAGTGAAGTAAATTATAGGGAATAGGTTAATTCATGTATTTGTTAAAAATATATTGACAGTGTTTACCCAGTTAACTATTTACATTTATGTTTGGACAATCATTATTTACACGTTTATTTATTTTCATTTGTTGTATATAAGCGGCTAAGATAACCTGTTGAATCTGCCTTTCTAAATCACATTTATCGATCTAAGTACTGCTAGCTCCTGATTGGTTAGTTCAGTCACGTGAGAGTTTTGTGTCAGGAAGTGTTTGTGACGCTAGCTGCCGTGTGTGCCGAGTAAAGCACCGTCGTAGAAGAAATCTGTCTCTATCCTGCAGTCTCATTTTATAATGAGTGAACCATAAACCACCAACAAACCCTCACATTACAGTTACATTAATTTTTGATTTGAATATGAAACAACATTTCAGTAGACCAAATCTTAAAAATATATGCATTTCATGTTGTGGAGTGATTAAGAACTAAATATCAAAAAGTGTGAAAACATCACAAAATTTAAGATGTATGAAAACCTCATTTTTCAGAAATATAGTGGCAGTGAATGTTAGTACAACAGTAATGCCTGTTGATGGTATGTAATCATTTGTTCTCTTTTGTAATGGTGACTGACTTGTTCTTTGTTATGGACTGTACCCATTGGCTGATTGGCCACCTCATGTGGAACTGGGGCGGGACAATGTGGGCTCCACTTCTTCCTATTCCTTTTTTTGGACATTGAGTGTTGTGCAGGAGTCACAGTGAAACTGTTGTACATTTGTGTGATGTTTGTTTTCTTTTTTGGTTGATTTATTTCCATATATTGAAGTGGCCTTTTGGATCTGGAATTTCTTTTGACTACTTATGTTTGAAGTGAAGTCTATCTATATGCGTAATATGACTATGAAATGGACGCAGTTTATTTTGATAGGTCAAACACTGTTATGTAATGCAGTTATGAAATGGACAGAGTTTATTTTTGATTCGTATAATATTTTTTTGCATTTTGTGCAGGATTGTTTTGAATTTATTTTGACGTGTAAGATTTGTTAAGGTACTTTGAGGAACTGACATGGGACTAAAAGTTGTACTGCATCCTGCTCCTTTTCTAATTTTTTTTTTTTAAATAAAAACATAAAATATGTAAAATAAATAATTACTGATGATGGAAAATCAGACCACAGCATCAAATCTTCATCACATCCCAAATCAGAGTCTTGAACTTTATGGTGGTTAATCCACATGTGAAAATGATGTCTCATTCTTCCTGAACCATTCTGTCAGAAGCCTGATGATCCTGATCAGTCCTGGCATTGTCCAGTCTTTTTGACATTAAAGACATGAGAGGCTACTTACTGCATCAGTTAGAGTAACTTGTTAGAGCTGAAACATTATCAACCATTGCAGTACTTACTGATGAAATGATCTGAACTATTTGCTTAGTTAAATCCAGTGAATGTCTCCTGTAATCATAACCAAAGTTGGTGGTGAAATATTGCATGTGTGACTTTTTTTGGGCTGGGCAGTGTATGTAAGAACCCTCCACTGGGTATTATTGCAGTGATTAAAATGTTTAAGTTGCAACAAGTTATTTAAACAACCATGTCAGAGGACTTATCTAATGAGTGTAGAAAAGATGTACAGTACAGTAAGTCTTTTTCAGAAGGATCAGATTACGAGCCAGCTGAGAAGATTGCTGCAATTACTAAAATTGCAACGTGATATCTTGAATTGCATACAGATGACACACCACTTTTAATTGGCGTGTTATTTGTACACATTATAAGCTTTTTGTGTGTGTGTTCACGCCACGTAGAATCCCACACGATTAGTGGTTAGGGTTATGGTTAGCAATTAGCAGTAAGGGTTAGGGTTAGTGGTTAGGGTTAACGGTTATCGATAAGCAGTTAAGGTTAGTGGTTAGGGTTACTGATTAGCAATTAGGCTTAGTGGTTAGGGTTAGGTTTAGGGTTAGCGGTTTAATATGTAAAACGGAGATCTTGGCATACATTGACACATGATCAAATGGCGTTGAATAACACGTGAAAGGATGAAAATGCGTACGTATAGCACATCAAATGCCATAAGAACTGGTGTGACATACAACGCAATTTCATTAGATCAGTCTGAAAATTGGGTTAAAAACTTTCCAACACAACATTAAAAACTGGAAAGACAATGGTGAACCATCAACTACAAGGAAGATATGTGGTCAGAAAAAAATTACGTGACATCAAATTTATGAAAAAGTTAACATTGGAGGATATGGGTAGGTTTAATAGTGAAAGTAAGAACAATGTCACAATGCAAAGAAATGTCAAGAGGTTGGAAATAAACAACTGTTTAATGTTAAGAAAACCTATTGCCAATAAAGCAAATCAGAAAAAAAGGATTTGTAGGATTTGATTTGTTAGAGAACATAAAAATTGGACTGTGTTTCAATGGTTACAGGTCATGCGGTCTGATGAGTGCAGACTGACTTTGTTCCAGAGAGATGGGTGCATCAGGGTGAGAAGAGAGGTGAATGAAGTGATTACCCATCATGCCTAGTTCCTACAGCATAAGCCTGTGGGGGCAGTGTTATGATCTGGGGGTGGTTCAGTAGGTCAGGTCTAGGTTCAGCAATATCATGTGTCCAAAAAATCAGATCAGCTGACTACCTGCATTTACTGAATGACCAGGTTTTGATACAAATGGACTTATAATAATAAATGGTCAAGATATCAATTTCTTCAGTTGTCATAATAAGAGGGATAATGTACAGTGAACGGGTTATAAAAAATTAACCCCAATAGGTTGATGCTGGACTCTAAAATTAAGTACAGGTTTATTATTTCCTAAATATATGCTTTTTGTAACACTTTCACTGGGAAAAAAAAATGAAGCTGATAGCAGTCAATTAAAAACAATGTGGTTCATTTCCTCCATTACATATCAGATACTTCAAAAACGGTAAAGCCGAATGTGAATATTTTATTTTTTTGTTCATTGTTTACCATAGAACCAAACTTCCTTGAAATTATTTATAGGATTTCTCATCTTGAGGGCTTGAATTTCTGACTTCTATTTCAAGAGTCCCCAGAGGCCCATGAGGCCCTCATAAAGTCAGACAGACCATTGTAGTCCCAGATGTGGTGACTGACAGAGCATTATGATATTCAGTTAGCTGAGAGCACCTGCTCCCAATCTGTAATGAGTTTGCAGAGTTTTCCTCACATGAAGCAAATGGCAACAACCTGATGGAAACTGTGAACCAAGGCAGAAAATAGAACAACAGCTTACATGAAGCTGGGACGCGGTGGCTCTATTTGAATCATGTGTCACCTTAACATGCTTTTCGACACATATGTTATATCATTTAATTATTTCCTTGTTGTATCTTTGGAATGGAATAATCTCATGTTGTTCTCTAAAGACGTATTCTGCTCTGGTTTGTTTTCATTATTATTTCATCCATAGCCTTATTGTTCTGTGCATGTGGTCAAAGACATTGGTATTTGTGAAGGGAATAAATAAGATCATAACCAGTGGATAAAGACAGAAATCAGACATTTACACACTCACAATGATAAACTCAGTGTCTAACAGACTAACAAACCTAACAAAAGATAGTTAATAAATAAGTGGGTCTTTTGTAATAGCATATAATGAAGTACATAAAAATTCAATGAACACACTCTTTTCCTTTTGAAAGATTAATGACTAAGATAATTAAGAACTATGTGAGGTACATTTTATTGCTATTTATAGAACTATAGTTGTGAATAATATAATTAAGCTCCATTAAATATTTGTAGTTAACTGCATTAGGACTTATATCAATACTATTACATTATCTCAAAACTTCAAGAAATATTGGTGAGAATTTTTTCTTGGACAAAAAATAGCTACTAATGATGTGGGGAATTTTGCTGTTCCTCAGAGCCACATTTGAGCCAAATTGGAGCCTTTCGAGTGTGTTTGCATCTGGCGATCCCTGATTGTTAATTAGATATCATGTTAAACTGTCATTCAGTGGTTGGTTGACTTATTTAATTTGCTCCATCCCAAATGTTCCACTCCTCCTTATCTCCGGGAAACAGTTGGGCCGAAGCCATCTCTCTGCTGGCTCTTGTCAGGCTGCTGCAATCCTGGTGACTTCACACACGGAGCGATCCTTTTGTGCTGCCTCTCAGTGGCTCTGATACCTCACGTCTGTCCTGTCAGCCTTTAGACAGACATTTAATTAAAAGAGCAGCAATGCTGAGATGTTTTTCACAGTCCCGCCTTGAGCCGTATCACCGGACTTCACTTCTTTGCTTGACTAGATCAAGATGAAATCAAGGCACCAAGTTATTGCATTTCATGCTTTAAAACTCACGTGGTTACATGGTTAAACTATAAGAGCTGAGAATCAAGCATTATAGTACTTTAAGATGCACACTGAAGATTGTCCGTGGTGATTACATTTGAGTCATTAGAATGAAACGTGACAAGTGATACCATCAAATATTACCCAGCACTGATATGAATTAACATGAAGATTTCTAATTGTTTGGATAATTGTTTTTTAATGTCACTCCTCTAATAACTGAACCCAGATGAAACCCTCATCTCGTTGTAGCTTATGATCACTGATGTGAATTAAAGTGGGAAAATACCTCAAATTTGATTGAATAAAGATGTATTAATATAAAATGAGTGGGATTACCTTGGAAGGAAATAACATTTGTTCTGTAGAGATTTATAGCCAATGTAGAATAACAGTGTACCTGGGAATCTCCCCAGTGTTTATTCACTTTGAACCAGAGATATTTTTCACACACCTTCACAAATATTTCTATCAGAACTAAAGATATGAAACCCAAATAATGTTCTGGCAACTTCTATTGGAAACAAATTGTTTCCTGCTGTGTGCTGACACCAAATATTAAAATATGGGCATTTAGATGACAAATGAGTCATGTTTATCTAACAGTGTATTTAAAACCTTGGCATGTGACGACTTGGAGCCGAAGAATTGGTGATTCAAGACAATACTTTAGTGTGGGTATGATTTCACAGATGTTACACATGACATGATAGCACATTTCCAAGATATCTACAAAAGCTTGAATCCAGAGACAAATGTACCCACAATGTCATCCTGAAAGGCAGTGTCTGGAGGGAGTGATAACCCCACAGCACCATTATTTACTCTGAAATATAAGGAAGCTAAGAGGGGAAACTGTGACATAAGTTCTTTTGCCTCAAACTTTTAGCAGCGCTTTAAAAGTGTAGTTCAAATGTTCTTTGTAATAATAACTTTGCAAACACAGACATATATTGTATATTTACATGTGGATGTGCCTGTCATTGCCTGATATTAAAACACCATGAGCATTTTGCAGCATTATTGTGTCAGATTTGTAACCAACACATATTGTAAGGCATCTTTTATTAGCTGTTGTTGGACCATGACTTGTTGTTATTCCATTTCTTCACTGTTTTACCCTTGGCCCTCGCCACAGGGAGTCGTCATCAGTTCGTTGTCCATCTGTCCATCCGTCCGTCTGTGCAAAATCTGAAGGCCGAGGGTTTTGAAGCGCGGGCACGTTATGTTGTGTTTTTACTTTGTAATTTAAAGACTTAGGGTGTCTTAGAGTGAAACTGCAGACTGTAACCAACAGAATAAAAATGTTAAAAGTGTGAAAGGACCTTGTGAGTGTGTGGCTTGTTGTATTATATTTTTCGGAGATTAAGAGTCTACCAATAACAAACAGGCCTTATACTCGTCCTTGTACATTTAAGGTTCCTTTTGGAGAAGAGTCCAAATTCATTGCTTCATTTCTTTCTTTTGCAAGAGTTGTACTGTACAGTAACCTTGACAAGTAGAAGAAAGAGGAAACTTCTTTTGGAACTTCTTTTGTTAACAAGTTATTTCCAGATATTTTTTAAACTATTTAAAAAGAAACTCCTTGCCATAGCTGAATTACAAACAAACATACACAGTCATCACACACCAGAATATGTTCCATTAGTCACGTTTAACTTCTCTTCTCTTTTCTTGAATAGGATCTGATCCACAGGGATTCGTCAATGAATATGAGGAGCATTGCAGGATTTATTTGAAAGAACCAAACTAAATGGACACTTAGGTAACAAACAAAGCACAATGTATTGGACATCATCAGGCAATGTGGCAAAAAGAGAATATAACAGGAGGATAACGAGATGTCAGTCAACACAAATACTAATCATGTAACAGTTACAAAATCAAGACAGGACAGTCAGGAACAGCTGCCTCATGACTAAGTGCAGTTAAAAAATAAAGACTGTTTCATAGGGTTCATCTCTCTGATTGATGTTTTGTTTGAACATAAGTAGTGATTATAACAGTCTGTTGGCTCTGATTATGCTTCAAGTTGTCTGCCAGGGCTAATGTGATACTAATTTAGCATCTGTAAGGTTTTATTCAGGCTCCATTATCTTTGTTTGTTCATCAGTAAGCAGGATACTTCAACAACACATTTCAGAGAACTTTGAAGGGAAGTCAGACCTTTTGCTTCCAACCAGGTGCCAGCCAAAGAGTGTTGTATCATCATGTCAGCACTGTCACAACAAGCCACATTAACGCAACATTATTTGGCTCCAGTCTAATGGTCACCAGAAGCAGAGCTTTATGTC
The DNA here is from genome assembly GCA_037367295.1 of Apogon hyalosoma. NCBI lineage: Eukaryota > Metazoa > Chordata > Actinopteri > Kurtiformes > Apogonidae > Apogon > Apogon hyalosoma. The sequence continues at coordinate 28,253,163 of JAPQRP010000016.1, read as the reverse complement.
TGTTGACATGATCCCTACACAGTCTGGAAGGGACAGTTATGGTACTCACACACCCCGTGCAGCAGTGTCATCTGCTGTCCCTCTTACATTAGCCACTCCTGGTTTGCTCAGAAGGCAGTTGTTCAGCTCCAGACTCCCACTCCATCCTTAGATGAAACAAAACAGACTCCAAATTCAAGCTTAGTGCCAGCATGGATACTGTTAACTGCATCACAGAGGAGTATATGTAATAAAGTGAAAGGTCAATTACTTTACTTGACACTTATTTGTATGTTTCTCTCAGTGTATAAAGTACAATTTAAACCAAATCATGTTCTTCAAAGGGGTATATGTAGTATTTCTACTTTCAAATATTAAAATTAAAATTAGGAATAAAGAGCTCTGAAGTTCAGCAAAAATACCAATGCATTAGATTGTAGAGAAATGACCTGAAAATATTTACACTGATGGGCCGAGGATTTATGTGACCACTAGAGGGAGTAAGTCACTGGCGATCTTCCATGGTGAGGAAATGTGACACCACCAGAGTATCAGAAAGTGACCAAACTTTTAGAGTTAAAAATGTGACTCAGTGCCAAAAGCTAGAAGCACTGTTGTTGTTTTCACAGCTCTGAATAAAAAGAATGGATTTAATGTTGAAATTGCAGTGTTTCTTCTACATGGGTGAGTTTGATTATGAGGCTTATGAAGGTATAGAGTAATTATTTGATGTTATTATCTTTGCTATGTTGCCATTTGTTGATCCACAGTTCAGACTAAACTGTGACGGTTCTGACCTTGTTTGGATGATTCCAAACAGATCTTTAGTTCAGCTACTGACGACACAAACTATACAGAAAACAGAGGTGATCTGTGGTTTAACTGTGGCTGTTTTTAGTCTAAAAACAGAGCTAAGTTAACGGAGCTGTGATGTAAACTATTAGCTGATGCAGAACATGACAGCTATAAGACAGTGTTATTTTGACTGTGTGTTAAAATAAGTGACTATGAGTTTTACGTTGAAGAAAACTTGATGATCCCATAATACAGATGTGTGTAAACAATGAACTTTATACTTTATTCAGGGAGAGGTAGAGTTTGAATGTATAGTGTTGGTTCCCTGTTATTTTTTTTAAATTTTTTAATTTTTTTGAAGCCGTAGGTATCCTGCTGTTGAGATTTTGGAATATCAGTACTAAATAAATCCCTTTTAACCTTAAACAAAAAGCCTGTATTAGGATAAAATCTAAGGTCTCTCTGTCTCTGGAGGTAAAGCCCTGGTTGTTGTATAAGCACCATCCACCTCCACCATCCTGTTACGATCATGTTGAGATGGTTCACTGAAACAGACAATAGCAACATTTTTTTCTGGTACATGGGTATTTTAATATGTGTCTTTACAAGGGACTTATGAGCTGTAACACTTCTACAATCATCCTCTTTATGCATACAGTGATAGACGTATTTGCTGACATAGTGTGATGACACTGCATTAACACTTCTCACATTAAAATAGAAACATCATGTTGCGGTTGTACTAGGCTACTAGTGAATATGTTGTTCATAACAGTACATGGTTTAGTAACCTGTCGATCAAACCCATATCTATCCTCCATTATACATTTGAAGAGACAATGATAAAGCAAGACTTGGAAATCACTAGAGGTGCAAAACATATCCTTCACAAAAAACATAAGCTGAAGCCTTCAGGCAAGGTATAGGGTACTAAACTCTAAGCTGAAGAGGTAAATATTCTCTTTATTTCCACTATTAATCAGCTAGTGGAGAAATGACTGATGAATAAATAAATTAGAGTGTGTATGTGGGAAGGTGTTTGTACATTGTTGGGGCTATGAGAGAAAGACTACATGTGCACGACTCAATGCTATGATTTTTATTGGAAGAAATGTACAATGTCTCACATGGGATATATTTTTACTCTCACCTCCATGAGGGCATTACTATTAGGTCTGTCTGTCTGTCTGTGCCTGTTACTCAAAATCCAACAAAGTACGAGATTCAGATTTCTACTTTTTTAAAGCACTCGTCATCATTGGAGATAGATCGCTTTTGAATGATTTTACAATTTTCTCAGAAACGAAAGCACTTATTGCTCTGAAGAAAATCACTTAAAATAATAATAATGGATTAGATTTCTATAGCACTTTCAAGGCACCCAAAGTGCTTAACATTATCGATCCATTATTCCTTCACTTTCACATTCACACCCTGGTGGTGGTAAACTACGTTTGTAGCCACAGCTGCCCTGGGGCACACTGACAGAAGTGTGGGTGTCAATATGCACCAAATAGCCCCTCCGACCACCACTGAACATTCCTACACATTCATACATGGAGGCAAGGTGGGTAAAATGTCTTGCCCAAGAACACAACAGCACATGACTAGAGTAGAGCAGGATTCGAACCTCCAACCCTTTGGTTATTAGGGTCGGTTACCCACTCTACCTACTGAGCCATGGCCAGCCCAAAGCTGTGTGGCAATATCTATCCGCATGATTAATTTCTTGCTGATCCAGACCAAAACTGAGAGCAAATTTTCATTACTATCTAATGGCTGACCTCAGGTTTTGATAACAGTAACCTTAGATTTCGTATTTCAGCTCATTATTTGTCCATTTCCCCGATCATACTCAGTCTGATTGATTCCACTCCACCACAAATGATATCAAAACAACTTGAGATTGAATCATGAATCCACATCTTGGGAGGATATTCTAAGGGTCAGGAGTTTAATTTACAACACACTGTAAGGTAGAACACACTGAACATTTGAATGTCTCCACTCTGCATCCTAAATGTATATTTGTTACCAACTCTTGCATGTTGAGGTGTTGAGATTAGCATGATGAGAGGTTTTATTTTATTTAATCTCGTAATATATTGAGGTGAAGGCGTCATTTACAATATGATGCAAAACAAACTCAACAAAAATCCAACACAATTATTAAAGCAAATAAAAATATACAACATTTAAATTAGCTAAAAGTGTGAAAATGAGTTTTTACCACAGTTGTTAAAACTAGATCAGTAAAAAAAAGCTGCTGCCACATAATAAAATCGACTGAGCAGATTTTATATTGATATAAAAGACCATTAAGTGTTTCATGAATAAATAATATCCAGTATTTATAACACCTTAAAAAAAAGAGAGTCACTCAGCTTTGGCATACAGTTCACAGTGGTGAGTACTGTAGTTTTCACTGGTAACAGATATTAGAGCAGAGTGTGCTGCAGTGTGTACAGAATGAATAGAATATCATCATAGTCTGAAACATAAAAGGTGTCTCAATAATTGTCTTCCTACAATGCAATGGAATTTAGACTGTCTTGTCAAGGTTTAGTTTCAGATTTGTGCTGAGGTTGAACGGTCTTTGCAGCTCACTGTGTGGACAGTGACACAGCTTACACTTCTGTGCCCATGCATGACTCAATGCCCAGAAAAGCCATCCATGCAAACAGCTGTGTGTTCTGTACTCACCTGCCAAAGTGGGTTAAGTTCAACAATCGGAGATTCACTGTCACGTGAAATGATTTCCACCCATGTTCCCTCAGAAATTAGCCTGATCCACTTTAGAAAAATGGAGTTCTGTTCACAACAAAGTGGAACTGCCTCTTGATAGTGGCCAGGTCAGTAAAATATTAATGTCATACAAAATATAATGAATTATTATCCATTCAGACATGTAACAAGCTGAGCCAGCTAACATAATTTAGCATCATACTAGGAGCAAACATTAAAGTTTTGTTTTATCGTAGATGGATTCAACTGTGAGTGAGGTCTTCCACACTGTTTAACCCATAAAGACCAAAAGCATCTACTGATATAAAATATTTAATTACTTCGGAACCATTAATCCTATCAATACATGTCAGTAATTGGTGTAAAATACAGTTTGTCTTCTTTTCATGGTCATCTGATACGACCAATTTGGATGCTCAAAGGCTCTGTAGTTACCACGGAAACACTGTCATCTTCTACAACACTAAATCACCAGTAAAACTCATGGAGTTTGACAAAGGACAGTGGATGGACACACTTGTTTTTATGTTCAGTTATTTATATCTTTACTGAAAAAGTCACTTTTTCTTCCGTTTTCTCTATTTCTAGCATAATATCCCTCAACTTTATTTTGAGCTTTTATGAACACCTATGTGATCAGTGAATTAAATATGAAAAAATCAGATTTTTACTGGAAAAAGCCAAAATAAAGAGGATAATATTACAATAAATAGTGATATATTACATAAGAAGATACAAACAGAAGGAAAATTCATTTGGGCACAGGGTATTTATGGATAAATACATATCTGATATTTGTCCTCTTGTGTTGTTGGTTTTGGAAGAGGGTGAAACACAACCAACCTATTTAAAATTTGAGGACATCTGCTATCTAATTTGCAGGTCCCTGCATTGTCTCCTGTCCTGAAAGTTCACCAGAACCCCTGTGTCTAGAGGAGTTCAGCAAAGGGTCAGTTATTCAGTGTGGTAGATATGATGTGTGCTTGTCTTGTTGATGTACATAGGGCATTGGTGTATGATGTGTAGTGTATGTAGTTTGGAGTATGCACTATATTCCCTGAAAACTAATCTAACTTTATAGTGAAATCCTCACTGAGGTTAAAAATCTCTGTTCCAAGAGTGACCTGGCCAACACATATTTAATCTGCACAATTAATCCATGTAATCACTTTGTTCCTGTATGCTGTACAGTTTCCATCCATATCCAACAAAGGTTGATTGAACCTGGTTAAAATTCTATACACGTGTTGGAACATGTTGCACAATTATACCGTATGTTTTGTACATTATATAATGCAGTGAAAAAATAATTTATTCATATTTTGCTCACCTATCATTTGTCTTCCTTCTGTTTTAACCAGATCAAACCATATGCAATGGAGACAAACAAATGTAATCAGTGTATTGGTAATATAATCAAAAATATAATCACCTAAACCAGCTCAAAATAAATGTGCAAGAAGGTAATGAACATTGCAATCATTTAACATTAGTTTCCTAAAATATTGATTGATATTTCTGATGATTGACTGTGACTAAGCTGTTGTAATTTGAGTGGCAGCTGCTCCTTGTTAGAGTCACTTATTAAATCTGCAAGCCCACTAACACGCTCATTTCCATAATAGGGTTTTTTTTAAGGATGCAATGCCTATTATCTCCAGACCTTAACAAGGAATAAAAGGTCAGGAGCTGGAGAAATCACACGAAAAGGGTTGAAAGGGAAAGAACAGTTCTTTGAATAGCAATTTGTTGTTGCCACATGTAAGGCTTTGGCAGGTAAAAATAAGGTTTAAGAGGCACAGACGCCACAATTTTAATCAAATCCTCATGTTTCATTCCTATGTCCTTCCTTACTATGCAAACATGAGTCTCAAAGTGTCAGCTGCCTTCTGTCAAATCTGTTCAACCTGCCAGTATGTAGAGCTCACACTCCAAGACTAATATCATGTGACAGTTGCCAAATGGATGCAGCATGTTGTACACCACATCTTTCACAGAAAACACACTATACTGCTTAATGCTGTTTGTAGTATCACAATTAAGAAATGGGAGTCTGCTCATGAATAAAGGATGATTTTGTGGAGTTTTGTGAATTCAGGGACGACGGGTCACATGAATCAATCAATCAAACAATCAAATGTTATTTATATACTGCCAAATCCTAACAAAAGTTATCTCATGACACTTTACATACAGAGGTGTTCAAAATCAGGCTCTCAAGCAAATTTACAGAAACCTAGCAGAATTATCCAGGACCAAACACTTGGTGACAGTGGAAGGAAAAACTTCCTTTTAACAGGCAGAAACCTGGAGCAGATCCAGACTCCTGGAGGATGGTCATCTGCCTTGACCAGTTGGGGTTAAAGAGAGAGGGTTAAAGGAAGAGAAAGAGAGAAAGAGAGAGATTGTGAGTTGGGGTGGGGGTGGGGCAATGGATGCACAGCAAACTGAACTAGAACTGTTAAAAAGTAGAACAGCTGGTGCTAGTATAATGACCAATAGCTTGAACAAATGTTGATAGCTGTTAATACTACTACTACAAATACAAGTATTAACAGTGGATATACTACTACTGCAACTGTTAGTACAAATAATTGAAACCTCTACCATCTATGTAAATATATAATAAACATGATCACAACTATATGGATAAATGAGTGATGACGATGAAGGCAGGAGAGAGGAAGGACCACAGCAGCAGGTCCAGAGATGATCCAGGGAAAACCTGTGAGGACATGAAGCACAGAGACTCCAGGGAAGACGTCAAGTCAGTAACATAATATTTGCAAGTGGCGTGAATGGAGGAGAAGATTAGGAGAAAGAAGGTCAGAGAAGAGGAGGAGCAGAGAGGAGGAGAAGCAGAGGGGAGGTCAGAGACAGAGGCGACTGCTTTGAGACAGCAACGGAAGCTGAACTCCCCCTAACATTTCAGGAAATGAATGGGCAGAATTGCGCTGTTCAATTTACAATAAAGATATGAATTACATTTACCTTAAAATTGCACAAGCATGCACTTAATTTTATGGCTACGTCATTCTGGTCAGCTGTTTATTGTTAAAAATCATCCGACCGAAAACCCTCCCTTGAATGTTCAGCATCTCTGGGGGTGAATGGGTCAATAGGTGGGCCAGGGCGCTAGATTACAAATGTTGGATTGGATGAATTGTTCGAAAGAGTAGGTATTGGTCCAAAAGGCTGAACCCGTTTTGACTGACAGCGATGTTGAAACATACCGGCATTGGAGCAGGTTGGAGCTCAGTCCCGTGCGAATATCAGTGGAAGAGAGGTCGTTCACCAAAGTGCCGTGACTACATCAGCTGAAGAGAAAAAGGGTCAAGTCATACACCTGCAAGTGTGTGTTGCTGTGGTTTTATGGTATAGATGAAGCATAACAGCCTCAATTAAGCATTCCTTTTATTTTTAATAGCTTTGCTATAATACGGCAAGCTTTATGATGGAGCCATAAGATGAGCTTCCCCTGTTTTATAGACCAGCAGCCACCACTGGTCAGAGAGGAGGAGGAGCAGGGAGGAGATCAGTGTATCATGATGAGTCTCCCGGCAGTCTAAGCCTATAGCAGCATAACAAAGAGCAGCCTGAGCCGCCCTAACTGTAAGATTCATCATAAAGGAAAGTTTAGAGACATAAGAAAGGTCCTGGCACAAGTCATGTATTTACCATGGGGTATAAACGTAGGTGTTCTATATGTCAGTATTATAATGTGTTCTCCTATAAAGTTTTCTGGCTCATTGGAGAATGTGATGGGGGCTGACCTAACAAAACCCATAAAACTATAAATGAAGCTGTCAGCACCTGCATGTCAATTTTTATTTATTTTTTTTAAAATACTGCATTGCAGCAAAAACTAAAAATGACATCTCTCAGCACCTTTTTTTAACAGCCACCACTCCAGGTTTAGAGAGCTGATATTTGATTCACTGTTTTAGTTCTTTTGTCCTTTTACCTATGTATGATTTATATTTTATGTTGTATTAGTCAAAGCATTTGGTTTGTTAATGCTTGTTTTAAGTAGTTTTCTTTTATTCCACTTTGTGCTTCTGCTTTCAGTGTGTCAGAGGAGGCCTTGGCTTTCAATGCCAATGTTGCAAATACTAAAATACTATGTGCATCAAGCCCCTATTTCCATTCATCATTTCCAGTCACTTGTATTTAAGGCAGTATATGAACAGCTTCAGACAATGACACATTATTACAATGCAACATTAGAGCATACAAGTAATTGCAAATGATTTAATCAATTGTAAGTAATTGCCTAATTGCACAATTACTTTGAGTTTGTGTCTTGTTAATGAATGGGAGAAAATTTTGCAAGTTCTCTTGTTATAGCATGTACAATAAATTAGATCTTGGATAATGTCAATCTAGGGTCAATGTATTGAGTGAGACCTAATCATCCTTATTCTAATTATGTAATGGCACCCCATCGTAAGCCTCTTGTGCTTTATTTAGACATAATTAGCAGCATCTATTTTCACACACACAATGTCATTTGCACATTTAAAGCTGCAGTTGTCTTTTCTTTCTCCTTACAGATCTCCAAGAGCAACAAATACAGAGACAATCACGAAAACAGTCTCTGTAAGTGGATGCCACCAAATCAAGTGGGCATTATGAGCCAGACAACATTGGAGGACAGTTGTCTCACTTCTGGAGAGACGCCTGAACAGAGCATTTTCATTATTTTTATTGATTGCTTGCAGGCAGAAGCTGTGATGCCAGCTCATTTTTTCAGAGTTTTATTTTTGAGTTCCCAACCAGATGACAGACAAGTGGCATGCCGAGCTTCAGATGATACAGAAGAGAAAGAGAAAAACAGGGAGAGGACACAAAATAAAAAGCACGACACAACCCAGAACACAGAGGGAACAACAAACAGTTAAAGAATCCCACTGGCAGTAACAGGCATCAGATACTGGAGAAGAAGCAGCAATTAATGTTCATTAAGAGCCAGTTATGTGCATTCATTTCTCATATTTTGTATCTTGAAATGTATGGTGCAGGACTGTATATATCTTTTATTTAACCATGTGAAATGCTTATTGAGATTAAAAATTTCTTTTATCAAGAGTGACTTGAGTGAGGAGCAGCATAAACATTGTTACAGCAATACACCAAGACAAAACAATCAACTTTCTTACACAAATAAATACATTAAAATAAATACATACAATAAAAGAAAATTCAAGACTACTAAGGACAGGTTCAATAATGATTTCAGTTCAATTTGAAGCAATCACTTTTCCAAAGAGTATTATTTTTGATCCTTTAGAATAGACATAAATTCCACCCAAGCAACAAGTTGTGTATCAGACTGTTTTGTCAGTCCTGTGAAATCAGGATTATTGCCCCTTTTTATCTGGATAACCCTGTCACAAGGTGTTTCCACAGCCCAAGCATCCAATTTCAGCTTTAAATCAAAAGTATGCAGGTATTCGTAATTGATTAGAACCGGTTGTTAAAGTCACACATTGAGGACTTTATGTAACTGAAACTGAAACTTTAATTGTGTTTCTTTCTCACAAACAAACCCTCTTTCTTCTTCCTGGCAAGGGAACATCTAATTTTCTTGCTTTTGCGGGATTACAGTGATCTGCTCTTGTGAATGCACCTCAAGAAGTTTGGTTTCATTACTGCCATGGAAATTGTGTTCACCGCTGTACTTTGTATGCAAGTCTCCTTCTTTGTATGTCTGCAGACTCTCACATTGGATGGCATTTATTTATAAATCTCTCCTTGGTCTGCTTCCATTTCATACATACATGTGTAAAACTCAAAAGCAATATGATCCGTGTTCTCAGAACTTCCTAGAAACGTTAGTTCCTAGAATCTTAAACAGCTTTTTGTTTCTTCATGGAAAAATTACAAAAGAAACTACACCTGAGAGAACTGATGTAATGACTGATGGAACTGAGGATAAAATACAAATGTAATTATCAAAAGTATATAAACTCAAAGATAATAACACTGAGGATGCAATAAAGGTCAAGAGGTTAAAGTTGCCTCACAAAAAGATTCTGCACGTTACGCATCCTAATACAAAGCACCCCCTAACATCAGCATTAGTGATTAGCATTAGCAATTAGCACATTAGGAGTAGTGAGCTGCCACTGAAGGCACTCAGGGACCAACACCGATCAGCACCTCGGTCAAGGGCACTGACAGGAGAAAACAGATGCGAATTAAATGAATAAAGATGATTTAATATGCAAAATAAAACTAGTGCACGGTCAAGAGTTAAAAGCTGATGCAGTTGCTGCTTCGAAGACCTAATATTGCCAAGTATAATCTCATAGTTCAGCAGTTCGGCCAAACAAAGCAGGGTGATACAAAGCATGCCTGGGACAAAACAGTGGTCTAATAAAGGGGCAATCAAGCAAAGCAGCTGTCTGATTCAAGTGAGGGGTCCAATGGAAAGGTCTAGTCAAGGCAATATATAGGTGGTCTTCCTATGACAGGGAGCTGCAGAGCAATCTAAAATGGATTGCAAAGGTGGGCAGACCATACAATGCCATGCACCATGCCAACAAGTTAGAAAGACAAACTAGATTGATTCCGGTTGTCATGGCTTCCATTCCAAATATTAGTTAGAGATTTTCTTGTGATCAGACAAGTAGAATTTAGGAAAGATGTTTATTTTACCTGCTGACAGTTTCGACTGTAGTTTCACCTTTTATCAGAGCTGTCAAAGGCTTCCTGATGTGGCAAAACATCTTTCCTCAATTGCACTAGTCTGATCAAAAGAAAATCTCTAACTAACATAAAGACAAACTGATTCTCAATACTGGAGCTTATAAAGCAAGTGACCTCCAGACCTTTTTTTTTTTTTACCAGTGGGGGTGCCTCTCACTTATCACAAGAGGTAGAAAAAAAATTTAGATAACTCATATATATATAAAACTTATCTTCCAAATGGTCATTCAGTAAATGGCTGCATAAGACTTTAAGTTGGAAATTTAAAAAAAAAAAAGTAAATTGTCATGACAAGGTTTTACAATAATTTCTATAAATCACAAAAATGTGCTGTTGGTTCATGACAAAGTCAGTCACTGTACTTTAAGCAATGACAATCCCACTATCTTCTGTATCTTTCTGTTTTCATCTCCAGGGACCTTGTTGCTATGTACATTGCAATCTCCATTTCTATCATTGTTCAGTAAACACATTATCACATTTATGGATATTAGTAGAGTTCAATTTGTTCCTTTCAGCCTAGAGCAGTCTGTAAGGTGCTGATTACAAAAACAATACATTCATGTTGTTTTGTGAGTGGAGGCAGCTTTAATATTGTGGTTTTAGGGAAAGATGAGAGTGTCTGTTGTCCCTGAGAGAGATTTTTCATTTGCATTTCCAGAGCCAGGTGGTAGAGCCTGGTGGCACTGAAACCTGCTCTGCACTGGATACAGCTGATGTGTTTTGACACCGCTGTCACCAGAATGCAGCCTGAAAGCAAGCAGAGGGACAGTGAAGACCCCAGAGAGAGTGACATGGAGACGGAAAAAGGTAAAGAGCATACAATACAGTGGGTGGCTACTGAAAATGAGGGGCATGGAACAAGAGCAAATACAGACGGGGGGGACAAAGTGTTGTAGTTAATTCACCTTCAAATTCTCATATTCTGCTGCTTCAACAAGATTATTTCAACCCTGTCAGGTTGCCCTGCCCTGTTATGACATTTTCATCATGAAAAGAACACTTTTCTAAATGTCACTTGTAGTTTTCAGGGGTTTCATCCATCATTTGGTGACCAGCAGAAAGAGACTGTGTAACAGAGATGGCTTGTCACAGACTCCCAGAAATCTTTGAGAGAGAGAGAGAGAGAGAGAGAGAGAGAGAGAAAGAGAGAGAGAGAGAGAGAGAGAGAGAGAGAGAGAGAGAGAGAGA
>JAPQRP010000016.1:28227685-28238965 GCA_037367295.1 Apogon hyalosoma | reverse complement strand
CACACACACACACACACACACACACACACACACACACACACACACACACACACCATTTGGCTTTTATAATATAGATGCAGATTAAACATCTTCAATAAATATTGATGTCCATTACAGGACACAAGATGAGTATTTTATTACAATTAATTAAACATATCTTTTTTTTTTTTTTTTTTTTTGGGGGGGGGCATTTTTCCTAAAATGACCACGCTTAAATACATCCTCTTTACAAATACATCCATCTTTATCATAGAAATGGGGTTGATTAACATAAGCAAACAACCGGTTTCCTGTACAGCACAGACTCCAACTCAAACTTAATGTGTGGATTCAGTAGACGATGGCAACTATCTCTTGACAAAAACAATCACCAGAAGGGAGACAGATTAACTTTAGAGAGCAGTCAACTTTACTGTCCAACTTCACATATCCTACTATAAAAGCAGTGTGCATGCTCGCGACTCACTCAGTAACTTACTCAGTTCCAAAGTCCTGACTCCAAGGTGACTTTACCTTCAGTAAGGAAAATTATATGACTCATAATTCAGAAATCTACACTGCAGTAAATGCATATGAAACAGATGCTGAGCCAACAATTGTTATCACCAATTAAACTGTAACTATGTAATCAATTACAGTATAAATGCTAATGTGTGCATACTTCAGGGTACAGATATTTTGTAAATTATCTAGAATGTATTAACATTAAATGGATGAATTGAATGAATAACTTGACTGCTGATCCCTACATAAGCACGTGAATCTCTGTTGAACCTGATGATACAATGGTGGCGATGGAATTATTCAACTACTGATGATTTGATACTTAAACCCCAAAAATGGGCCAAAAATACTTTATACTGTGTGGCCAGTTTTACAGTTTAAATCAGGAGGGTCAAACTCATTTTAGTTCAGGAGCACAGTACAGCCCACTAAGATCGCAAGTTGGCCCGGCCAGTAAAATAATAACATGATAACCTATAAATAATGTTAACTCCAAACTTTTCTTTGTGTCTTAGAGTGAAAAAAAATGTAATTACATTTTAATAATGTTTACATCTATAAAATATTCCTTAAAAAATGTGACTAACAAGAACAATCATGAACAATCTGAGTTGGGTTTTTTTTTTCAGAAAAATAAGTGTAATTTGAACAATATTATGCCTCAGTTTATCATTTACACATGTACATTACAACTTACAGATCAGATCACTGAGGATTTATGAAAATTCAAAACATGCAAGTAGTAACAGGCAGAATATTGTTAAAATTGCACTTACTTCTCTTAAGACATTTCATGTTATTGAAATTTTTTCAGGTTATTCACATTTTTTTAATGAAAGGATAGTTTATTAATAGAAACATTTTCATGTAATTTTACTTTTCTTACTTCTTACACTAAAACAAAGAGGAAAAAATTGGAGTTGTCATTATTTTTAGGTTATTATGATAGTATTTCATTGGTCGGACCTACTTGAGATTGAATTGGGCTGCCTGTCGCCCCTGAACTAAAATAATTTCGACACTATTGATTATAAAGGGCTTCAGTGTCATTTTTGCATTTTATAAATTCATCCCATGGGCCACATGTTTGACACCCCTGGTTTAAGTCATCAGTAAGGTAATAAAACCACTGCAGCCAGGCTTTAAACAGGTGTGAAAAGGACACAGACAGGACAGATGTGTGTGTCTGAGTCCCATTGACAGGTAAATGTGTGATGAGAGGTGTAGAGAAAGGCGCCATCGGTCAGGTGAAGCCCTGAGGTGTTGTCTAGGGATATGATCGGTTCTGAAAGTGGCATAACGGAGGAGGTCAGAGTTGGTATCAGAAGGGAAACTAAAATGGTGCACACCAGCTGTAGCTGCTGAGATCGGCTGAGACTGCAGGGCTCAGATTTAATGACAACCGTGAAGCTCTCGCACCTCTCTCACAGTAACAGTAGTGTACCGGTCTGGCTGTTAGCACTCTTAACACTTTTATATCCACACATCAGGAGCTATTCCACACCAGAGCTGAGCTTCCTCATATTTTTAGGCATGACTGGTTTATTTCAGCTGTGATCAAGCAAGACTGGTTAAATAAATAAAAAATAAAAAAAAGGATCTTCTCTAGGTTTTGGCACACTTTTCTAATATGATGTAATGTAATAGGACAGAGTCGAATATATTAACCTGCTGGAGATCAGACAGAGACCTTTACGATGGTGACCCAAAGAGGCTCATGGGGATGCATGTCATGTTCCCACCTACACAGTTTAGGTGACGTTGGCCAAATGCCCTGTCACAATCTCAGCTGCTCTCTACACTCTAAAAGCCTCCCACGCAACTGGGAATCTGTTTGGACACAAAGACGCCTCTCCTCCCCTTTCCTGTTTTTAATCACTAATCAATTTTGTCTCAAAGGAATCACAAAGCTTTTTAATGGTTACAAAGAGGGGAAAACAAGCAGAGAAATAGATCAAAGCATCTCTATAACTAGCCAGGTGCAAAGCTCTGAGATCAAACCTTTTATGTGGCAACTCTTGCAGCTGTGTAGATAATCCACAATATTATAACCGGGCTTTGTCTTTAAAACTGGTGATTCTGCAGCTCAGTCTCAGTCTAAATGGACCAACAGTACATGGGAGTGGCAAATATACCGATCATATGTGAAACGTTTGATTAGTTGACTGGTGTTGTAGATGGACATATGGTTGTTTACAGTATAGCATCAAATGAAAGGCAGTTAGAGTTTAAATGAGATATTTACATATTAAAACTATAGATTTATGGGGCACAGTAGTGAGTAAACATACATACAGTACTACGCAAAAATCTTAAACCAATAGGTAATTATAATGATCACACAATTTCTCAGTTTCTGTATTAAGATACAATCTGAATATGATAAGTAGCCGATGTTCAGCAGTAAAGACAGGTTTTATAAACCAAAGATGTTGTATTTAGTATGACTTCTCTTTGCATTTAACATGTCTGTAACATTTTCGTTCAGACAATGTGAGATATATTGTATTCATTTTCTGATGTTTCTAGCTGTTTGTGCTGCTTCTTGTCATGGGGTCAGGGGTCACACTAAATAGAAACCTTATCCTTTAGAACCCATTTAGTTCAGTTTTGTGTGTCTAATTAAGGCTGTGCACATATTCCTTGTATTTTCATATTGTATCTGTCGAAAAGAGAATGAGAAATAAATATATTTGTTCATTTCAATCCTGCAAAACAGCAGAGTGTCATGCTGTGTCAAAAGTCAAGGAGTAAAAAAATATGTTTTAAGACGATTTTTTTTTTTTTAAAGCATATGTGTGGATTAGAGGTTCAGAAATGATTTAATAATTCTGGACAAATAGCCATTTAAGGCCAAAGATGATGGTCTTGGTCTTGGAGGGTATTAAATACTCCTCAAAATCAGCTTTGTGGGACTGTTTGCAGGCCTGAGGTGATACAAACTGACACATTCAAACAGGCTGGAGTTTATCGGTCATGTGATGCAGCCGACCTTTCATTTGTAATAATAAACAGCGAGGACAACAGAACAGCAGAGGTCTTTTAGGAAGCGGCTCCTGGAGTGCGGCAGGGTGGATGCTGATCCTTTGTGACAGCTGTTGTGTTGTTAGGTGTGGCTGTGCTAGGCTGTGTTGTCATTTCACACACAGAGCAGAGGCGCTCGATGGTTGCAGCTGAAACTGTGATTCAACTGTGTTTCTGACCCTTATGCTATAAAGCACAGGAGAGAAAGGTGTCTCTCTCACACTCACACCTTACATGGGGACAATACGTAGTCAAAATAAGAAGTGGCAGAGAAGGATTTACTGGAAATGATCATAAAAAAACCCTGAAATGGAGATGTTATAATTGTGGTGGCGGTTTTGAGCACTTATCGACTGCCTTCACTGTACAGATCTGGAAAAAATTAGGAGACCACTGCAATTTCCTCTGAAATCAACATGTCTGCTTGTATGACAGCCATTCTGTTTCTGTATCTGCTGAATTCCAACACAAGCACACCTTATTCTACTTAAAAAACATCTGATCTATGTCTTATTTAAGAAGGAGAAGTATAAAAACCACTACTGCGGCCATCACTATCTTCTTGCAATAGGACTAGCTGGGTGGCAAAAACAGTGCTATTAGTACAGCAAAAGTAATTGGAATAAAAAAATAACTATTGAAAGCTACTGGACTTCTGCTCTGACAATGTCCCCAAACTCTGAAAACTGGTTTTTCTATCAGGACAATGCTCCTTGCCACAGCTAGGGCAATAAAGATGTGGATGATGGACCACCAGATGAAGACCCTGTCATGGCCAGACCAAAAGCCTGACTAAGGACTAGAGATGGAAACTAACAATAGCTATAATCTCTTCATGTGAATCATCAGTTACTACAGCTTCTTTGTAACAGGTAGAAGTTATACTCCGTAATTTGCATTGTCCCTATCAAATACACTTTATACTTAAATAAATAAATAAAATCTCCTGAAACCGCTTTGAAAAATTCTGGAGGAAGATGGATGGTCACAAGCCATGGAACGTTGTTGAGCTTCTTGAATTTCTATGCCAGGAGCTGCTTCAAGTCATCCATTAGCAACGGTGGAGAGCCAAGACACGTGAAAGCTGTCATTGAAAATCAGGGTTATTCCACTAAATATTGAGTTCTGAACTTTTCCCAGGTTACAACATTAGTATTGTGCTTTTTAGAAATCAGTATGAACTGGTTTTCTTTGCATTATTTGAGGTCTGCATCTTTTTGTTTTTTTGACCATTTGTCGTGTTCTGCAAATACATGCCCTAATAACAATATTTTATTTGGAATTTGGGAGAAATATTGTCAGTAGTTTAGAGAATAAAACAAAAATGTTCATTTTACTCAAACACATACCAATAAACGGTAAAATCAGAGAAAGTGATAATTTTGCAGTGGCCTTTTATTTTTTCCAGAGCTGTAAAGTATGTTGTCATGCACACTTGATTTAGTTCTTGCAGCCACCACCCATCCATGTAATATGTCTTAAACCAGACAAGTTACGTTAAAGTATGAAGTGACATTTGGGAATGTCATTCTGTTCAGGGGCTGTGAAGTTGCCCACACAATGTGAGGTGAAGTGGATGATTTTGACACTGAGTGATTGACATTCTTTTTCCGTGTTCAGATAACATTATTTGCACAGAATAACATTTTATAAAGCCATCTTTTTTTCTGTCTCATTTGCTTTGACTTACTTCCTCTAATCTGTGATCTGTATTTTTTCACTGTGCATCCCTATCTTTTTCTGCTTTATGATAGATCTGTTCTGTCACAGTAGCGGCTTATCTTTGCCCACCAAGTCTCCCCTTTAAGGAATCACTCTTTCATAAAATATGATACGTTAATCGAAACTTTAAATGGGAAAGTGACTGTTCTCTTTCACAAAGGGCGAATTGTCTCACTTACCGTTGAAGTATTATAATCATAACAATCTCTGTGTATTTGTGTGTGTGTGTGTGTGTGTGTCAGCAGGATTACACAGTGAATACAGCTCTGATTTTCATGAAACTTTTTTTTTTTAATTTATGGATTTTCAACAGCATAACATGGATGTATCATACAGTGTGTACACTTTTGCTGTCCTTCTTAACATAAGTCCCCACCCCCAACTTACATATAGACATACACATGTAAATACAGTATATATTCCAAAAGACACCAGGAATATGAACAGGACACACATAGTATTTACACAAATGCTAGATGTGAAAATATAGCAAAAGCAGGAATAAAATCAATAAAATAACATTAAATAAAAATAAATAACAGTTCTACCTACAGTTATCTAGGTGATGAGTCGTGATTTGGTATTAAAGTCATGATAAAGTGCTCATTCTATAAATTTCTGTGTGTTTTAGAAAAGGCTGCCGTGCTTTATAGAATTTGGCAGTTGATCCTGCTAACATACATCTCATCTTCTTCATATGTAAAAACCTCATGATGTCTGCAATCCGCTTATCATGTGTGGGTTTCCTGTTTCCACCTCAAACCACTTTATGTTTTTAATAGTAGTGATGCCAAGGATAACCTCCAGCTTAGAATTAACCCATAAAGACCCAAACACGCACCAGCAACCAAAATCATCCACTGATCTAAAATGTTTAATACCTGTTGATCCATTAATCCTATCAATACATGTAAATAATTGGTGTAAAATACACGGTCATCAGATATGACCCATTTGGACGTTCAGAGGCTCCGTAGTGAACATGGAAACACCGTCATCTTCTACAACACTGATTCACCAGTAAAACCCATGGAGTTTGATCAATGACAGTGGACGGAGACGCTTGTTTTATGTTCATTTAATGATATGTTTTGATGAAAATGTCAGTTTTTATTCAGTTTTCTCTGTTTTTCATATAATAACCCTCAACTTCAGTCTGAGGTTTTAGGAACATCTACATGGTCAGTATATTAAATAATGGAAAATACCAGATTTTTACAGGAAAAATGCAAAATACAGAGGATTTTTTTAGGATAAATGGTGACAAATCACTTAAGAAAATTATTTGGGAACTACCACAAAAGTAGCACTGGGTCTTTATGGGTTAACATAATAAAATAATAATATATCGATGACTCCGACTGACAAATTAGAGCTAAGACCTTGGATATGGTAAAAGTCAGGTGACAACAGCTTTCAGCCCAGTAGAAAAAATATCTAACTAAAATGGGATGATTTCATTTTAAGCTGTAACTTCTGATTAAACCATTATCAGTTGAAGTTGTGACATCACTTCCTACTACCTGGGTTAGTCCAGTTCAGTCCTCTGTATTCTGTCTGCTACAATACTGTTTCTATGTCCAGTTGTCATTCAACCACTTCACATGTGATAATAAAGAACAGAGGACGCAGATTCAGCTGATAATTAAAGTTACGAGTCTTAAACAAAATATGGAAAAACAAATAACATTAGCATGTCAGCAACCTAACATTTGTACCTGTTACATCTGTTAAACCAGATCTTTATAGATTCCCCTGATACAGCATAAGACTTTAATGAGGCATTTCACTTCCTCACAGTGAGTGTTTCATTTGTCATCCATTTATCTGTACTGTCCATCTCAAGGGAAGATAAATAATGATTTATGTCAACACACAGCTGAGCACTAATTGAAGCAATGCACTGTTGTAAATGTACGAGGAGCTTAAAAAGTGTTAAATACAATTAAAATTGCCATCTACTGCAGGAAAAACACTGATTATGAAAAAGTTTACTCATTGTATTTGACACCAACCTGTGGCCAAATAACTTAATTTTTAGTCACATGTATCCCTGTGAGTTAATGGTATCAGTTTTTATTTCTTTTTTTTTTTTTTTTATGTATTAGCTGTGGTGATGGAGATCAGTTACATATTTTTAAATTTGGTTTCCATAATATGGAGCAGAAAAGAGACATAACAATGCCTTTGTATTTGGCTATATGATGTACAGCTGCTGTAAATTGGCCCTACCTGTTGCATCACCTCAAAATGACACTTTTATCCCAAAACAATCATATTTTAGATCTAATCAGGTGTTGCCATAATTTCTTTGTCTGTGAATAACATGTGAAAGATTGGGATAAAGATCCTCTGATTATTATGAGGCCGACTGCTATCCCAAAATAGTTGTTTGTTCAGGTAACTGAGCCACTTCTCCCACAGGACTCCATTAAAACAGATCAGCCACCGGTGTCTCTTCGCAGAACTCTGTGTTTACACCAGGAGATGCACTCTTCCACCTTTAGTTCTGTCTTCTTTGGCGTAATTTTGATGCTATATACAAAGGTTTCACCTCTCATAAACAGACAAAAAGATCAAAGAAAAAAATCCGTGCTTTTTGAGTCCAATATAGCAGAAAAATCCGTCCGTTGCTGCAAGATTCAGTTGCAATGGAGCAACATATTACCTTTCAGTTCTTATCATTCACTTGAGTTTTTACTGAATTTTTTTTACACACATATTCAGCTAAAAAAACAAACAAAAAAACAAACAAACCAACCTTGCTTGGGTACATTCAAAATATTACATTACATTTGCTCTATCCAGTCTTTCCACCATTCTGAGCTCTGTAAACAGTCCATTTATGCCACTTTTTGTCCATTTGTGCTTCCTGTATTTTAGTTCTTGTCAAAGTGAGTTCTTTGGTTGCACTAAATTCTGGCATCATCTCGCAAAGAAGAAAACGTATGTCATAATTTGTGGTTTGTTTGTGGTTTAATTATATTAAGGAACAAGAACAGGAATAGATTATTGGCTCTGATGGAAGTCTACGATCCTTAAGAGAGCGTTATGATGATGCAGTGGTACATTTACCCTCACACTTGATCATATACTGCTTATATCACATTCTGAAGTTTGTCTTTTTTAATGAATCAGGTCACAGCATGGGGACATGTTCTGGTTAATATGAATAATTCAATGATCATTTTAAAGAGAACAACAGAACAATTTTTGGGTAACACATTACTCATAAAAGACTCTAAACAATCACTAAATGATATATTGAAGGAGTGATATTTTCCTTTAAAAAAAGTGGAATTATGCATTTTAAAACATTTCCTTGTGGTCTACATAAACTGCAAATGCTCTGCTTGGGTCTGAATTCTTCATTCATTCAACTCCACAGTTTCATCTTCAACCCTATTTCTGAGTAATGATACCAGAAAGGTTGTTGAGAGCGCTGGCCCTTTAAATGCAAATGAGCTACTCCATGCCCCGCCCCCTCCATTTTGTTGACTGTGCTGCTCTGTCCCCTTCAACCAACAACAGAACATTTCAGGTAATCGACTCAAAGTTTGTTCATATTCATTGTCGTAAGTGGAAAAACACGAGCCCCTCCTTTAACTTGTTTATATGTGATTTTATCAAATATTACAGATCTCTACAGTATATTGAAAATATGTCCTAAAAAGCCAGAAAACTTTATTCTTATTTAAGTCCTTGCTGTTTTAAATGTATCTTGCCTTGGTCCTTTGGGCTCTATTGTCCAGTCAGGATTTTTTTTTTTGTTTGTTTCTCTATTTTCATTACACTTCAAATGTTTTAATCTTTTTTTTTATTCTGTTTCATACATTTTCAATAGTTCTGTTTCATCATTCCACCATGTCTCCTAATGTATTTCTGTTTTACTCTTCTGTAACATTTTTCCATTCTTGTTCCGTAAATTGCTTTGTACCAATAAAGAGAAAGAATAAAAACACTCGAAGTTTGGACATATTTTCAGTGTGGACTACAACTGCTGCTGCTGCTGACAAACAACTATGGCTCAGAAATGTTCATCAGAAGTCTTGACTTTATATGTGCAAATGTCATAATGTAACTAGTTATAAAACGTAACAAATTAAGCAGGAATTAAAACAGATTATAGAATTCCACTCGATTTTTGCCAAAATGAACATAAAGATAGCTTTGCAGCACCTGGAGGGTTCAAATTCAAACTTTCTGAACTATTAGGGTCCAAATACACAAATAAATGAATTAGACTAGACTAATTAAAGTGGGTTTAGCAAAATATAACCCCTTTAAGGTGCATTTGGGAGTCAGTTTCCCAATCTACACATAGAAAATAATGACCAACAATGAAAATATGCATTTACTGAAGGCAAACTCTTCTCCAAACTAGCTGAAAAATACATCTCATCTTTCACCACTACTTTTACCTCTACTACTGCTATACTATCAGTATCACTCTGTTTCCATTACCATCTGTGTATTTGCTGATTTAAGTGTTTGATACTATCAGCATGCACTGTGGCGGTTTACTCTGCAGCGAATAAAATGGAGGAAGTCAGTGATGTGACCGTCGAGCACCTGCAGACTGAACCAGGCGATAATGGAGCCAGACCTGAGGGAGGAAGAGCTTCCAGCACCGTGAGAAGCAATTTGAGGAAGCTCAATAAGTCATGACCCTGCAGAGGTTTTATCATACAGCACTCGAGCTTACTTTCATGTGGTGTGACAGAACCAGGAGGTGCACCATTAGGCATGAATTCCCAAGGTATAGCTTAGATCTGAAACCTAGGACACTATGTTCAGCTGGCAAATCAGATTATACCAACCATTTGCACTATACACTATATAGAGAGTATGGTTGTAGGGCGCTGTGATGCTGTAAAGCTGCAGAACCTTCCACAATATCATACATCTGTTCATTATTTTTTTTAATTAAGCTGTGCTAGGAAACACAATTAAACACAAATCCTGTTGTTACTGAGACTCATCAACGTTGCGGTGATTGACTCAGGATAAAATATACTCTGTGTTGTGCTATTAAAGGGTGCCTTAGCCAAGTGTGCTTCATTACTGGTACAGTGACTGAGTGTAGCTGACAGCTGGGGCATGGGAGTGCACCACATAGGCAGCCAGGACACTGCTACTTGGCAGGCAGGTCCTGACTGTCACCAGTGATTTATACAGTCAGGTTTCAAGTGAGCGCTTCTCATCAGTGTCTCTTTGCTCAACCAAGAGTTCATCTCTTTGTAGTAATGTAAAATGTTTGTGGTTTTATTCATTACTGTTAATTACAGCTTTGGAAATAATGAGTAGACTACTGTGATGTAATGTTTTAATGCATTATCAGCCTCTTATTTTACAAATCTTACCGATGCTTTATCAGATTTTTTTTTTCCCAGAGGTTGCAATAACCAGTTTTTGTTGATTCCAAGTCTCTTTCTTAGTGACTTCCTCACTGCCCTCCTCTTCACGAAGCATCAAAATGTCCATCTTTTCCTCATCATGCAATTGACATTTCTCGGTTAACTCTTAGTAGACTCTCACAACTCCTGATGAGAATGAGAAGAGATGTTTAGACGGTATTGATGAAACTAAATTACAGAACAAACACATGGACAGTGCTCGACGATTTCTTAGAAAATATCTGCTTCAGACATTAAATGTGCTAAATCTTACATACTTTACTAAGTTGAATCAGAAAACAAATTACAAAAGTGCCGGTTAGCTCGTGTTTTCAATATATGATGGTGTGTTATTACACATACAGTTGCAGAAAACATTATTTGACCACCCTTGTTTTCTTCAATTTCTTGTTCATTTTTAATGCCTGGTCCAACTAAAGGTACATTTGTTTGGACAAATATCATGATAACAACAAAAATAACTCATAACAGTTTAATTACAGAGCTGATATCGATCCATTTTCCATGGTTTTCTTGATAATAACCAAAAACACGTAAGTTCTTACATCAATATCTATGGCATTGTACTGACAAAAACAATGCTTTTATTCATTCCATGTTTTCTTTTCTGTCT
>JAPQRP010000016.1:28195024-28216031 GCA_037367295.1 Apogon hyalosoma | reverse complement strand
GATAGATAGATAGATAGATAGATAGATAGATAGATAGATAGATAGATAGATAGATAGATAGATAGATAGATAATAAGAATATATTACTCAGTTCAGGCCTAATAAATAAATATACTGTTGTAAGTTAAAAAAAAAAACAAAACAATATCTGCAAAACTGTAGACAGGACATATTCCTGGAGGATGTTCAAATGACTTTTTCCTCTACATGTACCCTTTCCTAATTGATTTATCACCATTTATTATCATATTAAGATCAACATTTCGCATATTTCAGTGAAAATCGGGTATTTTGCTATGTTTAATTTACAGATCATGTGGATGTTTATTAACTTTAACTAAAACACGTCTGATCACTAACATTACACTATAAATGCGCTTCAGCATCCCATCATTGTCCAAGACATGCACTGACATCTAGTGGTTGATCTGCATGTTATAAGCAGTAATGAATGGCACAAACACTCACCTTCAAAGGAACAAAAAGATTTGTCTGCTGTTGCTTTTCAGTCGTCTTACAGAATAATAGCAGATGTGACCATATCAGGTGAGATGTAATTTAAATAAACAGACACTTAGCAATTTGTGACCATGTTTCCTTGGCAGTCAGTTCCATTCAAAAGCTTAGTAATGTTAATTAAATGTCCACATACATTTGTACGTTGCTAAATACTGTGCAACCCTTGAAGAGTCTCATCAAGAGCAGCAGATGGCAGCATTGTTCAACATGATTCAGAAAAGACTCAGTCTCTAAAGTAGCTGAAAGAGACAACAGTCTAGTCTCAGTAAGAAAAGAATCATAAGTTCACACACAAAAGGGCTGATATAAACACCTTGTAACACACAGTTGATGGGAGTTTAACCAATGCCTATCTTAGGTTTTCATATGCATTGTACATTTAATCTAGTTTGTAGTTTTGCTGGAAGACACTGTGGTTCTGTGCTGTGCAACACTTTATAGGCTATGTGAAAATTATTATGAATGCATTAAATTAATTGATCAAAATCACAATATCAGTATCAGCCTATGCAATTATGCATTTGCAAAAGGATACAATGAGTCAAGATTCCAGATTTTTATATGCCATTTGTACACAGTCTAGGAGTTGTGGTGCAGGACTCTCTTGGAGTCAAGTAAAAATAAATAAAAAATGTAAATAAAAAATTAAAGGCCGGGGGGAGCATGTTCCTAAATGGAAAGTACTTAAAAGCAGTGTACGAGAATAATAAAAATAAAATAAAAAAAATATAGTAAATAAATTAGACTGTAAGACAAAAACTGTTTCATTGATGAAAACATACACATAATGAACCTAACCAGTACAGTAGCAACAGAGGATTATTGCAGTTCTTCCATAAATAACAAATATTGCATATAATATTACATGAAAAATAGGTCTGCTGATATTTTTGATCTAATGATATTGAGCAGAGATGTGATATGAACAATACATCACCAAATTATGAAGCCCTGTTATGTTCATAAACTAGTAAAACCCCAAAATTACAAGCGTTTTAAAAAATCCACACGTCCACCATGGATGTTACATTGATGGCAAAGCAGGAGAACAGATACTAGGGGCTATTTACATTTTCTGCATCCATCTCATCCATGAAAATCAAAAGCAAATCCTTAAACCCTTAAAATGAAGAAACAAACATGTTCATCAGGCAGACTGTGAAGTAAAATAATTGAATTTATCCCAGGATTGACATTTGTGGTAAAGTAATGAAGTTGTGTGGAAGGTAAATCCTTGGAGATTTCAGGTCTTTATTAAACATTCTCTAAAAATAAACCAAAAATCAGGTTGAACCAAGTCTTGTGTGTTTAATACTTCTGCTTGCTACCTTTTGATTTCTAACTTTTTTTTTTTAATCACTTACATATTTTTGATATGTTGTATAGCTTCGTGCAGTTCTTATGTTGTGATATATTGTGCAGTGGTATATGTTTTATTTTAATTTGGTATATATGAAAGACTTTGGTGATATGGCTTAAATCTGGCATAAAGCATAACAAGTTGCTGTTATTCATTCATTATTATCTGACATGGATGAGGTGAGGACAAAAAACTGTTTTGAGGTCAAGTTTGTTCAGATTACTTTTATTCACATATGAAACAAATACAGTTACAGTTACATGTTATCACATATGCATCTCATCCTTACAGTTATTCTCATAGAAGCTCATGTAGTATTTGGGAATGCCAACTGTGTAAAATGTAAAAATCCATCAGATCACACACACGTTTTGGAAATGCACAAATATTCAGCCCTTCTGGGGGAAGGTTCACTCAGCTCTCTGTGATGTGTTGGGATATGCAATCCCAAATTCTTGTCTTGTTCTTTACCTCGGACATTTGGAAGAAACGGTGCATAAAGGAGACAGATATCTTGTCCAGATCCTCCTGGTGACCGGGAAAAAGGCCACAACAAAGAACTGGCTTAAGACTGATGTTCCGTTTTACAAACAATGGCTTTCAATCATACAGTTGTGCTCATAAGTTTACATACCCTAGCAGAATTTGCGATTCTTTGGCCATTTTTCAGAGAATATGAATAATACAAAAACGTTTCTTTCACTCGTGGCTAGTGGTTTGGTGAAGCCATTTATTATCAAAAAAATGTGTTTTTAAATCATACTGATAACAGAAACTATCCAAATTATCCTGATCAAAAGTTTACATACTCTAATTCTTAACACTTTAACATCACTGACAGCTTTATTTTCTCCGATGGTAAAGCTGCCCATTCTTCTTGGTAAAACACCTTCAGTTCCTTCAGATTTGGGGTTTTCTTGCATGAACTGCATGTTTGACTCCTCCCCAAAGTGGCTCAGTGATACTGAGGTCAGCAGACTCACATGGACACTCCTTCACCTTCACTTTTTTTCTGCTGTTCGGATGACAGGTCGACTTGGCCTTATGTTTTGAGTCATTGTCATTTTGAAACATACAAGACCATCCCAAGCGCATTCAGTCAGGGTATGTAAACTTATGAGCACAACTGTAGATGACACTTGTCATTGAACATCTTACATATGAAGAAAATCTCTTTATAAAAAACTGTGGAAAATGGCTGACATTCAGGGAAAAAATGTGTCTATTAAGGGACCTAAACATATTCTGACACAAACACAGGCTGTTCTCTTTCTTTCTTTCTTTCTTTCTTTCTTTCTTTCTTTCTTTCTTTCTTTCTTTCTTTCTTTTGTTTCTTTTTCTGCTCCTCAACCTGAGTAGATTGGATTGTATTATACTGATAAAAATGAGAAATAAAAAATTAAAATTGTTAATAAATAAATAAATAAATAAATGTAAAAATCTGGATGTGAAGAGGTTATAGCCTCATGTTGCCTCTGGTGCGTGTGCGCAGTACCGAGCCTACATTTACCAGACGCCCGTGACGCTTCACTTCAGGGGGGTATCATGATTGACGTCGCTTTCAGCCAATCAGAGAGCAGAACCGGAACATCGGCAGGTCGGTCTGAGCCGAGGTTAGATTGAACTGAATATTATCTCGCTTGTCCTCTCGCCGTTTAAATATTCCGTCGGAGAACAGGTGCGTGCCAAGTGAATGCATAACGCAGAACCGTCAATACGCATGGGGCGGAAATAATGGAGACGGCTTGTATTCATCCTGCAGCTCAACCGGAGACGCACAGGTACCGAGAGAAACAGGCTTTACCCTATCACGCTGGTTTGTGGACTACTCTGTATTGAGATGGACCGGAACTTAGATGTCGTACCGAGACGTTGCGCGGTCGATGCACAATTCATTCAGTTATTGCACTGATTTTCACATTTGGGGATGTTGTCTGCGCTCAACACGTTGCCTGAACGCGAGGCTGGGACAGGTTACCGGTTCACTCCATCCGTCATGTAGGTAAGGAACCATTATTGACAATTTCTGAAGCGTGTTTTCATCAGAAGTGTTGTCTTTTTTATTTTATTTTTTAATTTTTTGCTGCACATCACATAACAACAGTGTGTTTGTGATTAAAATGATGCTGAGATGCTGGTGATATCCATGTGGTCATTGTTAGCATCAGTTCAGAATGCTGCACCAGGGCTGTCATCTTATTCCTATCAAGTGTCATCTCGCAGTATACATTTTTAGTTGATAAAATGTGTGCATCTTTATTATTTTTGTTGTTTGGGGTACAGAAAAAGCCACAGGCAATAGGTCTAATGGGCTTAAGAGGATAAGCTCTATAATCACCTCCTGTCCCTAGTAGGTCTGTGTATAGTTTGACATCATTCCATATCAATGCCAGTGCAGTACCACAACTTTAAGAACAAAAATTAAAAATAAATTAATACAAAAATCAGTAGTATTTTCCAAAATGCAGATTTCTTATGTGCACAGTGGCAGCAACAAAACCTTAATTTGTACCAGAAACATTGCTGCTCTGAGTCTCTGAATCCTCACCAGCTGAAGACTGACTGTTTTCCCTTTGGTACTTACGTGAAATCTGATAATGGAGCAAAAAGTGAGCTTGCAAACTTATCAGTTATCTTTCAGCTTTGTTTCTAAATGCTTGCCGCTCATGTTACTGTCTTGATACTAGTGTCATGTGTTGACCCTGGGTGTGTCTTATTGTATTACTGTAGACGGTAATTAGTTGACAATCTGGCGTTTGTAGAAGAAGGAGAGGAAGAAGATGTAGAAGCAGTGTTGATGAATGAGCGAGTGACACATGCTTCTAACACAGCACCACATATTTCAAAACAAAGAACGTTGCCATCTCCTAGAAGAGATTTAATAATTGCCGGTTGTTTGTGCTTGTCATGGAAATCCAGAGAAAGTGGTGTGTAAATACTGTATAAGTAGTTCATACCACCTTGTACAGTACAACAGACAGGAATATTCATCCGTGCAGATGGTTGGATTAATTAAGTCAGATTTCTTCGGATGAGACTCCATGTGCTGTCCAGCAGGCTGTCGTAGCGAGGTTGCTGGTACCAAACCCAAACATGTATCTGCCACTGACACATCAAGCAGATGGTTCCGGATCCAAACAGAGAGTCATCATAGATCTGATTTAATGTGAGTGGAGGTGAAATTCTATATACACACTAGAATTAAGCAGGGTTTTTTAGTGAAAGCATTTCCTCAGTTACACTCTGTATCCAGGGGTCTAAACAGAGGCTGACAACTTCTAAACATCCATCAACTCGGGTTAGAGGTTTGTAAATGGTGTGCGAATCCTGTCTGTCTGTGAACATCAGCAACCACACCGTGATCTGAGTCTGGAGCTTGAGTTGGACGGCGGCGGCCTTGTTTTTGAATGAGATAAGAGTTAGCCTACGGCAGCGGTGTCAAGCCCAGTGATGGACATTTAGACAGAAAGCGGAGAAGAAAATGTAACGTAAGTGTGTGGAGTGTAAAATCATTACCATGCTGCAAGTGAAAGATAAGGAAATCTGTCTGTTTCCCAACAGGAGATGCTGAAGGCGTTGTCTGCTAGTAGTAAACATAAATGTATTTTATACAATATACATGCTTATGCAAAGAAATTCACAAATACACATTACCTCATGCACATGTACATGAGTAACAGTAATCTTGTGTTCTTTCTGGTTGTTGGAAAATAAATATAATGACATAAACACAATACAACATCTTCCTTTTTTTTTTAGTTAGAATGCATATAAATATTGCAACTAAGACTGCACAATGTGACACAATCAATGATTAGTTGATATAAACCATAGCAGTTACATTTTGACTCGCATACCAGACAAATTAAAGCTACCGTACTCACTCATTCTTGATTATTTTTCACCCCTATTTCAAACCTTTGTGCAGACTGTCAATTAAGCATGAAATGAAATGTAAAATATTAATGTCTGTTTCTGCTCTGGGAACCAGTCTGTGGAATAATTTGCAAACTACAGTTTTCTGGTGCGTATCAGCCTGTATTTTTTTTTTTTTTAACTTTTATCTACACCATGACAGCAGTAGCCTTTCTTTTAGGTACGAGCTCCTCTTTTTGTCTCAGCTGCTTGGAAATATTCCTTCTAAGCCATGTTCGCTCTCCTCTGTGTTTGTTTGCATCATCTTCATGCAAATTTCCTCTCTGATGAACACCTTTTAGATATGGTAGATCTGCACTTTATGCTCTTGCTTTTTTTTAGTCACGTATCAAATGGCATTTTATGGTTTCTGTTTGTTGTAACGTTCACATTGTCTCTTGTTTGTGAATTGGTCTATAATGTGTATGTCTACATTTCTATATTTATATTATTTGCTGTTGAATTTCCCCAATGAGGCTTGCTAAACCCAATCTAATCTGTGACTATTACATGCATACATTTTTAATTTTGTGCTGTGGCTCAGGTGGGTTTCATGCATATCATGTAACCACAGCACCTGGATTAGACCTTTATATACAGTCTATGGTTCGAATCAAGCTGTAAAGGATAAACAAATATTTATCATTGTACATGACGTACACAACACTATATTTCTTTTATGAAATTCTAGAAGCTGCTGGCTATTTGTGTGCATGCTCCTCTTTGGCTGAAAGCAATTCCATTCTGATTATACTTTCATAAGCCTTTCAGTCAACAAAAACCTATAATTTCACTGAAGTAGAAATCCTGTTTGTCAGAAAATTATGTATTTCATCAGAAATATTGTGAAGCATACATTTCATGCCAGTGAGATATCTAACCTCCACAAATTGCCTCTGGTATGAAAGCTTTGCAGATGGTCTAAGTAACACTACTGATGAAGTGGGAGAAGACGTAAATGGGAAATGAGTGTTCACTTATCCTTTGAAATGGAAAAATGTGGAGGGTCTGGGCTCATCGAATGTGGGAAGTTGAGTTTGACCTCCAGTGGACTCACAGCAGCCTTTTTCTGTGGATCTGCGTGAATAGTCCTTGGAATACAGAAAAGATAGGGAGAAAACGTGCTTCCGGAAAGTAAAGATATAAAGAAGCGGAAGCTCAGGGTGGACTTCACAAATGCTGTAGTGTATAGATTCATAGAAAGAGAGATTGGATTTTTTTTTATAAACTTTCTGCAAAGTTTGGCTCAGTGGCCAGTTGCTAATATTAGGCTTCTCAAGTGGAAATCGCTGTCATTGTGGGAAAATAAGAGCTTAAAATGTAAAGATAGCACCTAAAATTGCCATTTTTTTACAGTTTAATTCTAGATTTATTGATAGGACACTTTGAGTTTAATGTATTCTGATTATTTATTTATTTGTTTAAGTATTCTTATCTTGGCTTATCTAGTTGTGAATAAAGCCAATTATAGATCATAGTATTGTTTTTGTTTTTTTTTGTTTTTTTTTTTTTTTTAACTGGGCAATGATACCAGTTATCAGATTATTGCATCAGCCTTTAAAATCCCACTATTCTAACTGTAGATGGATACACTTATTTCCTTGTTTTTTTCCTGTCTTTTCCTTGTATGTTTACAGATACAGTATAACAGAGATTTACTCAGGTTTGTGTAGGCTTTACTCTCACAGACAGAGAATAAAAGCATTATTGTATTATAATTACACTCAGCTGATTATAATGCTGGTCGCAATTATGTAGGCCACAGAGAAAATCAATACGTAAATCTGTGATTTTAATCTTCTGCATTTAATTTCCCTCACAGTGGTTGGGGATGAGTACTGCATATCATTCTAAAGCTCAAGCTCATCTCTGCTATCATTTATCTCTTAACAGCTCAGAAAAATGCATTATACTAATAAAAAAGTAGATGAATAAACAGAGAAGTACAAAGAATATTGGGTGAAACAGAGAGTAAAGATAAGCACAAATTACAAATATTTATATATAGTTAAAATATATGGAAATAAAATACTGATATGAGCAATATTTTGTGTATTAATGATAATACACTGAACAAAAATATAAACGCCACACTTTTGTTTTTGCTCCCATTTTTCATGAGCTGAACTCAAAGATCTAAGACTTTTTATATGTTCACAAAAGGCCTATTTCTCTCAAATATTGTTCACACATCTGTCTAAATCTGTGTTAGTGAGCACTTCTCCTTTGCCGATATAATCCATCCACCTCACAGGTGTGGTATATCAAGATGCTGATTAGACAGCACGATTATTGCACAGGTATGCCTTAGGCTGGCCACAATAAAAGGCCACTCTTAAATGTGCAATTTTATCACACAACACAATGCCACAGATATTGCAAGTTTTGAGGGAGCGTGTGATTGGCATGCTGACTGCAGGAATGTCCACCAGAGCTGTTGCCTGTGAATTGAATGTTCATTTCTCTACCATAAGCCATCTCCAAAGGTGTTTTAGAGAGTACATCTGGCCTCACAACCACAGACCACGTGTAACCACACCAGCCCAGGACCTCCACATCCAGCATCTTCACCTCCAAGATCATCTGAGACCAGCCACCCAGACAGCTGCTGCAACAGTCGGTTTGCAAAACCAAAGAATTTCTGCACAAACTGTCAGAAACTGTCTCAGGGAAACTCATCTGCAAGCTCGTCCTCCTCATCGGGGTCTCCACCTGACTGCAGTTTGTTGTCGTAACCGACTAGAGTAGGCCAGTGTTCACATTCGATGACGTCTGGCACTTTGGAGAGGTGTTCTCTTCACGGATGAATCCTTGTTTTCACAGTACAGGGCAGATGGCAGGTGGTGTGGGTGAGCGGTTTGCTGATGTCAGTGTTGTAAATCGAAAATGGCCCATGGTTGCAGTGGGGTTATGATATAGGCAGGCGTATGTTATGGACAATGAACACAGGTGCATTTTCTTAATGGCATTTTGAAAGCACAGAGATACCGTGATCAGATCCTGAGACCCATTGTTGTGCTGTTCATCCATGACCATCACCTCATATTGCAGCATGATAATGCACGGCCCCATGTTACAAGGATCTGGACACAATTCCTGAAAGTTGAAAACTTCCCAGTTCTTGCACAGCCAGCATACTCACCGGACATGTCACCCACTGAGCATTTTTGGGATGCTCTGGATCGGCGTATACGACAGTGTGTTCCAGTTCCTGCCAATATCCAGCATTAGCCATTGGAAGAGAAGTGGACCAACATTCCACAGGCCACTATCAACAACCTGATCAAGTCTATGCAAAGGAGATGTGTTGCACTGTGTGAGTCAAATGGTGGCCACACCACATACTGACTGGTTTTCTGACCCCCCCCCAATACAGTAAAACTGCACATTTTAGAGTGGCCTTTTATTGTGGCCAGCCTAAGGCACACCTGTGCAATAATCATGCTGTCTAATCGGTGTCTTGATATGCCACACCTATGAGGTGGATGGATTATCTCGGCAAAGGAGAAGTGCTCACGAACACAGATTTAGACAGATTTGTGAACAATATTTGAGAGAAATAGGCCTTTTGTGAACATAGAAAAGGTCAAGAATAAAAGTGTTGCATTTATAATTTTGTTCAGTGTAAATACTTTCTAAATGCAGTAAATTCAATATGAATATTTTTGGCTGCACTGTCAGAAGATGGAGTTGCTGAATTTTAGTGACTCACATGGTTAATTCCCTATGATGTAGACTTCCAAAGAATACTCTTCATTCTGGTCATGCTGCTCATAAAATCATAGAGCTCACAAAGAATGACTGAATGAGTGTTTGTCCTTGGGGCTGCAGTCAGCTGAGGAGTTGGCACAGGAAGCTGGATCAGCGCTCGCCTAAAACCAGCTTTTAGGACTTTTCTAACTTTTTAACAACAACTTATTGCTCACCATTGTGTATTCTGATGGAGACCTGAGTGCTGTGATTGTAGACAGAGGTAAACAGTTACTTATTTTACATGATGTATTTTTAATTGACATTGTTTTGTTGAAAATTGATTCCTCTTTGACACAACTACTACTACTGTACTACTACTGTTACTACTACTGCTACTACTACAATAACTACTACTACTAATATTACTAATACTACAACTAATACTACAACAACTACTATTACTACTACTGCTATTACTTCTATTACTCCTACTGCAACAAGTACTACTAATATTACTATTAGTACAACTGCTACTACTATTACTATCACTACCACTACTACTGCTACTATTACTACTACAACAACATCTACTACTACTACTATTACTAATACAACAACTACTACTACTATTACTTGTACTACTGCAACAGCAATAACTACTACTACTAATATTGCTAATTCTGCAACTAGTGTAATGAGTATACTAGTGCTGCTGCTACTATTACTACTACTACTACTACCACCACTACAACTACTCCTACTACAGTTGCTACTACTGTTTCTACTAGAACAACTACAATAACTAGTACCTGATCTTGATTAAATCAGTTATTCTTATTCCAAATGTGATAACTAAAGATAACAAAGCTATTTTCCAGTCTTTCACTGACACCTTTCATTGAGTATTCACAATCTGTAGGTAATATGTACTACACTAATCAAATTTACTTATAGACATGAACATGAACCCCAATGAAGAATAATCTTAAGCACCAGAGCCCGTCAGCTTGGCTCAGAAATGTTCTAAAATGTTCCAGACAAACAGTCTTGTGCTTGTGGGTTGTGACGTATTGCCCAGACTTGGTGAGGAAAAAAAATCAAGGTGGAGGAAATTAATTTCAGTGACACTCTGCAACCCATCTGTTTATGTGCTTTCAGCATGTCCTTAACTAGTTGATCATAATTTGGGCCTCTATCATTTCCCAGAAAATGTTGTGCCACTTGCACAAATGAATCCCAGGCTATTAATTCTAGAGAGCTGAGCTTTGAGGGGAATACAAGATCCCCAATGATGCATTCTGGGGTCCAGTGAAAATAGAAGCTTTCAGCTCTGGATCAGTTCAGGAAATGAAAACCATTTGAATTTTAATCACTTAAAATTAACAGCACTAAAACACTGGTGTGATGCAATGCTAATGGATACAGTACTGGGTGTAAGTGTTAAAACAACATGAGGTTTGTTGTTTTAGCAAAGCTATAATGATCATATTTATGCATTTCCAAGTGTGTGTGTAAAAAAAAAACAACTGCTTTTCCTGGTAGAGGATGGGCAGGACCTGGCCTCGCCTATCAGACCACACCCAACCCTTTAAGAGGATGGACCAAGCCCAGCTCATACCTTTTCCTCTGTTAGATAGAGCATGTGGCCCAATGACCAAATCAGTAGATGCATAGTTGAGTAAGTTGTACTTTGTGTTGTGGTTATTTGACTGAACTTCCTAAAGAGTGGTTTGGAGTTGTATTTTTAATTGAGTTGTTTTTCCTTTGTTTAAGCTTTTCATCATCTTAATCCGAAATAGTGGAAACATGTAAATAATCCTGCTGAAGATTGAAATAAAATCATAAAACCTAATCCCTGACCGTGTGCCAGTGCTGAAGCTTGAATCGTCTCAATTTCAACCAGCCCTTTACATTATCCTAGTTTTTACATTGTGTATCAATATACATACAACTATAATATATAGGAGAAAAATATGAATATAATAGAAGCTGTATGGTATATGTGCTCAGCACAGAGATAAAGCAATAAAAGACAGCCCAAATCTGAGGACATATTTTGGGACATGTCAAAAGAAGCTTGGTATAATAAACCACAAGATGATTTAGGAAAACCTTAGAGAGTTGATCCAAGATGGTCCAAGATGTACTAAACCCAGAGGTCACACTAAATACTTACATTACCTGTAAAAGCCATTTACATCAGACAACAAACAAAGAGACTGAGAACTAGATATGTAAACTCATTAAAACCCTGGAATGCAAAGCTTGAAGGGGATCTGAGGCTTTTGCACAGTACAGTATATATTGACGTAAGAATAACTCAAAATCCTGATGTGCTGTAGAAATTCTGATTTCAGGTTTGGAATCAGCATACCTAATATATGTCAAATCAGGCATTTTTCTTCCATAAGCAAAGTCATTGTTCTCCTGTTTTATCACTGAGCTGCGTTGTGTTTTAAAATAAAGTGTAAAAAGTCACTTTGTTAGTCACATGACTCACTCGTGATAAACTAAAAACTACTGAAGCAAAAGTTGTTTTTTTTCCAGTTTCAAGTTTGAACCTGGGACTTAAAATATTTTTATTTTAGTCAAAATTACTATTGTATCAATATTGTAAGTATTTCAGTTAAATACATTTAAGCTAGCAAAAAGTTTGTTATAAATTAGTTTTTTTCTACAAATTGCAAAATACTGGTGGTGCAGTGGTTAGCACTGTTGCCTTTCAGCAAAAGTGTCCTCGGTTCAATCCCTGTGGGTCTTTATTATTTATGATTTATTTAGTAGTTGTTATTACATACTCCACTAGAACAGATACATTTGTTCATTTTCTCAAGGTGGCAAGAACAAAGTTAGCTTTGGGCAGGCACTTCATACTTCACAAGAAACTGAAATGCAGAACTCCTGGAAAGCCCTCTGCTTTTCTGAGTCACACAGTAGTCGTCGAACACTACACAAGAAAAACATTCTGCCAGGATCTTTTGTATGTTGAGTTTGCATGAGCTCTCTGTGTTCTCCAGGTTCTCCGGCATTCTCCCACCATCTAGAAACATGCAACTTAATAAGTTAATTGGTTGATCTTAATTTTCCATTTGCGAGAGGACGAGAGTGACTGGTTGTTTGTCTGTACTTGTCAGCCCTGTGATGAATTGGCTACACATCCAGGGTTTGCCCCGCCTTCACCCGTTTTTAGTTGGGATAGGCTCCTACACCCCCACGACCCCCTCAAGAATTAGGCGGTTTGGAAAATGTAATGAATCAATTACAGAACACTCAAAAATTAAGTAAAAAGCATATCTTAAGTCAAATACTGCTCATCTGTGAGTCTGAGAAAGATAATTACTGCTCACTTTTAGAAGAGACCGATATTGATCTATTTTGCTTCCTCTTAGACGTGTACAGCTGACATCCTGTTTTTTATGTGCTGATTGCTTTAGATCATCACAGCTGAATGATTTTCACCTTAAATCACAGCAGTGTGGTTACATGAATTATGAGCGTCACTGTCATCAGTTCCTAATTTCATTATCCACACAATGACAAAAACAGCTATTCTGAAGGTTTTTGTTGTTTCCTTGTCGTTTCCCTCTCACAGGATGACGACTCTTGGTCAAACCTGCTCGGTCTCCTCCCTGTTTCCACGCACAATCTCCGGACTTCAGATGCTTCATCAGCAGACCGTGCACTCCTGAGCACTCCCTGCTCCCCCCGCCCCACCCCCGTTTGGCTGGGCTGCTGACATCCTGAGGAGGTGATGCGACGGTTCGTCTACTGCAAGGTGGTTCTGACCACCTCTTTAGTCTGGGTGCTGGTGGACGTGTTCCTGCTGCTCTACTTCAGCGAGTGTAACAAATGTGACGATAGGAAGGACCGCTCATTGCTCCCTGCCCTCCGAGGTGAGTCCGACACCTTTCATTCACAAAATAGACTCAGTAGGGTTCTCAGGATTTTCCGGGTTATACCAAGCACTGAATATTAGTGCCAGGCTTGACAGCTTCATTTATTTCTTGGACAGATTTTACATCTTTGAACTTTCTGTTAACTGAGCCATATCCATGAATTTTTTGCATTTTCTCTTAAAATGTGTTATTGCTCAGCATGAAATAACCTTTAAGCGGACAAAGAGGCTATCAGTGAATAAATTCTATTAGAGGCAATTAAAATGTTAACCATCAACTTTTCAATGAGAAGAGAAAATGGCTAATTTTTTGTGTTGAAGGGAGAACATTCCAAACCTCTGACATGAGTAATGGGATTTTGAATGAGCATTAACTCATGTTAATATATTCCTCCACAAAAAATTGTTCACAATCGGATTCATTAAACATATTTTAATTGTGCAGTTTAGTTTTACCTTGACTACTATTCTGCAACTCTGTTCAGACTGCTGCAGAAGTGACCCAAATCTGATATTTACACCCATATGCAACAATGAACAGCACAAATCACATGGCATTAGATTTTTTTCAGTTCTCATCTGGGCCACGTGTATATGTGGTTCCAAATCAGATCCAGATCTAATCTTTTTCAGTGTGAACTATGAACAGTCACTTTTTTTTTGCACCACTTTAAATGGAGTTTTGTCACAACTCTGCACTTGACAAGCAAAGTCCAAGTCCTTTGTGAAGCGTACACATGAAAACGGCAATGACTTCAGGTCATCATGTATTATAAAACCATTTGATAGTACAATGAATTTTGGTAATACTTGCATATTTTAGCTTAAAACGTGGTTTTGATGCACATTTTGTACTGGTAGTGCAGTATTTTTACTGTTTGTAGTCACTACTGTTTGTAGTTTACTGTTTGTTTACTGAGGGAAATAATCTAAACTATTCTAACTTCTCAGGTTTTGTTCATGTGGTACAGTTCAGGACTTTGACCAGTTCACACTGATACCTGATATTCCCCACATATTAAAAAATAATGTGAACAGAGAGAAAAATCAGACTTGAGAAGTAAATCAGAACTGAGCTCAAAGGCTGATAGTGTGAATTTAGCTGAAGTGAAGTGACAATCTACTTTTCAGATACTACTGTAAATAGTTTGCAGTCAAATGGCATCTAATTCATGTACATTTGTATATTTGACAGGCTTTGTGTGTGCATATGTGGATTTATGTGTTACTGAGATTAACCCAAACTAGAGACCTTCGTTAGGGGTTCATTTCCTCACATGCACTTAAGAAGCAGGCCTTTAAGAAGCTTGCTAAGCTGCTTTTAAGGTTAGACTGAGACTGAGCTGCTCAGCTACTGTGACTGATTACCATACAATAGACTGATGTTACATTGGACTTACTTGGTCATATGTGAATATAGGAGCTACATGTGGAGAAAATTTTCAGACACTACCGTAGTTCAGATGTTTTAAGAGGCAGATATCAAGAGGGAAAAGCACCAGAACTCCTTCTTGATGCAGCCCTTTCCTTTCCACCCAAATCAAAAGACTGAATATGAAGATAGATGAGCTGTTACCGTTTCATGGTTCTATAGAAAAGTGAAGCCAGAATATCAGTTAGAAGAGCTGTTGATTCTCTTATGAGCCATGGAGTAGAGCGATAGAGTTCAGAACAGTTCAGTCAGTTTATTTCAGTCTGTACTGAAAGTTTCCCAGAGTTAATACAAACAGAAATCAACAGCAGGGTCACTGAGTTGCATGGAAAAACATGACGGTATTGATTGAAAAGGTGTAGGCTGAAGTTATAGCTCATTACACCTACCCTTTGTATTTATTAAACCAAGTGGCTCAAAGCAATCCTGCAAGAAAAACAGTCTTTCTCCATACATTTATA
This sequence comes from Apogon hyalosoma, assembly GCA_037367295.1. Taxonomy (NCBI): domain Eukaryota; kingdom Metazoa; phylum Chordata; class Actinopteri; order Kurtiformes; family Apogonidae; genus Apogon; species Apogon hyalosoma. The sequence goes on along the minus strand of JAPQRP010000016.1, from coordinate 28,200,756 downwards.
TGAAATGTTAGCTAGTTACCTATAGAAATTAAAAATAATAAAAGAAACAAAAATTCCAAACATTTTATACAAGAAACACAGAGATCATGCATTACTTTTTGTTGAAAGCTACAACAAACAACTGCAGGCCTTTATCCAGTAAAAAGGATACACAGCTGACTATTTAAATCAAGGCGAGGGCTAATAATTTTGACTCCGGTAGTTTTTGTCAAATAATTTTGTTTCTGTCGGCAAAGTAAAGGAATCTAAGCATCGAACATTTAACCAAGATTTTTGAAAAAGCTGTGTTGAAGAAAAAAGATTGTACCTGTGTTTAGCAGCATTTGTGAAATACTTGCAAAAAATTAGATTTTCATTAGGGGGCTAATAATTTCATGTATTGTTCACCACCTTTTTTTTAAGGTGTCAGTTGAATAATACATTCCTTGACAAAGACATTCCACAAGTTTACCTCTAACAGATCTGCTTTAATGTCAAATACCCTATGAATACTGTCTGGAAGTAAATTATTTTACTCTATACATTTATCTCTGCACTTTTAATTCAATCTCAATACTCATGAGTTTCCACAGCCTGTAAACTGCATAAAGAGAAAGTGCAAAAGTCAAGTTTTCCCTCTGACTGCTTGAATGCTGAATGGTAATTAAGGAATTTTTGTCCATTGATGCCAAAAAAAGGTTAACATTGTTCATTCAGTTCACTGTTTCACACTGCCCTTTCCAGTGAAATTACCTTGGCTATTACGTGAATTATTGCCTAATATAATGACATTGATGAACTCTGCCAGCTGTTCATGCTTTGCGAGTTTATCAGAGGTGTTTTATTGCAGGGAACTGCTGGCTAAAGATGTTAACTGGAGCAAAAATCACCGACCCAAAGGCTAATTTAATGCAATATCAATATCTATGATTAGGGCAGGTTGAAATAATGAAACTTCAGTATTTATTAGAAGCCTGAAAAGCCTACAAGTATGGGTTCCAGGCTATTTCTACTGCACCCGTTATAGCCAGAGAGTCTGGGATCCCACTTCAGCCATTACCTGGTTAATAATGACCTTTTAAAGAACGTGTGCATGAAATTCCTGATCTTTTTCAGAAGGAACATTATTGCCACTTGCTCCTGTCTGATAACACTTAATGTGGGTTTGACACATTGAGTAATGTTATTTAGAGTCGTGGTGTTTGTGAATATGTAAAGGAAATGTTCCCAAACCATTTTACTTATTAGGATGTCTTTTCTGCATCAACTATTTTGCTATACTTACAATACTATGACAGCAATATAATCTCACAATTCAATGAAGTCATGATGTAACCTCATGAAATGATGTAGCAGAGTCCAGTAGAATATAATGGTGAAAATATGAAGAGATATTCAACAGCAATTGAAGTGTGATCAGAACAAAAGAAGTAACAGTGGAAAAAGCCATGAAGTAATAGTGGGAAATAGTGGAATATTTTAGAATAATCAAATCTTTTGGTGCAATACGAAGATTATGTCATAAAAAAGGAGAAAATGGGCTGTCTCCGTAGACTGTATGTTAGTATACAAGGGATGCAGTACAATTGAAAGACAGCGCTGTCCATGAACTGTGCTCAGGTTTTGTTGTTCATGAGTAAAATTCTGCATTGAACACCAGCCCTCCAGAATCTTTTTTTTCTCCACAGAAACAAGATAGACTTCAGACTTAACAATGGAACGCAACAAAATTATCCACAAATAATACATTTTTTATTAGATTTTTCGATCAACTGTAATATTTTTTTATTCTTATTTTCTCTTTTACATCCTGGATTTCGACTGTCAGGTAGTAAATGGCACAAACAAGCATCAATATTAGCTGTCTTTTAATTTAGTATTGGCTGTATTTCTCTATTTTGCTCACAGCAAATGACTAAATTTTGTGTAGATCAGATTATTGAAACTTGCATTCTTTATCTGGTGTCAACAGTTCTGACGGTAGTGAAATAAACAGCATAGGTATAATTATAACTGAAATTCATGAGAGAACATACAGAAATTGTGGTTTAAACAATCAACTACTAATTTATACTAGGAAATCTGGCTTGTACCTTTATACATTCACTGTTATTTGATACTTTTTCAAAACTAAGCCCCTGTGCACTGTAGAGTTTGTAGAGTAGAATCAAATTCAATGTTTTTCACAATTTTCAGTAAATCAGTGCAGTGTGTTCACAGTATGACAATGAGGCCGAGCATTACACAGCAACATTGTGCACCATACAGACAATAAAATATGAGTCCCACTGCTGGGTGACCGTCATTTGTGAACTTCAGTGCATCTCTCTTTCCAAAGTTTATCCATTAAAAATAACTAGGAATCTGTCTATCAGAGAAACTAGAAAATGCAAGCTCATCTCAAGAGGAGTTTGCTGACAGCCCAGAGCTTTGCTTGAAAGTGGCTGGATTACTGCTGCATTGTCGCTAAATTGCTGAGATTATATGATGTTTAAAGTTTAAATGAAGCTGAATGAGAAGCTGAAACATGTCCATTGAAACAGAAGCTTCAACAGTTTAAGTAGTAAAAAAAGAGAGGCTTAATCAGAAGCTGAAAGAGCTTAATCCAAAAAACACTAAAAAGGTTTGAAAATGTATAAGTAAAGTATGATTCCCAGTTGGACGGGGATCTTTCTGTGTAGTCAGCCAGTTCTCTGTGCTGCACAGGTTTTCTCTAAGTTTTAGGTACAGTTTTATTCCCATCAGTCCCTTTGACTGACCGGGGAATAATCTATATACTGATGGAGATCTGGAGTTGATCCCTTTGATGGCAGCTCACTGCTCTTAATGTGCTAAATGCTAATGCTAATGCTAAGTGCTTTGTGTATTATGCTGCGTTCCAGGCCGGTTTTTGAGCCCGCAAGTCACAACTTAAAGCCACAACTCACGACTTTGTAGCATTCCAGGCAAGTGACACCAAACTGCCTGAGGTGGTAGCTAGATATAAACAAAGCAGCATGGCGGACCGTACGGGGCTTATGCTCACTTACAATCATTTCCATTGCCAGAGGTAGTTGCTTATTTGAGGGAAACAGAGGAGGTGCATAAGGCAAGAGAAGCTGTTATATCAGCTGTTTATGTTTCATTATTTGTATATTTGGATACATATTTGGTAGCAATTTATTCTAGGTAACACTAGAGTAGCTGCTCATTATGCATAACATTTGCAGATAAATAACATCAGAGCAATACCTTGTTTTAATAAACAATTTGCATAAACGCAGCATCCGTGGGGGCCACCATTGTTGTTTCACGGGCTATGTGACGTCAGAGCACAGAACTGGGAGTACATTAATCTAGTACGAGGTCACAGGTGAGAAGTCATGGGTTTGACTGCTGTTCCAGTGCATTTTCACGGTAGAAGGTTGGAAAAATACAGGTTATACAGGTTGCCTGGAACGCAGCATTAGTAATGATAAAATGCCAAATTTCCATATTGGGATAAAAGAGTAAGTTAACCTCTAAATCAAACAATGGTTCTGATTTTTAATGGCCACCATAGGGGAGAGTGAGTTGAGGTGTATTCAGCTGGCTGCAGTCTGCAACATCACCTTTAAAATGCATGAAAAATTACACTCTCACCTTTAATGGTAATGTTTAATGTTAGCTCCTTGTCTGGTGAAAAGTAAAAAATGCTGAAAACCGTGTTGTATGCCGCATGCCTGTAAAACCTACATGCGTGTTCCTACTTTTTCAGTGTGGTCTGATAAATTATCAGTTTCTCCTTATGAGAGCTTATGAAGTGTATTATAGGGAACATTAGTGATGACTTTGTAAAGCAGTAGACGTTCTTTGTACTTATTTTAGCAATGAGTGGCTAGCATTAACCTGTATTGGAAATTGGAAAAGCCTAATCAGTGTTTAACAATGTTTTTTTTTGTTGTTGTTGTTATTGTAGAAGTCTCCCCATTAACTACTTATTTATTAATTTGTTTATTTTGTTGGTTGATTCTGCTTTGGTATGTTTGTATTTGTATTCATGGTGGGGCAGTAATGTGACAAAGGTGTGCATTTAATTTGACTCTGGAATGCCTCTGTTTGTTGTCTCAATAAAAAGAAAATTAGTGGCACTGGAACCTGATGTGAGGAGACTACTGTTTTCATAATAATTTTGGTAATGATGAAGCCAGTCAAATGAATAGGAATGTTAGTTCCATGACGTTTCCACACCCTCAAACCTTAGCTGTCTGGAACTTTGGTTGTTTGTGTGTAAGCATCACTTCACTTGGTCACAGAAAAATAGAAAGATACTAGATTGCCCCGTTGTATGAAGGTGCACAATACAGCAGCATAACAGTTCTCTGCTGAGTATTTGTTCCTGACCTGCTGTCCTCTGTGGGCAACACAGGTTACACTGTTGTATAGTTTAAAACCAGGTGTATCAGACTTGCAGGAGGGAGGCGGAAGGAAACGGAAGGAAAGATTGGAGGACAAGGCAGTGGACCGGGCTGAGAGTATGCCCTGAACCAATCAGCCTTATGCATAGACCCTTTTTCTGCAAGGCATATGAAATTCAATGTATCCAGGGGTCATTGAAAGCCATATGGTAGAACTCAAAGCGCAATCTGCATACAGATAAGTGGCTTCGTCCAGCTTGATAAAAGGAAACTCCGAGCTTGCAAATGGGGATCAAAGAGAGCGGAGGCAATCATGAAGCTCCCTGAGCATATGTTGATCACAGAATGGTACGAAAAAGAATTGCATTGTATTTATGTTGGTAGTTTACAGCAGTAAATGTATGAACAGTTTGTGTAAATTTTGATCTTATAAATCACATAAGAGACACATGTGGCCCTTGATTTGTTTCGGTGTTAAAATATAACTAATTATACCACAGAGGACCCCATTACCTGTGAGTGTAAGGGGAATCTTTTCACTGTAATTGCTTGGTACAAAGCTGCAGGCAGAGACACTGAATTAGATTGATTGACCCAAGGACAGACAGTCCCTGTTTTCTTCCCAGATGGTCATAGTCATCTTTTATAACAAATGCTGTGTGTCAGGTTTGAAAACTAGAGTTTGTTTCCTGAAGGTCCTCTGCTCGGCTTCGTATCGCTACGAAATACTACATTTGATTGTGTTCAGCCTTTGAAGTCAGTCACGTCCATTTGTTGTATGTATGTCACAGAAGAAATGAGCCTCTTCAACACGCGTCATTTTATCTGGGGACATGCTTTTTAAAAATAACAAACTATTGCAACTAACTCTTTGACGCTAAATAAAGGTTTGCATCTGTATTCCTGAGCCCATGGAGCTTTATCACCTATAGACTGATGATGGTTCTTGATATGGTAACATCACAAGGTTAGGCCTGCACCCAGATTCCTTGAATCTTTAATTTCTGTTCTGCACCGTGGAGGCTGGAATATTTAACCATCACCCTCAGTCTCACAGGCAACGCAATACTCGCCGTTCAGTGCAATAGTCTTGTTTTTCACTTCACCCTGTACATATATTTTATTACCTCATATATACCCTTTAAATGTTGTATATATTTCTTCTTTTTGTAGTATAGAGTTGGCCTTTTTGTATATATCAGTATTTATTTGTAGTTTTCTATATTGTCAGCAATTTTCAATATATGCTAAATAGAACAGAGCTGCTAAATTGATTTTCATTGAGCTTGTAATGGTGACGATAAATTCTATTCTATTCTATTCTATTCTATTCTATTCTATTCTATTCTATTCTATTCTATTCTATTCTATTCTATT
>JAPQRP010000016.1:28167552-28182734 GCA_037367295.1 Apogon hyalosoma | reverse complement strand
ATCAGCTCTGAAATGAAACTACTATGAGCTATTTTTGTTGTTATCATTATATTTGTCCAAACAAATGTACCTTTAGTCATACCAGGCATTAAAATGAACAAGAAATTGAAGAAACCAAGGGTGGTCTAATAATTTTTTCTGCAACTGTAATAGGCACGGCAAGTTTATTTGTATAGTACATTTCATGTACACAAATAAGTCAGTGTGCATTTCATTAACAAAATGAGCATCCAGAGGAAAAAAAAAAAAAGCAATGAAAATCTAATTATTAAAACATATACTTAGAAGAGAATGCAGGACACATAAAACAATACCAGACAAAACAAAATAATTTAGAAAGTCTATATTAAAATGGGTAAAATAATATACAGTCCTCCATTTAATTAAGACTTACAGTGCAATAAGAATAGAGTGCAAGTTCTAGTGGTCATTCATTCAACATTATACCTGAACTGAGAACTGTTTGAACCTGGATTTAAAGATGTCTACATTTGGGGTAAATTGAAGCTGTACTTGTTGTTTGTTCCTGTTGTTTGCAGCTTAACGGTTAAACGCTGCTTCTCCAAGTTTATTCAGGGCTCCACTAGATCTGAGTCCATAGATATCAGAGTCCTACTCGGTATATACTTAAATATATCATTGATGAATTCTTTCTTAAACCGTTCATTGATATTTATTTTTTTAGACTTGTAGGAGCACTTCAAAATCTGTTCTCCGACAGGGAGCCAGTGTGAAGATTTTAGCACCGGTTTAATGTGGCAGCAACATTCTGAATCTTCAAGGCTTTATCCATAAGTGCTGAAGCTGAACCTTTTATTTGGGTCTTTCAGGACAGCCGTGGTGTGCCCTATTATTGACGTCATCAGCGACGAGACGTTTGAGTACATGGCAGGATCAGATATGACCTACGGTGGATTCAACTGGAAGCTGAACTTCCGCTGGTACCCTGTTCCTCAGCGGGAGATGGATCGACGTAAGGGGGACAGAACACTCCCTGTCAGGTGGGCAACGATTTTCACTCCAGCTTCAAACAGTTAACTCTCAAAGACCTAAACAAGCCACAGCAGATCTACTGATTTTTTTTTTTTTTTTTTTTTTATTTGTTTATTTGTCTCAAACTTTGAAAGAAAAAACAAACTTAAAAAAAAAACAAACAATAAAATCAAGAAGTCACTTACATATACACCCATCAATGGTCATTAATCACAGAAAAAGTAACGAAATATAATGAACTCGTAAACACAATTTGAGAAAGAACAGAAAGACAAAAGCTTATCTAGTCCTGCCCCTTCCTTACTTTCAGTGTCAGATTCATAACCAAATATATTTCCTTCATTGGCTATTCATCACATTAAATTAGAGAACAAAGAATAACTAGTCATAGCACCTTTATATTGGTTATATCGTCAGTGTGCAACCATTCTGCCAGAAATAAACATAAATAAATGGTAGTCACATGACAACAATTTAAATGGTTAAGGACCTTTGAACCACTAATCCTGTCAATGCATATAAATAATTCAGGTAAAATGCAGTTTCTCATCTTTTCAGCAGCATCAGATATGACACACTTCTATGTTCAGAGGCTCTGTAGTGAATGTGGAAACATTATCATCTTCTGCAACACTGATTCAATAGTAAAACCCATGTAGTGTGACAAATGGCTGTGGTTGTAGATGCTTGTTTTTATGTTGAGTTAATGATGTATTTTGCTGAAGAAGTCACTTTTTCTTCTGTTTTGATATGATAATCTTTGGATTTACTCTGAGCCTTAATGAACATCTTCAGGATCAGTGAATTGAATATAAGAAAAAATACCTGCTTTTCCCTGAAAAATGCTAAATGCAGTGTATAATATTATGATAAATTGTGATAAATAACTTAAGAAAGGATAAATGCCACAAACTAAGGGTTACTTTTAATGCAATATTTGACTGGTCTTCTTTACCTAATTTCTTTCTGTTAAGGAAATAATCAGAGAAAAGGTGAAATGGTACAAAACAGGTGAAAAGACATTTTTGTAATTTCAGATTTTCTCATATGATCTGAGAATGGATTTATCATTGATGACAGGAAGTGCCAGAGAAGGCATCAACATCTAGATTTTTTTCACAACCTCCATCCCATTTTTAACTGCAGATTGAAATAGATCATTGTCCCTTCTGAATCCCACTGCAAGCAGTTGAGTTGTGATTTTGCTCAGTTGTAATACAAGCGTGTATGAGCTCATTTATTTAAACAATATAAAAATAGAAACCCTGCACACAGTTCCTTTTTTGGCCACACAAAGCCAAAGTAGGCATAATTTGTCATCTGTATGCAAATCACTCCCAGCAACAAACAGTATTCTTAATTTAGAGCTGACTTCAACAATGAATGAATAAAAAGATAAAAGTAATTACTCCTCTAAGGCTTTGTTTCAAATTGTCAGACAAATAGGTCTTTTATTTTATTCTGAATATTCCTCTGAGTTACTCTAATATGGTTAATGAATACAGCATGAGGAGATACAGTATTGCAAATGGATTTTGTGCTTTTTGTTTGTAACTGTTGAATCGTTCCTCCAGGACCCCCACCATGGCAGGAGGTTTATTCTCAATAGACAAGTCGTACTTTGAAGAAATAGGAAGCTACGATCCAGGGATGGATATCTGGGGCGGAGAGAACTTGGAAATGTCTTTCAGAGTAAGTGATACAAAACCAGAATCACAAATATGTCGAATATTTACATAAACGCTATTGTGTTGGTTTTTCATTAGTTTTATATTCCTATTTTTTCTGTAACAACTTAGTTTTAATTTTTATGTTTTCTTTTTTTCTTTTTTTTTTTACATATTTAAAATGAAATGAAACTATACTTTATATTGAAAATGAGGAGGGATGTGCTTGAGTAATCCATTAGCCAAAATAGTGATTAAAGTTCACAAGAATCACCAATTTTTTTTTAATTTTAGATGGGGGAGATACTTTGTAAACTTTTATTTTACTTCATAGAGATGTGGATGTAATGTTTATGGTAATGTTTTTTTAATCATTTGTAGCTGACGTGTTTAACAATGACATGATGACTAATGGACTCAAATTGGTTTGATTATTTTACCTCAAAAAGGAATTACAATGCCTATACCTGAAAAGTAGTCACACTGACTACCATTTAAACATACCAACATGTATTTTCTTTTACATTTATGGAAGTTTCTGTTGTAAATTCATCATTTAAAAACTCACATATTAATATACAGCTTTGATAATAATATAATGGACTAATGTCACGAACTAGTGAAAAGTCAGCATTTATCTACATGTGACATCAGCCACCAGGGCTTGTGTGTAATGAAGTATATGTAAAAAATTTGCTTTATGATATTGATAAAGAAATAAACTCTATTTAAATTAATGATAACAAAGGCCCACTTTTCTAAATGTCAAGTTATATTGAAAAATGATCAACTGATATATCAAAAACAGAATCTCTAATGGTCATATTAACAGGCTGTGTTTGACTTTCGACAGAAAATAATGATTTAATTATTATTTCAGAAATCTATAATATGTCTTAGAGTTCAGATATTATTACTATTACTAGATATTATTTCTATTGTAAATATTCCACTGTGTTGTACAGTTCAGTTAATCTAGAAAACAGCTTCAGATTTGATTTACATTAATTTGTAATGACTGCTGAATGACAGCAATAATTATGACAAACTATTCAGCCTATGCACTTGTTTTGTTCTTAAAACTTTATATTTGAATCCACTTAAATGCAAAAGTTATAGCTGAATTTTATCAGACAGGTTAATTTTCCAGTGAAGTGAACTGTAAGTGAGGATCAGGATGTAACAAAGCTCTGATAATGTGGCACTTTCCGTTATATTGGCTATTGAATCTTTTTCATGCTGTCGTGAAATATACAAATCCACATTGTGTTTACATGTCTGCAGATCTGGCAGTGTGGTGGCTCTCTGGAAATCATCACATGTTCCCATGTGGGCCATGTTTTCCGGAAGGCCACCCCGTACAGCTTCCCTGGAGGAACTGGCCAAGTTATCAACAAGAACAACAGGCGCTTGGCTGAAGTGTGGATGGATGACTTCAAGGATTTCTTCTACATCATCTCACCAGGTACGAAGCTGTGATGAGACTCTAATTGTCTTGACTGTCTTTTCTAAATTGAGGAAAATTGGAATCACACAAAGCTAGTGATTCTGAAGTGGCATGATTTCTACATGTTTTCAGAGTTTTAGAGAATGTACAGTTCAGTCAGAAATTTAAGAGATGTTTTATTCATAGTGCACCACAGCTCAAAAGCAGATATGAATAGTCCTCATTAACAGACCTCTGTGTGCTACTTAAGTGCTTGATGATATCACATCTAACACACTGGTGTGTGAAGAAAAGACTTGTCTGCTCCTTTTGATTCTTTTTCCTTTCCTTTTCTTCCTCACTCATTTAAAATGTATGTTTCATTTTTATTCTTTGGTGATGCAGTGCTGTTTTTGTCAACCATAAATACTAGTTTTGGCTGTGTGAAGGTACCAGTAAAGGTACCAGTTAAGTGATGCTTTAAACTTGTGTGTGGAAATTAAATTTGTAAAGGTACATCATCCACTGTAGATCTCCAGAGTGGCTTCATCATGCCTGAAACCAGAAATGTGAAGATGATGAAATGATTTTAATAATTAAATGAACTGTTACTGTGGTGTTTTTCCTAAAGGCAAAGTATGTAAGATTTCCTGCTTGTTTGTAAAGATAACTGTTCAGACTTGGCTTCTATCTTCTGTTCAACAAACGCTCAGGAAAGAGCAAGCACTAAAGTGGGGAAAACCCATGAAATAGAAAAGTAAACTTTTACTTTGTGTTTGTTTTCACACCTATTTTGCTTAAGAGCACAGAAAATTGCCCACATCTTTGCAAAACTCTAAGGGAATGTTCTAGGGGGAAATACAACTGAAGTATTCACTTCCTCCTTCCTCCCATTCTGTTAGTCTGTGAGAGGTGTCGGTTTGTGCTTTGCCCAGAGTTTTGTCTGTCAGGCAGAACTTTAGTCCATGTAAGAGGAACGGAGTGAGAGGAAGAACTTCATTTTTATGTCCACCTGCACAAGCTGTGTGATCCTGTTACTGGCTGGAGGTACAAACGCACCCTTCCTGAGAACCATCACAAACACAGAAATACAAGAGGAAAATGGAAAATACAGGGCAGAGGGTAGAGTCTCTGCGGGTATTTTGTGTATTTGTTCATCCACTGTGATCTGTAATTTACATGTGTAAATGATAAACTGAGACATAATATTATTAAAATTGCACTTAGTTTTCTTAAGAAATTCAGTTGGTTCATGTTATTCACATTGTTTTAAAGGATAGTCGGTAGATGTAAACATTTGTATTGAATAATTTTACTTTTTTCGCTCTAAAACATAGAGGAAAGTTTGAAGTTGGCATTATTTATATATTATTATGTTATTATTTGACTGGTCCGGCCCACTTCAGATCAAATTTGGATTAATGTGGCCCCTGAACTAAAATGAGTTTGACACCCCTGCAATAAACTGTGAGTCAACAGCAAAGTAATGCTGCAGCATGGCTGTAACCATGAAATCCATTCATGCTGCACATCTTTGCTCACATGATGTTAAATTAGCCTTAGACGTTGCCAAGGATTTTCATCATTTTTACTTAAGCTGCAGTGGAAGATTTGCAGATTCATCTAGGCCTTTTATGTTCATTTATTTTTAACTCCAACTCAATTGTACGGCATTTTGTAACCTGAAGGGCGTGCATTTTCTTACTAACTCGCTAATGGGTGAAGTTTAAATTGCAGTGCAGTAAAGTAACTAAAATAAATGTATAACATGTTGAAGAAAATACTCAGAAATCAACTTTATTATAGTACTAAGAGTAAATCATTACTCCTTTGTCTGCCTCAAACACACACGTAAAGAACACGTAAAGAATAAGACTTAGCGGACGGATATGAGAACCACCTCCATCTGTCGACTTTTTAATGTGATTACCCTTTGGCAGACTGCAGTGTCCCGGAAATCTGCTGTTAAGTATTTCAGATGCCAGCCGACCTATAAGGGATCATCCGTAATCTGACGATCTCGCGGCACAAATTGTGACCTTCTCGTCTCAGTCGAGCTCGTATTCTTCACGGCCAGGTGTGGAGACGGAGCCGGGGCTTGTGATGGATGAGTCTCGCTGTGCATTGTGGCCGCAGAATGACTGTCTGCTCCTGCAGGACATTAGAGGGAATGATCTCGGCCACGCTGCTGCCAGACCTCGTTTACTGGCTCAAAAAGAACACAGTATGTTCAGACTGAGTTTGGGAGTGGCATCAAGTGATCCTATTAAAAGTGCATCCCTCCTCGTCCCTCCTCTACACTGGCGATTTCCAGATCAAAGAGGCTATTCATCACCAGCAACATGTGATGCTGAGACCCTACAGAGGGAGAGGAGAAAAGGGGAAATTGAGAGCCAGGGGAGAAGGAGTGGCCTTCAGCTCACAGCTTTCATCTGCTAACTTGAAATTTCTATCCCGGAACGAAAGTGTAAGCCGTTACTGTTATTACAGAAGGTGCTGTTGGCATTGTGTGGCATTAGTTTGATGCGTAAATATACAGCGTTCTATGTCGTACATGTTGACTGATCTTGAACTGCATTTCCCTCATTGCAATCATGCTCTTTCATGATAAATTAGCCTCCTGGATTTATCTACAGCAAGCTATGAGTCCTCAAGAGGCACTCTGGGGAGAAACCATCTGCCTAATGTGTTTGTAAGCGTCTGTGCCCAGTAGCTGTCTAATCCTTCTTCAGTCTTCATTTTCATCAAGGCTGATACATCATGCTTTCTGCATTTGGCTGAAGTTACATACATGTGGCTCAGAGCGCTGCGCAATTGTTGCATCCGTACGTTTCCGGCTGATGACTTCCCTTTAATCGTGCCACATGTGTATAAATAGAATAGTCTGTGTTTCGTGACATCATATCCTATTTGCCTAAAATAGGTTATTCATGCAAGAGTTAATAGAAAATCCCTTCAGTGCCACCCACATAGCCTGTGTTTTTATTCAGGGGTTTTTAAGGGTCCCTCTGGTGTCCAGTTTTGGTGATGCAATAAAAACAAAAGTCATCTTCATTCATTCATTCATTCATTCATTCATTCATTCATTCATTTTCCAACACCCAGACAGTTGTAGGTACGCTGGAGCCCATTCCAACTATCATACACCCTGAATGTGTCACCAATTCATCGCAGGGTTGACCTATACAAACAGCCGTTTGAATTAATTTTTTTTTTTAATTTCAGTTATGTGCCAAACACAAACATATAAAGAACATACAATTTACACAATTGGTAACCAAAAAAAGAAGCTGAAGCCAGAGCCTTATTTATGCTTCTCCTACTTCCATCTTTTGAATTACCTGAAGTTGCGGCACATAAAACATTAACACAAATTAATCTACATTCAGTTTCTTAAGTCCCTTAGAGATTATTTGACCTTGATAGCCACTGAGAATTTAACAAATTACAGCTTTTTTAAAACTCCACAAGCTACACACTTTTAATTCATCATTCAACCGATTCCATGATTTGACACAACAGAAACACAACGATATTTAACATTTGTTCTTACTTTACATGTTTCAAACACAAACAGCCCTCTTAAACTAGAATTCCCTTCTCATCACTTCAAAAAAAAAAGTAATATAAACAGGAAGACTCTTATTTGCACGAAAAATAATTTCCATTGTTTTTAAATATACAATAGTGGGAAATTTTAATATACCAGATCCTACAAAAAATTGATTACTTGATTGAATACAGCCAGCTTTATTTATTACTCTAATAGCTTTTTTAGAGTTTAATCATAGGGTCTATGTTAGTTTTATACACATTGCCCCAAATTTTCACACAGTATGACATATTTTAAAGCTCTTCTTAAAACCCACCTCTTCTCTTTAGCTTTTTCACACCATATCAGATGTTGATTTTATGTGCACGGATATTTTATCTGGGGTGGACAGTCTATTTATTTATTTATTATGTCTCATTGTGTTTTTATCTTAATATATTTTTAAAAAATCTTTTATTATGTTTTATTGTGTTTATTTTATTGTACAGCACTTTGGAAACCTTTGTGGTTGTTTAAATTTGTGCTTTATAAATAAAAATGGATTGGATTGGATATATGACATTACAAGGGAACAATACAAAATATGCACACATTTCTTGTTTAACAAATCACTAGTTTTATAAAGAACTGCAACAGCCTTGGTCATTTTACATTTGATATATTCTATTTGTGGTTTCCAACAATCATCAACAATCATACATTCATTCTCATATTCACAACTACAGGCAATTAGAATGACCAGTTGACCTGTTAAAGTGAATGTTATTGGATGTTGGGAGGAGGCTGAGAACCCAAGGAGAACCACGACTGATCTTTTATTTTCTAATCAAAACAATATAACTATAGAGTGGTACATATAATTGAATTGCTGAGGGGGGTTTTTGTGTGTGTGTATGTGTTTGTAGGTGTGATGCGTGTGGACTACGGTGACGTTTCTTCCCGTAAAGCTCTCCGCGAGGCCTTGAAGTGCAAACCCTTCTCCTGGTATCTAGAGAACATCTACCCAGACTCCCAGATTCCCAGAAGATACTACTCACTTGGTGAAGTATGAGATTTCTTGTACTCTGATCTCCCATTATGCGGTAAATTCACTGCCTCCCTCTGCGTCGAGTCAGATATGTCCTTGCTCCTGGGCTTTGTGTTCAGGAGACAACATCACTGCAAGATTAATCTGAAAATCTCAGGATCCGGCTAGGGCTGAATGGAACGAGATAAAAACAAACATCCCCCAGTTGTTCCTGTCAGACATGTATGATAAATGCACCAGGTTGATTCGGTCGCATGTTTACACAACTATAATAAGCATAAGAAGTAGATTATATATAGCTTAAGCATAGATTTTACACAGCTTTACAGTACCACAAAGCAAAAATATAATAGTAGTAATAATAGTCAGATGGTTAAATTGTCCACCAGGAAATCTACAATTTTGTGGAAAGTGTTTATTTCTTGTTTTGTTAATTGTATAGAAAGGGGCATTTTTGTCACAGAAATGAGGCATATTTCAGAAACTTTAAAGAAAGGAAGTAAGTGACAATTTACCAAAGAAACAGAATCCAATCTAATCCAACTTTATTTATAAAGCATGTTAAATAACAAAGTTGTCCAAAGTGTTGTAAACAGACCAATAAAATACATAAAACACAACAGAGGCACAGTAGAACTATAAAATAAGTAAGAAGAGTAAAATATGAAGCAGTAAGGAACTAAATTATTGCTAATCTAACAAAAAAAAAATCCCATTAACTGTTCAGGAATTATAGCTATCAAACAGTCATACTAACCAATTTACAGTCCTTCCATGTTCAGAAGCAAAGCACACAAAACCAATATTGTAAAATAAATGGACAAATACAATAGCAAATCTACATTTTATTGGAATATGTTTATGTCCTACTTAGTACACTATATAGAAAAGGACCCAGAGCTAAGGCCTGTTTCAGAAACTTAAAAGGGTTGAGGAACTAAGTGAGGATTCTAATTAATTCTGTTAAGACAGTACTTTAGTTCCTTTGAGCACTTTTTTGCTCACTCAGAAAAATACATTCCTTACTTCTTGGTGCTCGTGGCTCCATGTCGGTATCAGTGTGGCGTGTGGTGAAGTCAGAGCTGACATGCAGCCTGTGACTGTACGATAGATGGAGGCCATTTAAGAGTAATTTCAGTTGAAGAGCTGATGGTGAAATGAGCTTGTAATCCTCCAACAGTCATACTGCTGAGCGTAAGAGGATTTTTCATCTGTACTGCAGTACGAGCTGGTTCTGCTCTCTCTCTTTCTCTGTCTGTCGGTGTCTCTTAGCCACTGCAGCACCTCAGCTCCCATCTTCCTTGAAACTAGACTTTTCCTGACTGATTCTCATCCTCCATAGCACACAGTCAGCCGTTCTTTAACAGCTGGAACCATTAGGTTTTATATCGCTTAATTATGAACGCTGTTCTATTCCTGCATGATGGGCATAATAAGTTGCTTAGGCAACATATAGAGCCAGCTCAGCTTTACTGCTGTGAATGTATGAGTTCATTAGAAAGCTGAGTTGGCTATAAAGTCAGTGGGAGTTGTGATAGCTGGGTGACTCAGAACTGTGCCGTCAATTCTAACATCAGTTTCAGCTCTCAACATGCAGGTGATTTATGGAAGTTGAATTACTGTAGAATTGATTGCTAGCACAATAGCTGTTATATGTATGATATTTTCTTCAATTCTCATGGAATTAGACTCAGAGACAGTGCATGTATTTCACATGATCACTATCTAGCGATTTTTTTATTTTTTTTTTTTCAGTCACGACTTGACATGTGAGTTAAAGTGGCTGTAGTGTGTGGTAAAGTTGACAGTTTAGTCTGTCACTGTTACACCACAAAGGCTGTGAATGGTGTGTGTGATCTAGCTTCAACATTGCAGCATGTGAATCATAATTGTTGACATCAGGTCGGTTGAAGTGACTAAACCAGCAAGCAATAAAGAAAAACAGTAAACAAATAGACAAAAGCTTAAAAGTAATGCAGTCAGAGCTCAGGACACTAAAATGAGACAATAGCAGTAAATAGCATACATAAATTAAAACACAGTTTCAGAGAGCTGGTAAATATTTAATAGGAAATGTTAAGCAAGGTCTGACTGTGTTGTATTTTAATAAAACATGTTTGATTTGCTGTTAAGACATACAAGCTACACTATTGTATCTCATAAATGTATAAAAGGAATTACAGTGATTCTTTAGTTTCCTTTGGCATTTTCTCTTTTTCTGTATAAGTTTGACCAAAATGTGAGATTTTCATGCATGACCTGCAAGATAAAAGGGACTCGACTAAACAAATGGGGCATTTAGCTTTATTAGTGTGTTTAGCTCTGTTTGTATTCAAAGTTCCATTAGTGATTGTAAATAAAATGCAAATCATGATACCACTACCATATTTTGTATATTGGTCTGATGTGTTTGGTTGGTGCCAAACATGACACAACTCTCCTCTAATACCTTTCAGGTTCATCCACATAGCATATATCAATTTTGTAACTGTATTTGTTAGTAACTGGAGTTGTTGACATGTTCGAAAAAATCAATCAATCAATCAGTCAATAAAGAAAATAGTAATATCATACAAGCAGAAAACAACAAATACAGTGTCTGTATTTATTCAAAACGGAGTAGGAAGAAGTAAACAGTAATTTACTCCCACCCTTCCCCCATAAGTATAGTCTTTTGAGGTTCATCTGAATTTGTGAAGTCTGCCTCAGGATAATCATGTATTATGATTGGCGCTGTATTAATACAACAGAATTGAATTTAGTTTAAGTTAATTCAGTTAGTTAGTTCAGTTAATTTAGTTCAGTGAAATTCTTCACACCTATGCGCACATTTGTATATTTACATACATACACAATACGCATATACACACACACATTTATAATACACACGTTTACATACATATATGTGTGTATGTGTATATATATACGCACACGGTGGATAGATAGATAGATAGATATGATCACGATAGATACAATAGACCCATATAGACATACATGCAAACCTGAATACATACAGATACACTGTTGCCCATAAAATTGGTATGTTTTCAGACACATTCCTCTTTTTATTCCTGTTTATACAGATCATTAATCACATTTGATCAGGTGTAAGGATCACATACTGAGTACCAGTTACACTTTATCTATCAAGAATAAATTACATTGTCACAGTGTATCTGGGAAAAAAACAAAACAAAACTGTTGCATTATGTTATTTCCAATCAAGGCAGTTATTTATTGTAAAAAGCCAAAACTTTTACTCACTGGGTCTCAGGAGGATGTTTCATTCCAGCTCTATGGGCAACATTGTACATATGTACACATACACCAAAATAACAGAGGAAAGCAGTAAACACCCAGTGATAATCAAACACCTTCAATTCTGTATTTCCTGAAAATATTATTTTGTATTCCTTATTAAACTGCTTCATGTTTGGACATCCTTTAAGCTCCACATCCAAGCTGTTCAGCCCACACACATGCAGTATTTTTCTGTTCGGAGTGTCATGGTTTCCTCCTTTGGAACATGTACACCGCTACTGTTTAGTGTTCTCTTGATGTTTGACTCATGAACACTGACGCAGCACTGAAACAGAGGACTTCAGTGCCCTAGACGATACCCTGAGGTTGATTGTGACCTCATGCTCTGTTACATGACGTGCCCCTGGTGTGGACATTTTTGGTCAATCACTCGTGGGAAGCAGTGTTGTTGAATTTTCTCAATTTGTATGCTGTCTGCCTAACAGTCGACTAGTAGTCCAAAGTCTTTAGAAATTATTCTGTAAAAGTTTCCAGCCTAATTAGCATCAACAACTCTAGCTAATGAGACCCACACCCGATTGTCACTGAAAGAAATACTCAACTCTGATTTTCCTTATAAAATGATGCGACAATCTTAGAGATTCACATAGTGTTGCCACATGTAGTTCGGTTTGATAGGACATTTGTTTAATTAGACACTGTTTATCTAATTTAGCGTGGAAATCTTACCATATTTTAGGTAATATTTATGCAGAACAGGAGAAATTTCTGGTTTGCAAATTTCCAAGTACCACTGTAAACTGTGAAAGGCTCGACAGCATAAAAATAAATAAAACTCACTAATTAGAAACTAAAAGTTCAATCAGACTTTGAGACTGCTGTTGCTTCTAACTGTGTATTCATCATGCAGATCAGAAATGTTGAGACGAACCAGTGTGTGGACAATATGGGAAGAAAGGAAAACGAGAAAGTGGGCTTTTTCAACTGCCACGGCATGGGAGGAAACCAGGTGAAGAGGAAAATACATCAATGTTTACATTTATCTTTTAGATGTGATCATAACTACCGCACATATCGACAATGGAGTTACGCTCTTGGGTATTTTTGTGGGGTTTAACTCTTAGTTTTGCTCATCAAAAGATTAGATTTCTTATTTACAAGAAAACCTTAATGAGGAAATATGTGAAGTCGGTGTCAGCAAGTTTTTTTCTTAATTGTGAGAACTAACGAGCAGATGCATGATCAGTAAATAAATATAGTGTTTTTAACTGCAAGACAATACTGATATTGTGTTAAGTGTGGTGTGATACAGACTAATTGTCTCTAAATGAAAATGCCAATGTAATTAATCACATAATATGTACTAATATATACATACAACACAAACACTCAGATACACTTGGCTGAAATGCAAAAAAACATGACGAATCCGCTGTTTTTTCCAGGTGTTCTCATACACGGCTGATAAAGAAATTAGGACAGATGACCTTTGCCTGGACGTCTCCCGTCTCAATGGGCCGGTCGTCATGCTCAAGTGTCACCACATGAAGGGCAATCAGATGTTCGAGTACGATGCCGAGGTAGGATCTCTGTTCCAAAAAACGGCCAAGTAATCGGTCAGCGGGCAGACTTTGCCTGTGACCATTACTGCTTCCAGATGGCTGAAAAATGACTGATGAAAAGCTCATTGATTATGTCTGAGTCTGAGGGGATTGCATAGTGAAGTAGTGAGGTTTTCAGGCGCACAAAGTGGGAGATTGAGTTCCTGATTGACACCACTAGATGGCGATGTATGCTAGTTTTTCAGCCCTAACATAGAGCTGAGTTGCTTTTTCCACCCAGCAGCTGTGTCTCTCTTGTGCTCTGCTTTCATGTAGTATGTTGGCAAGTGGGAATATGATTTTGAGGTAAGCCATTAAAGTAGTTTGAGTCCCGTGTCTCCAGTAGCCATACTTATACCGTAACTCTATATATGTGAGCTGTGTCGTGTCTGTGGTCAATAGAGTAGATAATTGATGTCTGAATGTGAAATGGAAGTCTTTAACTCGGGGAGTGAGGAAACTGTCATGTTCAGGTTTAATTCTGATCTAATTCCATTTCTTGCTGTACAATGTAGAGCATTTGGCATTACAAAACACTAACACATTTATATAACATACAAGCATACAAATCACAGTTTTCATTTTCCATAGCACCAAAATACAAATAATACTTTAATATTTTCTGGTTAAGTCATATATAGTACTCTTCTTATTCTTATTCTTGTTCTTATGGTTATTCTATAAACAATAACAATAAGGCTATTTCCCATGTGGCATTTGAGGCCCATCATCATGTAAAAATAACTGTTACAGGCTCTTGTGGAAAGACAGGAAGACATTTTGAATCACATAGAAGTAAAATGTTCACCTTAATCCCAGTTGACTCACAACTCGAAGTGCTTTATGGATTATACAACTCAAAAAGCATCCTTTATATTAACAATTTATGCAACCACAGAGAAAGAGTTTGGAAATACTGCAGTGAAAATAGTGTAACCTATCAGTGATTGAGTTGTCCTATGTCTGACATGTAGATATGACAAGAGGAGGAAACCCAGAGGCTTTTCCATCCAGCATTAAGCAAACCCTAGGAGAAATCCATTCATTACACTTTGTTCTCTTGGTGCATTCTTAATATGAAAAAAATGAATAATTCATAAATAAAGACGACTAGTCTCTGTTGTAAACAGCACTGGGGTTTTGCTGCTGCCAGTGGTTGAGGTTATTTTCAGCCCGAGTCTGACGGACAGGGGCTCATTCCTTAGTGACTATAGTACTATTAACATTTGATCTGGTCATCAGTCTCATTTTCACATTAATATCTGACGTCTGCACAGTTCTGCCGTTCTCATTCACGACTGTGATGGACAGCTTTTACTTAGTTCCAATTCTGCTGTTTCAGCCAGAAATAAACCACGTTGAATGAACTCCCTCCAGAAACAGTCACACATAAGAAAAATAGTGGCTATATATTTCTCTAACCTTCATCATGTCAGACTAAAGATTTAAAGGGAAGATTGTGCTTCAGTTTTTTGGTAATTACGTTTTTAGTGTCGACATGAGTAATAGTTTAAGTAGTTAGTATTTCATCTATTATGACATCTCAATGGAAATCTAACTGCAAGTGTGAATAATTATTTAGCATATTTTTGGTTTTCTACATTCTTTTTATTTGAAGTTCAGGTGGTTAACCCTTTATGGGACACTTATATAT
>JAPQRP010000016.1:28156228-28166649 GCA_037367295.1 Apogon hyalosoma | reverse complement strand
GACCTTACAGACCCTGTAGACCACATTGGACCTGAGATTGTTGCCTCACTGTCCTCACTGTAACTGTTGCTGTCACTATCTTGTAATATGTGCGGAAATTACCAAAAATAGTCACTTGCCCGATAAAGGGTTAATTTGGGTTTTGATCACCTCAAATCAACAAGAAACTTTTCTATTTAAAGCAACTGTCTTTGAAC
Organism: Apogon hyalosoma; assembly: GCA_037367295.1. Taxonomy (NCBI): domain Eukaryota; kingdom Metazoa; phylum Chordata; class Actinopteri; order Kurtiformes; family Apogonidae; genus Apogon; species Apogon hyalosoma. Next base: position 28,166,452 of record JAPQRP010000016.1, on the reverse strand, counting down.
TTACTAAAGTGGGAAATTTGGTGTAAAGAACAGATGGATTCATTTAAGAACAACAGATGACTCTCAGACTTACCTTCACCACCATCTGTCCCTTTCACTCCCGGCTCGCCGCAGAAGCACACCTTCCTCCACATCATCACCCAATCATGTCTGACCATCAGTCGTCTGGAGGATGGCACGTACGGCCCCACTGTGGAATACTGTAACAACAGTCCCATACAGAGCTGGATCCTCCACAACTACACACGCCTGGAGGTCGCTAGACGCCTCTACTTCAGTCCTAGTGATTATATTCTCTAGGCGTCTCTCTGCTCTGGGGGGGCTTTAGGGTCTGAGGTGAACAGGTCAGTACAATTAGGCTAGTGGTCAGTTAAGTAGCTCTCTAGTGTTAATCTCTCTGTAGTGCTGTAGATCATTAGCTGTGTTAGAGTGTGAATTGAAGAGTTTGACTTGCTTGAATAGATCCATTTGTAGTTAATAGTCTCTGTTATTCTAGTGTTTTTTTTCTTGCTTTTATCAATAGATGAATGCAGCAGAACTGTACCTGTGATGTTGGTCTTTCAGGTATTAGTCATAATGTCCATGAAAATTATGTTGGGAAGCATTAAGTAGCTTTTACCGATGACCTTTCAGCGAAAGTGAACGTAGAGGCACATCAAGCTACAACTGTCCCATCAAGATGGAGCTGTGTGTAAGTCACAATCAGCAAGACCTTTATCCAGCCTTCATGCCAAATTAGATCTCATTTGACATTTATTTTCTAACATAAATATTTTATTTTGATATGAAAATTCACGGGCAGTCCACTGTACGGCCAAGCGCTCGATGAATGATGCCCGATGGAGGAGGCAGTGTTTATTTTTGGCTTATTATCTATGTGCAGAGCGGATTGAAATGGGCTTGCCATTGTTTACAAGTTCTTTTGAAGTGATCCTTCATCGTGAACCTGTCTTTCATGGGCCCAGCCTCTCAGGGCTCGCTCCTATTTCCCTGAAGCAGCTGTGTACACTCTATTCCATGTGCATATTGTAAAACCAATGAATCCCATTTATTAATGCTTTTCACCACTCAGCCTGCTTATTTACATTCTTCTGGAGGGAAAGTTGTTGGGTTTAGCATTTCTGTTCATTTCAGGTCGCTATTTTGCTGCTTTTTCAGTTCTCAGGCCCTGTTTGTCATTTTCTTTGTTGCCACTTCTTTTCTGCTGAGTTACCTGAGTTTGCACCTCAGTCTGTTGTATCGCTCAAAAAGCTAAAGAGCAATTTCACTGTAGCATGCCACAATTTTTGTGTCCAAGCAAGGAAAATTGGGTAAGGAGCTCCCAGAGCTGCTGGTGTGTGTCAGAGTTGCGGCAGTCAAGTGACCTGCTGTTAGATGGCCTGATTCGCAGTTCACACTCAGAGGTCCTTGTGACACAAACCACATATAAGGAAAGCAGGAACACAAGATCAGGGCACTGTTACTGCAAATGAAACTGCTGCCTGACTTTGCGTTGACACAAAAGGAATTTCATGTTTTGTACTCCTACAAAGTAGCCTAGCCTCATAGATCTCCTCCACAAGAACATAATAAACAAGAACTCATTGCCTTTCAGTAAGACCAGGGTGCTGCTTGGTGATGAAGAGGATAATGTTCCTCAACCAGAGCTTATGGTTAGAAACCATCCTCATTTAATTAGCTGGTCTCAGCTGTGTACACACTCAGCAACTTGCTCCAGAGACACTGGTTAGTTTGCTCCCAGCCTGAGATAGGAGTTTTTGTCTACCCCAAAGGAAGCATGAAATAATTATGAGCAAAGGACAGGACCTCTACATTTCTAGTATTTTCATTAAATGTTGAGCAGTTTTTCTGCCCTCTGACTTTATATTTCTCCTCTGTCATATCTTCCACCGAAGTACTTTTGCACCTTTAAATAAAAAAAACAAACAAATAGTAGATGAAACCACCAGTTCAAGACAGACAAGTGAATTTAAAAAAAAAAAAGAGAGAGATTTTTTTTTCCTCATTGCATTGCTTGTCATTTGTACATTCTATAAATAACTGCATAGACTAAAAGACCATTTTACATTTTCTTCACTAATCCTTAACACCGTAGAGCAGATGCACTGCCCACTGGCTTGGTTGTACCTGCTGTTCATAAAGGATTTTTTTTTTTTTTAATAAGGCAATAGGAGGGTTTTGTCTCTAGTTAGAGCTGTCGTATTGTTCTTTTCTTCTATTTTTAAGGGGCAGGTGTGTAAGGTTGTATGCCACCTGCTCTCTTTGTTCTTGCTGTGTTTGAACAAATGTGCCCTGTAGAGTGGTCTGTAATGTGTACTTCAAGACAGATCTATCTGTGTGTGTTGGTGTGTGTGTGTAGTTCTTTGTATCTGGGCAGAGGATGTCAGACCTCTCTGTTTTTAAGCCTATGATCAAACATGGCTGGAGCGTCAGTGTGCTCATTAGTGTGAATGTCCTCTGTCAACAGTCTAAGCACAATCTTGTTTTAATGAAGAATTTCCTGTCAACTGCAGGATAACGGCGTATGTAGGTTCAGGTATCTAGTGGTTTATGTGTGTGTATTTTTTAATTTATATGTGCTAGTGTTGGCCGAGAAACGATCATCATATTTTTATCATAGCTCCATGAACATGCATGATAAACTCATCCCAAAAGACACGTCATTAGTAAAAAAAAAAAAAAAAAAATCAAGTACACTCACACGTGCCTTGCATTCACACTCAACATTTGGCCCGTCAGATGGAGCTCCGTATACATGGGTCGTGCTTTCACACCATTTGGCCAATCAGATGAAGCCCCAGTCAGGTGTCAACTACCCTCAAATTAATTGGTGGCAATTTGGAGGCGGCTGCAAGGTTTTTTGTTTATTTATCGCAATATTGAACAAGCTATCATACATCACAGTTTTTTTTTTTGCCTGTAAATCTGTGATATGCCTTATGTGCATCTTAGTCTGAAAGTGACTCCAAATACTTTAAACATTAGGCTCCAAACCGAAACAAAAACCAACCTCAAGTCCTCGATTTCTCGGCATATGATTAGGATGAGGAAAGGAACTCAAGTGAGGGATGAACTTCCGGAAGCATCTTACTTCAGAGGGACTGAAAGTAAATGGTTAATCAAGGCCATTGAGAGCTCTCTTCCAGTTGTTCATGGGGGGTGCCATCTCTAGGGTCTTTGTGGCAGATAGCCACAGATTGGTACATGCTCCTATGGTGCTTGAGCTTTTGAGCTTAGTTTGTTGCAGTATGTTGGTTTTCCAGTCTGGACATTTAAAAGCACTTGTTTTGTCCTCTGGCCTATCTGGTTTATGTGACAGGACTTTACAATGGACAGTGTATGTGCTCAAGTGTCTGATTTATTAAGCCTCTTTCTAAACACACTACACAATGACGTGAGTGCATTGCCTTTAAATATCACTGACCTTTAATAGAGTTAGAATTGTGGAGCTTAAAATCATGCAGCCCAACAAAAAGACTTAGCTCTAAGAAAACAAGAATAACATACAGTGCTGTTCTCTGTCTGTGTATTAAGATCCAATCTATGTATGTGAAGTATGTACAGCAGAGAAAAGTAAAGTTTCAGGGAATTTTTTTTTTTCCTCTTTATATTTTTCATTTTCACTCCTGTGGTTTTTCTACCTGTCTTTTCACTCTGTGATTTCTTGTTGTATGTTGCTGCTCTTAACTGTGAAATTTCCCCTTGGGATAAATAAAGTCTTATCTTATCTTATCTTATCTTATCTTATCTTAAAAAAAACAGCTTCTATAAACCAAAAGGGTAGTATGTAGTGTGACCTCCCTTTGCACTTAACCCTTTATAGGGCACTCATAGAAATACTCTGAAATTCAGAATTACAACCTTAATGTGTTATTGGAGGACCTAACAACTTTATTTTATTTTACTGAAATTAAAAACAAGAAAATGTTGTTGTTATGTGGACAATCAAGGTCAATGAAGTTACCATATTTAGTTCCTTACCCGTAAACTGCCAAACAGAAAAAAAAAGTCAAAGAAGTAAAAATAAAAATACAAGAAAAGCACATTTAAGGTGAAAGGAACATGTATTTTAGAGCATTATAACATCACATTTAGAACTTTAGATCAACATAAGTGCTGATCCAGACCCTGTCCACATCCACATGATCCCTTAGAATGTCATTCCTTACATTAGTACCATTACTTCATGGTACCTAACAAAGCAGGTACACTCACTGTTCATGCAGAGGTGGACCTTACAGACCCGTAGACCACGCTGGACCTGAAATTGTTGCCTCACTGTCCTCACTGTAACTGTTGCTGTCACTATCTTGTAATGTATGTGGAAATGACCAAAAATAGTCACTTGCCCGATAAAGGGTCAACATGTCTTTAACCCTTTTGTTCAGACAATATCAGATTTATTGCATTAGTTATCTGATGTTTTATGCCAGATTTCATTCAATACGTCAGATGTTTCTGTTTTATGCTGCTTCTTGTCATAGGGTCAGGGGTCATAATAAATAGTGACTTTGACTTTTACAATGCATTAAGTACATTTTTTATGTGTCTCTTTTAAGACAGTGCACATATTTCTTATATTTTCTTGTTGTATCTAAAAAAAAAAACAGAATGAGAAATAAATATGTATGCTCATTTCAACCTTGCAAAAACAACAAAGCTGAAGGTGGCCTGTGACCTTTACAAAGTACTGTATATGTATGAACAGTACGCAATTCTGTTATTTCAGCTGGAACATTCTACAGCCTCACATCTACTTTTTGCAGCAATATTCATTATTATAATTATTTTAAGAAAAAGTAGGAAAACAACACAGCAGCTCTTCAGTCAGTCTAAATTTACAATAACTAAACATGACTTAATTTCTTGATTTTCTTTTTTTTTTTGTTTTTTAACCTTTCAGTTTCATCCTGATTAATGAGGAATGTATTAAAACATATGTGTTTATTAAAGGTCTGAGCACTCACTCATAATCATTTGTGTTAAAGTCACCAGTTCGATGTCATATAGGAACTGATTTGCTCTTGCGCTTTAACACTTTCATATTGGATTTCTGTGTCCCTCCACCTAACCGTATGTCCAATATTCACTGGCATTTATTTGGTGGATTAGCTTTGTAAAGAAAATGTACAGCATATCTTTGGCTCGCTAAATGCAACTTCAATCAATTTGCAAACAAAATACTGAGAGAAGAAGCATAAAGCTGCTGACATGTACACAAGGGCATTGATTATTATCAGTATTGGCAGGATTAAAAACAGAGAAACAAGGGCTTCCACGGACAAAAATCAGTATTTAGTAGCTCAAATAACTAGAAACAAGGTGTAATTCAGTAAAAGATTATCATAATAAATCTCACATTTTCAGCCCAAAAGAGTTCAAGCATTAAGTGCAAATAGAGGTCAGTTACCACTTTGGTTTTCAGAAACAGTTGTCTTTTATCGTTATCTAATTATTATTATTATTATTATTGTTATTGTTATTAAGTCCTTACATTTCTATATATTCCCATTGTATATCGATACAGAGACAGAACAAAATATGCATTCTTGGTCATGAAATAGCAAACAAGACACCTGATTTTGCCTAAGACTTTTGCACACTACTGAATAATAATAATATATTGAACAAGAAAAGACAGCATGTGTTTAGAATGATTAATGATCACAGTGTAACCTCAGTTGGTACAATATCTTCTGTGATACAGTTTTAGTAATGGTTGATTCATAAATGTTAAAGCGCCTCAATATGTTACCCTCTGCCACACCAGCAGCCAGCCTGCCACTGGCTCCTTCTCAAAGATTTTCTGTATTGTTGAAAATATAACCATATTAACATTTTATGATGTGCTTTTATAGGTCCAACTTGCTCAAATAAAAGCGCCACTCCTGTTTACACCAGTGTGCTCGTCCTCAAAACACCCCAGACCTTCGTCATTCTTTGTTTACTTGTACACTGGTGCATATACCGCTGTGTACCTGTGGACTGATTCCTGTGGGAACTCATGAATTGTAAAGTCTTGCCACTCACATTAGTGCTGAATCATAATTTTGCAAAAACTTTCAACTGTTTTGTTGTTTAATACATGGATATGCATTATTAACATTGCTTGCTCAACACAATGAAACTCTTTTGTGACTATTTTAACTTGTGAACATGAAAAGCGGCTATATGGAGTTCAGATATCATTCTTTTACCTTTAATTTATTATGGTGTTTATATCTGTTATGTATTAAAATCATCTTCACTAGCAGTAAAACTAAAGTATGAAGGCAGACATGCATGTGTTAAATTTTCCCTATTGTTTTCTTAGTGTTGATATTCCTGTTGGTGTTTCTTCCAATGAAATAGGGTAAAGTCTTGGTACGACTGCTCTGATGTTCAGCAGCCAGTCACAGTGGCAGTGATAATGATTTCTCCACCAAGAGGAACCTCAATTCTCCAAGCAGCAACACTGTGTTTTGTTTGGTGAAAGAGGAAATACTTTTTCTGCCCTGAAACATCCCACTCACTTGTTCCTTCTCTTTTGCTCTGTAACTGAGTGCTACAGGCTGCAGCCATTTACTTGGTTGAAAGGTATTGTGTTAAATGTAGAAAATCAATATCTGAAGTGTGTCTGTGAAGGTTCATCACCCAGGTGGAATTCAACTTTCTCCAGCCAAGTAGAGTTGATGCATCATGCGGTGGAAAACCCTTTATTGGATTGTGTCACATGCTCAGATTTGCATATAAATAACTACCTTGTCTGATTCTTTCTCTCACCAGCGACTCACCCTGCTGCACGTGAACAGCAACCAGTGTTTGGACATGCCATCTGAGGAGGACAAGATGGTCCCTACCCTGAGAGACTGCAACGGCAGCCGCTCTCAGCAGTGGCTGCTCCGTAACATGACCCTGAGCGTCTGATCCGTCACCTCGCCTCTTCCCCTCGCCGCTCCGTCTTCATCCTAATCAGTCCTGTCTCTCCCCAGCTTCACCTGGTGGCTCTTACCACGCACTTCATACACTTCTTCCTGAAATAGTGTATACAGAGATCGAGGCAGTAGCGGCTTCTTTTCTGTTAAGGAGGCGACGGCACCTGCCTTTCAGTCAACAGGATGATCGGTAGCTCTGGGGACGCCTTCGTGTGGAGACAGTGGGAGCGATGTGTGAGGTGTGTGCATGGAGAACACTGATATCAAAGCACTCACACTGTGTCGGACAGCTGCTAGCTGTGAATTCACTGTGCTGCTCATTCTGCTGCTTCACTAATGGACAAACAAACAGAGGAGCATTTCAACCAAGAAAATATTTAAAATAAGGATTTTCCAAGGCACATCTACAGTGCGCAGTGATCTGTGCTGTAAATGACCTTTCCTGTGCTCTGTACATGCAGCCCTCTGGTGTTGAGATTTAATCTACAAACAAGACTTCTTTTATTACAAAGCACTGAATATCATTTTTCCATAGAGTTAAATAATCTAACATGTACGTATGATATAAAAGAAGTACTGTATGAAACATGGCATTGGTAAGGATCCCATAAATTTGGTTTTCAAGGAACTGCAACTAAAATACATGGTGAGCCAGACAAACTTGTCAGGATGAAGCAGTTTTTCCGAATGAACCCAAACAGGTCTTTGGCTTAGAGTCATTATCGGTGACTTCATTCACATGCACAAAATATTCAGTTTTTTTGTCCTTATTCTGTAAAAGACAATGCTGGTAATAAGCTCGTTAGGAAAAATGAATATTCCACTGCTATTCCTGTTCACGTGCAGCGATGCATATTCTGATTAAACCCAGGTTTTTCTACTGGTGGCAGATGTTCCACTGTGTGAACACAGCCTCTTTTGTATCTGCAAACCCCCACTTTGAAAAGGTCATCGTTTTAATATTTGCTTATATCCAAAAACCTGATGATATCCTCTTTTGTAAAGCTTAAATTAGGTGTGTTTCTCCGTCAGACTGGAAACTGGAAACTCAACTTTACTTTGGAGCATCTATATCTACCAAAGAGGATCTTTGTCTCTACACACTGAGACACATTTTCTGTATGTGTTTTATCTGTGTACAAAGAATCCTCATGAAACCGGAAACAACATCAGCATATTCCATGTCTTAGTTGAAAAATATTCCATTTGGGTAAAGGCCTAATTCAGAATATCCAAATGGAATAGGCGGTTTACACAACACCTGTTAAATTCAGACTTTTGCCACATTTGGAGTAATAGTGGAATATTAATGTGCATGTAAATGTAGACTGAATTAATACTTTATTAAACTACTAAGGAGCCAAACGGAGATGTTCGCAGATTGATCGCTTTAACCTCATTAAATGTTTTGGCTTCAAAACCGCGAGGCAGCTCTCTAGATTGACAAAGTATGTACGTTTCTGCGTATATAAGTCCTTAACTGTCTGAAAGGAACCAAACAAGCAGCAGGTGATCACGTCTCTGCTCTGAGCAGATGTGATTTGCGTTGAATGTAACGGTTTGTCCTACATTAAAATGACTGTACATTGAATAGTCTAAATGCACTGTGTTATGATGAAGACTATCTGAGAGCCTCATTATTGCAAATACACATTTGCTTCATCAGATTCCTTACCCAGTTCTTTTTAATACTCTGAGAAATGATGTCTTGGAGCCAAATAGGTGCGTGTGCCTTTAGGATGTTGTTTATTGTTTGTATTTGGTTTATTGGTTTTAGATTAGTTAATCACTTTGTTGTTTATAAGAATGTTAAGTCTGTTTTCATTTAAAAAAAACTTGATATGTACTGTAAGTAATTATCATATCTCATAAACAAGTCACCGCCATGTTAATGCTTGATTAACATTGAGTTATCTAATAGATCTGTGAGTCAGTATTCAGTATATCACTGTTCACTCATCTTCTGTGCAGACGACAGATACTTTCCACTACACTGTTGACCTCAAACAGGCGACTGATGTTGTTGTTGTACATAATGCTGTTGAAAATGTTTCTATCACTGGCGTTGTTGTATATACAGAACCAATTATTTTTCTAAGATGCTGTAAAACTTGAACACTCCTCAGAGAAAAAGACATTGAATGGTAAACAGATCACAAGGTATTGTAGTGTTATGTTTGGCATCGTGGTAATAAAAACCAGTGCTTACCTTGGGTTTTGAAATTGCGGTGTATTTTGGAAATCATCATTGGTCCCATGAAACCAATTCTATGACTACCTAAAGGACCTTAGGCGAATGTACATGAGGGAGCGACTAATGGTGAAATACTATCAATGCTGCTTGAAAACTGAATCCCAGCCAAGTGCCTACTTGGCATTCAGACTAAAATTAAATCACCTCTTTCGTATTACACACACACATTTATTGTTTTTCATTATCCTAAAGTGCATGGCATTAAAATAGGATTGTAATGTTTCAATGTACTGGTTGCAAAGTGATGTTACCTGTTTGTACATTTTGCTTTTTTTTTTTTTTTTTGACAAAAAAGAGACGAAAATAAAACTAAATGCAGAATTAGCATTCATTTCAGCGTCAGATGAATGATGAAAACACCAGCACATCACACTAACACATCAGTTGTTAAATAAACCTTGTTCCTGAAGCTTTTAAGACCTTTGTACATCTCATTACCGGGCTTTAGTGCAGGGACTTTTAAAGGTGGCAAAATCGTGGCTTCTCCCTCATGATGACCGTTAGGACGGAGTGTGTGCAACGAGGTCCTTGTAAAGGCCCCTGATAATGGCTGACGCCTTCCTTCTTTGTCCAGTATGTGTAAATGTGTTAGCGCTTCAAGACAGCCATGACATGTCTCATTATTCTGTATACATTTATGTGAGGGGAGGTTGACCCTTGTGTTGACCCAAAGCTGAGAAGTAAAAGTGATGCTCAAAGATATTGAATGGGACACGGCAAATGGAGAGCCTGGAGATCAATAGAAGCCAAGAATGACGAAGCTCAGAGAATATCCACAAGCTGGTCCGCATGTGGTTGTTGTATACAGTTGTGCTCATAAGTTTACATACCCTGACTGAATGCACATGGGACGGTCTTGAATGCTCCAACATGACAATGACCCAAAACACAAGGCCAAGTCAACCTGTCATCGGCTACAGCAGAAAAAAGTGAAGGTGAAGGAGTGTCCATCTCAGTCTGCTGACCCTGTCAGTATCATTGAGCCACTTTGGGGAGGAGTCAAACATGCAGTTCATGCAAGAAAACCCAAAATCTTAAAGGAACTGAAGGTGTTTT
>JAPQRP010000016.1:28128857-28156023 GCA_037367295.1 Apogon hyalosoma | reverse complement strand
CCAATACAGAGGATGAAGAACTAGGGTATGTAAACTTATGATCAGGGTCATTTGGATAGTTTCTGTTGTCAATATGATTTAAAAAGAGCAAACACATTTCTTTGACCATAAATGGCTTCACCAAACCACTATCCACGAGTGAAATAAAAGTTTTTGTATTCTTCATATTCTCTGAAAAATGTCCAAACAATCACAAATTCTGCTAGGGTATGTAAACTTATGAGCACAACTGTAATTGCAGCTAATTATTACTTTAATTACTTCTTTTTTCCATTTTTTTTTGTTTTTGATCCTTAAAAGGCTGACTTTGAAAATATTAGAGCATCTAGTTCCAAAGAGTACATCACAATCCTCAGGTTGATCGCAGGTGATTTCATAAGGGTTGACAAATGAATTTGCATTTCAAGCTTTTCAGAAATCTTTAAACAAGAGGCAGGTTTCCAATGGCACAGAAAGTTCAAATTATTCTGACAATTCTAATAACACTGAATTCAATATGAAAAGGCTTGGGTACATTCTGTTTTACTGATGAGATAAACAGTAGAAGAGGCTGTTAAAATGCAATCTGGGCTCATTTATACAGACGATAATGCAGGGATGCACCAGTTACAAAATTCTTGGTCATTACTACTGATGTTAGTTGCTGTTTATTTTGGGTTTTCCCCCTTATAAGAGAAATGTTCATTAAAAAAAAAGTTACTATTTTAAAAGCTTTCAGTCCCCATCACATTATCTTTGAATGAACACAGATTCAAGCATACAAATTTACGTAGAAAATGTAATATAAGATGACAAATATCTACCAGTCCAACTGGTGAAAAGACATACGAATACTAGCATCAGCTAAAATCAGCTAATATTCACAGAAAGTGATGTCCAACTCACATATTGGTGCATCCTTAACTTATGTGTATGTTTTCATTGGCATCCATTAAAAAAAATAATTTTTTAGTTTAACTATCTCATCTACCTTTTTGAGGTAATATGATGATGATGTGGACATGCAATAGAAAAGATGGTCAATATTTATGCCCAAATTTGCTCTTCTTGTGAAGACCTGTTGTGATTGTCATGATTTTTAGTAAGTGGGTCTCCAGAAAAAGGTTCACAAAACACTGATGTACATCATTACTTATCACTGTTTCCTACAGTGTTATTTTATCTGGTTGGAAGAAATTTATAAAACTTGTATTTTTTGTGATAAATGGTTTGAGAATTTAAGATTATTTAGTTTTGTTTTGAAGAATGCAGCAGAAAGTAGTCCCCTTTTTCAATAACTGACACCAATACAGCATATCATTTTTCCATTTTTACATCATTGTGAACCTCTCTGGGTACCCAGTGCTGAGGTATTTATAGTAGCTGAGAAGCTGACAACACATCAGTGCTTCACCACACTCTCAGTGGGGTCTCTATGGGGACTGACTGCTGTTTCTGACACCTGTAGGAGGAAAACTCGGGCTGGTTAACTGAGTCCGGGAGGATAAGATAGTGAGTCTGTGGACGGGCCAGGGGAGTCCATTAAGGGGTGAGATGCTTTAAAAAATAGCCTTAATGGAGGCTTTATCTGTGGCTATCTGCAGCTCACTGTGACTCTCAAAGGTAAAACATGATCTCAGCTTGAGCAGACTGTGCTTTATCCTGTTCTGAACAAACTAAAGCACAGGTTCATATAAGCTTTAATGTATTTAATGAGTTTAATCCAAGCCCTATGGAAACCTTGAAGATTACTCTCGATGACCACCTTAAGGACACCACAGCAGACTGAGCCTCTTTCCTTCTGGTTACATGATGGTCTAAGCTATTTCATTATAGCATCATGCCATGAAGCTCTTAACACATTCGTGCTTTGACTGCAAAGACAACGCTATACATTTCATTCGTATTTCATTCCCGTTTCACCCTTCTCTGATGTGCTTGATTGTGTTCGGGTCTGCCTGTCTCTCCGCTCAATAAATGGGGTTTCATCAACTAAGTGAATCCAATAATGGGGAAAGGGAGAGTGGGGGAGAGAGGGGATAATCAACCCTCTGGTTGGGCTTTTTCTTCTCGCTTGAGACCAGAGAAGAAATCCTGCACTTAATTGCTGAGGGGACCTGAAGTTCCTCAGCACCTGCATTGAAAAGTAGCTTTAATTAGACACAGCTTGAGGCCAGTATCTCAGTGGGGTCAGACCCACTGCCACAGGAGTCACACAAACCCACAGGCAAACACGGAATAATGTACAATACCTGTCTGAACATGTGCGGAGGCAGAATTACAGATTTACAAAGGACATTTTAGATTGATGCTTGCAATCTCTTGAGTAATTTTTATTGATTTGCACAAAGGAAGTGGCTCTAACAACCTTCTACTATGTGATAATCTCCTTTTAGCGACGAAAGCAGTGATTAGAAGGAGGGGTCCTGCTGCTTTCAGCAGTAATTGTGTAGTAATCAATCATCAATCTCCAGGAGCTCTTCCACAAAACACTCCTGTTCTGATGCTATTTTTGACCACAGTGAAAACTAATAAGGTCTTGTTTCAGCTGGGAAAGGAAAACTAATACTGTACCAGAACAACGCTTTCATTAGTTTGTCAAGAGCACCTACCAAGGATTACCATGCATGATAATACGTCTTCCATAATTATATGGTTACATAATGTATCATCCCCATGATCAGATGAGATTTTGCCTCCTGGATGGTTTCATTTGTGGATAAATGCTGCTCCTGACTCGTCACTCAAACAGCTGTAACGCCTTTTGATTACCACAAGATGCTAAGAATTTCATATGCCCTTTGGTGGCCTCCATATTTTGACCCAGTTGCTGCACCCAGTGGAATCACTACTTTAGCAATGCTGCTCATCCACCACATGGTTTCACATTACAGGCCAAACATTGAGGAGAGCCTGTTAGTGCCTCAGCATCCATTGAACATCTTGCGGATCATGTTAAAACCTCATCTTTGCGGGGGGAATATAATACCATATCTTTCACATGAGGGGGTAGTTTGTTTAAAACACAGAAATCAATATTGTAGCGGCAAAACATGAGGCTGAAGGGGAAAAAAAATCCTTCAAAGGGAACATGAAAGCACAGACAGCCCTCCCTGCTTTACCTCTGATTGTAGAGATTATAAAGGAAGATGGAAAATTAGAGAAGATTGTCTGAAGTGATTGGCTGATCTTCCCAGAGAATGACCTCAAGTGCTATCCAGGCTGTTTCAGGGAGGAGGACAAATGCATCTCATGTCCTACATTGGTCTGATTAGATTAATAAATCAATCTCCTCATCCCCATCCGCCCCAGCAAGTCCTGTCCAGGCTATTTTTGCGAAATGGGTTGCAGAAGATCATCAGTAGAAGTATTTCTCATCATTGAAGTTTGACATGAGCTGTGTCAACTACATACAGTACATTGATTATTGAAGGGGATGAAAGATGGTGTTTTGCTGTAGCTGAAAAAAGCAGTCATGAAACTCTCATTTTCGAGGTACAATGGCAAAATGTTTTCTGCCTTAGGAGCAAAATGTACCACTTTTCCAAAGCCACCCATCTTCAGACGAGAACTAATCTGCATATATTCCAATTTACTGCACAGTGTTACACATCAGCTGCCTCCTGGTGTGTGACAAGAACAAGCCCGGACCTTAACCTCTTTCTTGTTATTTGCCTGTCACAGACAAAGCCTACGTGTTGAACAGAATTTAGAAAGTGTTTCTCTAGGGTTGGAAATGTTTGACTGATGGTTCAAATGATGGTTTCTTTAGTCTCCCTCATGGCTTATCATTCCAAGAGCATGACATACATACACAAGTTCACACCAAACACAACTGAACTGCAATGTGCAATTGTCTTTTTGACACAAGCTGAGTACACAAGCTGTATATTCTGGAGTTAATTACTTCCTCTGTATGCACACACCAGATAGACACTTTGACACGTTGAAAAACTTTTATTTCAGTGAGTGTATATGTGAAATAAGGCAATTAAGCATTTCTAGCCCATGGTGCTCCCTGGCTGCTGGCCTGTCCAATCTAATGGCCTTATTTTTGCTCTGCAAATACGTGAATAGCCTTTTCCTTCTAATGAGAGCCAGAACGCATGTTGGATGACCCATGTCCCCTCGCACTCATTATAAAGGCACAGACTGTAATGCTCACCTGGCAATTATGATGGCCTGGTGACTGATGGGGAAGTCTTGTCCTGTCTGTCCCTCTCAAGAGGACTGAATCAAAGAGCGTTGCAGGAAACACTTGGAGGCAGATCAACAAGGCTCTGTACTGCCATGCAATCGTTCATTTGGAAGCAGTTATGACGGGCCGCGGTGCTGTTTTTAGAAGCATCTATTTGTACAGTAGGGCTCAGACTGAACGTGGAATACAGTATCATGTGATACACGGCAGGGAGCTACGGTTTAATAGCAGAGGTTCATTTTGCCTGAAACTAGACTGAACTGACACCATATTGATCTGGGAGACTCAGACAATGGATACGATAAATTGTTTTTTTTTTTTTTTTTTACTATCATGACATCAGGATGTTTGGCAAAAAAAGGATCAGAAGATGCTGAAAGAGTGTATACAGTACTATGTCCCGGTAATGCAGTAACGACTCTCAAGCTTGATTAAGGAGATTAATGAGTGGGCTTATTGATTTATTGGATACTGATTTATTTCCTTTTTCTGGAGATAAAATACCAACAAGACATCCTAGACTGCTATAATGGTAAAAGCAGATATTTGCGGTGTGCTCATGGGCTGATAATGTCCCTCTTTGCAGCAGTTTTGCCAGAACATAGTAATTTGAATAATACACTTTAATCTCTAAAGGGGAGGGGTGGAGAAATGTATGTGTAAAAGAGGTATTGCTCATCCTGCCTTACGTGTGTTTGAGAGACAGTGTGTAAGCCTGGGTAACTATGGTGTGGGTGTATTCCTCTGTGGCCAAGATCTCAGTAATATGATGAGTGAATTCTGTGTAGTGCATCCTGGTTGCAGCTCTCTGTCCCCTGAGATCTAATACAGTTTGTTGTGTGTGTCAGCAGCTTTCCTGGAAAACGTGTTACTCTTTTGGGCATCTCTAGTGTAAAATGTGGCATTCAAGGAGCAAAATTCCGATGTGTATGCACACCAACCACGGGATGGATGAGGGGTCATCAGTGAGTGTAAGCACAGGTGACCCCAAAGAACAGCAACTAAACGAGGAGCATTTGTAACTGTCCACTACAGAGGAGTTTTATTCTAGCTGCAGATATATGGTAGAGACAATGAGGTGAACACTGTTTGACAGGATTATGAAACAGAGGATGCTTCATAGCTGTGTGCTTGCAACAGTGAGATAAAAGTGTAGGTGTTATGTGGCGTTACTATTTTAGACCTAGTCAAGAATTAACCATTATACTGACCACTACGGTGACTTTAAAACCAGACGCCTGTTATTGTGCGTAATTAAACCTGACAACACCAATACAAATCTCTCAACCTTTTCCCCTGCAGTTTCACATATTTCGTAACTTGAAATGACATGAGGCGATTCTTTCCTTCTCTCTCCTCCTCCTCCAAAGTGTCTGTCTTTGTAGTACCACTAGGCAACAGTAAGCGCATCACTGGAAACGTGAAAGTGCGCAGGAGCCGCGCAGGGGAAATCGAAGGAAAAGAAGGATCTAAGCAGCCACAAGAGCATCTGGTGGATCTCTACCGCTGAACCATGAGATTTCAGTCGGCGTTGCTCTAAGATTGGGGAAAGCTGCCCGCAAGAGCCTGGCAAATTGCGTCGATGCGCGCATCTAAAAATGACGACAGTGGGACAGTGATTTTCTTCCTCCAGCTCGTCATTTTTTACTGTCATATGCTTGGATGCAGCTCATCTCCTATGTATACATATCACAAAAGGAGGACTGGAAGCCGAATAATCTTCAACACAGCCCCTAGTGCGCACAGGGACGTTTCATCCAGGAAACCGCGTTCAACGTTTAATTACGCGGAGATATTGGTAATTTATGGGACGCTGAGGGATTTTGAACTTTCGCATGAAAACTTACTCTGTGAGTACAGTTTGAACAGGTCGATATAGCCCCAACCTCCACGGGCGATGAGTAATCCACGACGCAGTAACTGATAAACCTGTAAAACCTGGACTGCGACTGGCGCGTTTGGATACCTTACCCGGTGCGTCGCCTGTTCTTCTTATATGGCTTCTATCTTCGTCTTTTGTGAACTACTGCGATGTTATTGATATTTAATGGCTGTTGAGTGCAGCAACAGTAGTGTGTGGCGAAAGCGGACGGTGCAAGACTAACTGGGGCGAAAACAGCGCACTTTTATCGCCTTATTTCTAAACAAGGAGACATTGCGCACGGGCATTTACGGCTGCACCAACTACGACCCGGACTTTTTTTTTTTTTCCATTGAATCCTTTGTTATTTCTTTCGCTGCTGTCATCATAGTATGTCTGCACTTCGAAAGAAATTTGGGGACGATTATCAGGTAGTGACCACCTCATCTAGCGGGTCTGGATTCAATCAGCCTCCACCAGAGAAAAAGAAGAAGAGGCAGCGGTTCGTGGACAAGAACGGGCGATGTAACGTCCAGCATGGGAACCTGGGTGGTGAAACCAGCAGATACCTCTCAGACTTATTCACAACATTAGTAGATTTGAAATGGCGCTGGAATCTATTCATTTTCATCCTCACCTACACAGTGGCTTGGCTCTTCATGGCCTCTATGTGGTGGTTCATCGCATACATCCGAGGAGACCTCAACAAAGCCCACAATGACAAGTACACTCCATGTGTGGCCAACGTCTATAACTTTCCCTCAGCCTTCCTCTTCTTCATAGAGACCGAGGCCACTATAGGATACGGTTATAGATACATCACAGACAAATGCCCCGAGGGGATCATTCTCTTTCTTTTCCAGTCGATCCTCGGATCGATCGTCGATGCCTTTCTGATCGGCTGCATGTTTATCAAAATGTCTCAGCCCAAAAAAAGGGCCGAGACTTTGATGTTCAGTGAACATGCAGCGATTTCTATGCGAGATGGGAAACTAACTCTAATGTTCAGGGTCGGCAACCTGCGTAACAGCCATATGGTCTCTGCACAGATCCGCTGCAAATTGCTCAAAGTAAGTGATGCTACTTTTAGTCGGGATGCACCCAGTATTTGTTTGTATCCCCACTGTTTATCACGACCCACACACTCACATTTCAGCATCTGACTGTGCATAATGTCATGATTCCTTTACCAGGCAAGGATTCTCTCTCATTTCCAAATAAAATAGATTATAATTGATGCGAAGTACCGCCGTGCAAAGACCACAACCAACTCTAACCATTAGCAGAGGCCTTCTGTCTGTTTCCATCTCTGAGGAAAAATGATTCCCCTGGCCTCCACAGAATGTCTGTACTCTGACTTCTAAGGAAACATTTTCGCATGTGCTCACCATTTTAACTATTGATGACAAAGTGGCAGCGTGTTAGTCATGAAAATGTGCCACTGTCTCTCATAAGGAAACTAGGATTTCCCTCCTCTGTCTCCCTGTGGTTTCACGAAAGTGTGCAACTTTTACAATGTAAATGACCATCCAGCAAACACATGCATACAGAAATGCAATGTAAGGGATTGAACAGTAAGTTCCAGTCAACTGGTAAGTTTAAATTCTGATTTTAATAGACACAATACAGCATCTAATACAGATGGCTGTTGATAGTGTTGTTGTTAGTTGTCATGTGCTAAAAATGATCTTAACATAGATTAACCCACTACTGTAAAAGAACTGATGCCTGATGAAGAAACATACATTGCTAGTTGATTTAATTCATATTTTTAGAGAAATAACTTTTTTGTTTTTGAGCTTCAATTATGGATCAAAACACACAGCCACAATGATAATTCACATGTTTTTTGGAGAAAAAGACTAATGATTACTAGCCCTGACAATATAAAAACACAAAAAGCTAATACAAAGGCTCTTGATAGCTGTAGATAAATTCATCTTAGCCTTTCCTTCCCCCACCAAACATCTCTGTCTCTGTCTCTTTCTGTACGCTTCCTTAGTCTCGCCAGACGCCTGAAGGCGAGTTTCTTCCGCTGGATCAGTTGGAGTTGGATGTGGGTTTCAGTACCGGGGCAGACCAGCTCTTTCTCGTCTCACCACTCACGATCTGCCATGTGATTGACACCAAAAGCCCCTTCTACGACCTCTCCCAGAGGTCCATGCAAACAGAGCAGTTTGAAATTGTGGTGATACTAGAAGGGATAGTAGAGACCACAGGTGAGTAACCACAACCGAGCAGTTCCACAAGGCCTGCTCATTAAAAATGACAACCTTTTGCCAGTTTTACAGAATGTTGTGGGTGCAGTGAGTACAGTAACTGATTATGTTACAATGTCCTCGAAATACGTGCTGCAATATTTATTTCTATGTAGACCTGCACACACTGGTTTATAGGTGTTGGAACAGCTCACATCCAAATGGGCTCCTTATTGACCACTTAATTGCATTTCATTGATTTCTTTTCCTGTGACAAACATACAGAGATATAATAACTGTGGTTAGCATACAGACATCCCAAATGATTTATTTTATGTTGCATTAAGTGATGGAGTTTTAAAAGCTTTCTACTTTAGAGGACGGAGAGCCCAGTTTTGAGATACAAATGACTGCTGTGCACTTTAAAACTCCAGTAGGTCACTGTTAGGCTATAACATTTTCTTTCTCATCTGAAACAAATTTCATTCTGCCGCCTTTGTGCCTGTACAGCACTTACCTTGTGGCTGCTTTTCTCAGGGGGGATAATAATTTGCTTTCTAAGGTCCCTTTGGAATTAGGGAATTCCATTTCCACAAGATGAGTAATGCCCCGAGTAAAATTCTCCACTGTGGTCATTCTGAATTCAACCATTTATTTGACACAGCTGATACACTGTGGGGAGAACTCGTTCACTGTTACAGAGCGAACAGAAAAGCAGTTGTAATAGGTTAGTTCAGAGAAAACAGCATATGGAGATGTGACAGGAAGGCTTACAGGCTGACACCGCAGACGGCAATTAGCAAAGACATTCAGCTCCCAACAGATAG
The DNA here is from genome assembly GCA_037367295.1 of Apogon hyalosoma. Lineage (NCBI taxonomy): Eukaryota > Metazoa > Chordata > Actinopteri > Kurtiformes > Apogonidae > Apogon > Apogon hyalosoma. Next base: position 28,146,960 of record JAPQRP010000016.1, on the reverse strand, counting down.
TTTTGATAGTCTTTTAATGCAGATCTATTAAAGTCTCTTTATGGCTGAGATGTATCTGACTTATGACAGTTCGTGACATTCAGTTTTTTTGTCATACCCTTGATAATGCTTGAAATATTCACAGATACGTTGTACATATTTCAAAGATATCGAATTATAGTATGGAGAATCTGCACAGTTTTGGTGCAGTGTTAGACATGCCCCTCAATATTTGGTCTGCCAAGTGCTTGAACACCTCATGTCTCTCAGCTACAGTTTGTATTGTTTCATCCTTTTGTTCCTCATGATTACATAAAATTTCAGTCACCAAACAATACCGACACAAGGCAGAAAATATCTAAATGTGGCAGTTGTTTAATGTGCAGCTAATTAACATGATCTGGGCGCAGCGTTTTCAGTGTTATAACACTCTATGTATCATCCACGGATAATTCTGTCATCATGTTACCCTCATTCATTATTTTATCCATCTGAGCTTTAACAGACAGTTTCTCCTGAATTGCTTCGGCTGTGTTTTGGGATTGTCGTGCTTATGTTTTCACATCGCTGGCATTTCTGCATCGAGGAGCAGTTGTGGTTATGTGAAGTTGCTGGAAAGGCTGACGTAGAAACAATCTATGGTTAAAAATTGATGTACAGTGAAAGTCTAAATCCTCAGACGCTTTCATTTCTGGCCAATGTAACTCTGTTTCCATGGCAACCTCTCCTTGAGTATTCAGGATTGCAGCACTGCACCTAAACTTAGGTTTTATTCCTATGGTATAGGAATCATAACACAATTTCTGTAATAAACCAGGCAAACATGAGGCTCTGAACATGACATAAATTGCCTTGTTGTCAAGATCATCTGGTATTAAAGCTGATCTCTCTCTGAAATATGAAAGGCATGCTGAGCTGAGGTGCTACTGTACCATGAAGTGTTTTCCAGAACAGGTGATACAGCAGAGAAAGAATAGAATGAAATATTTATGAGGCATGGTGTTTACTTGTGAAGAAGCTGACTGACACCCCACATCCATGTTGTTGTCCTGTTATGTGTGGGGCAAAAAAACAAAACAAAACAAAACAAAACAGTGGAAGTCAGAATAATTTCACTGCTGATTACGACCACACGATCACCGGCTTTTGGGTTTTTCTACAAGATAATAACAGACACTACGGTGTACCTTTTTCTCATAATAACCTTTTGTTCTCCTGTATCACCAAAATATTTCGGACTGAAGTCTGCTTGAAGCACAAAAACATGAGATGAGTGATTCCTGGAGAAGAATGTAGGAGCTGAGAATTGTATTATTTTCCCGTAACCTGTAATAGCTTATTCGTTGTATAAAAACACATGAACTTCTGATTACCGCCTCAGTACGATGCACGTTACAAATGAGACACGTCTGGTACAGTAGCAGCATATTTTCTTCTGGAGTAATGCCAGTTGTGGCCTTGTGGTATTGAGTTAGTTTTCCAACTCTTTTGCTTGTGCAGCTGTGGAGAAACTGGCTTTAGATCATGTTGCAATTAACCCATAAAGACCCGACGCTACTTTTATGTCAGTTCCCAAATGAATTATTCTCTCTATTGAACCTTTCTTCAGTGATTTATATCCATTTATTACAATATTATCCTCTATATTTTGCTTTTTTTTCCCACTGAAACTCAGGTATTTTCTATATTTATTTTGCTTATCATGTTGATGTTCATAAAAGCTCAAGTTAACATTGAGGGTTATTATGTCAGAAGCTGAGAAAACTGAAGAAAAAGTGACTTTTTCAGCAAAGACTAATAACTGAATGTAAAAATAAGTGTGTCCGTCCACTGTCATTTATCAAACTCCATGGGTTTTACTGGTGAATCAATGGTGTTTCCACGGTCACTACAGAACCTCTAAACATCCAAATGAGTCATATCTGATGACTATGAAAAGGCAACAAACTGAATTTTACCTGAATTATTTCAATGTATGGATAGGATCAGTGGTTCAGAAGTTAATAAACCTTTTAGATCAGTAGATGCTTTTGGTTGGCAGTAGCTGTTTGGGTCTTAATGGGTTAATGTTCTGTGCATTCTGTCTTGAGGCGGCATGCGTAGTACTTATATGTAAATAAATATATATATATATATTGTTGAAGCCTGTAGTCACAAGGTTTAGATGATTTAACACCACTAGCAGGAACAACATCTGAAACAATCAGAATCAATATACAACGTAAAGCACGTGCAACTACAATGTCATTACAGCAAATATGTCAGCCTGTATTTGTGTGTGCACTAAACCTCCTGTTTTTTTTTTTTTTTTGTTGATGTAAATCCCCTCACAATGAACCTCAGCTGCGTTATTTCTGCATTCCTTGTATACACGAACATAGCCTGGATAAGGAAAGATAATACAGTTTAACACAAGCAAAATATCGCTTGACTGAACAACAAGTAATGACTGCAGCCTAGTTGATGTTGTATAGCAATAATGCTGCAAAACTAATTAGTACCATTAAACCCAGATTTTATTTTTTTTATAGCGCTGTGATATAAATATGCCTATTAGATTTAACAGTTGAACAGTACGCTTGATATTTCTTATGTGCAGGCTAGAGCAAAGCAACAACTGCTGTATAAATTCATCTCTGTTTATCTTACATTATTTCATTATGTATGTTACTTGTTCTAAATATCTGTGTAATGGTGTCTTCTGGGAATTAAGTGTATAGTTTACAACACCAGCAAATATAGACAATTAGATTGATATTTACAGAATGTCATCACCACTGTATGAAGGATAAAATATTTTAGTGTTAACCCATAACGACCCAAACGTTCACTGGCTATCAAAATAATTCACTCATATAAAAAGTTAAATCACTGTCGATCCACTGTTTCTAGCAATACATGTAAATAATTGGTGTAAAATGCAGTTTGTCATCTTTTCATGGTCATCAGACATGACCCATTTGGACGTTCAGAGGCTCCACAGTGAACGTAGAAACACCGTCATCTTCTACAATATTGATTCACCAGTAAAACCCTTGGAGATGGATCAATGACAGTGGATGGAGACACTGTTTTATATTTAGTGAATGATATATTTTACTGAAAAAGTCACTTTTTCTTCCGTTTTATCTGTTTTTCATATCATAACCCTCAACTTTAATTTGAGCTTTTATGAACATCTACAGGGTGGGTGAAAAGTAACTAGGAATGAAAAATTGGTAATAAAATCCATATTCCTATTACAAATTTAATTAAACAAGTGATAGATGTTCTTTATCACGTGGGGAAATGAAAGTAAATGTTCATATTTTAACGTAAGCACCAGTAGCATCAACCAGTTTCCTCAAACGGCCAGGGATGGAATAAACAACTTTCTGAAGGACATCGTCTGGGATATCACTGAGAAGAAAATAAGAAATAAGAAAATAAGAAATCCCTAGTGTTGTCTGTTTAAATAATGTTTTCGTCATGACTTCAGTGACTGAAAATTACAATATATACTGAAAATTCTATAAGCAATTTCTAATGCCTAGTTAATTTTCACCCACCCTGTATATGGTCAGTGAGTTAAATATAGGAAAATACCTGATTGTCACTGAAAAATATAAAATACAGAGCATAGTATTAGAATAAATGTTGATAAATCACTTAAGAAAGGCTAAAGATAGAGAAAAAATAATTTGGAAACTGCCAGTAGCAGGGTCTTTATGGGTTAATTCATTGCTCCTATTATATCCGCTATTATTGGATTTTAACAACTGAAACTTAGTTAAAAGTGAAACGTGATGCATACATTTATTTTGTTTTTAATGTAGCAAGTCTCAAGCTATTTCTTAACCATTTCTGAATCAGTACAATGCAAAAATCCAAGTCTTACCAAGTGTATTTTCTCATTTCTAGTTAAAATATCTTATCACACTTAAAATAAGACATAATCACTTAAAGAGTAACTTTTCAGTGAGATATAAGAACTTATTTTTAGACAATAGAGCTTGAAAATCCTGTCTCAAGAAATCTTACCGAGATAATTTTCACTTGTTCCAATGGCAGATTTTTTTTTTTTTGCTTGAATTGAGCAAAAAAAAAAAATCTGCCATTGAATTAAGCAAAAAATCTGCCAATGGAACAAGTGAAAATTATCTCGGTAAGATTTCTTGAAACAAGATTTTCAAGATCTATTGTCTAAAAATAAGCTCTTATATCTCACTGAAAAGTTACTCTTTAGGTGATTATGTCTTATTTTAAGTGTGATGAGATATTTTGATTAGAAATGAGAAAAATACACTTGGTAAGATTTGGATTTTTGCAGTGTACAACCTGTAAAAGTCAGATTTCATGTCATCATCCTATCCGTCCAGTAAACAGGAAACATTTCAGATGTGGTATTGGTAATGTTGTAGTGTGATGCATTTCCTCTTCAAAATGTAATGGTCAAAACATCATGCATAAATAAATTGTTTCTGTGAGATGGGATTGATCTGTGCTGAGTGACTATCAGATCAGCTACAGTGATGTGAAGTGGTCCATCTCAGCTCGACTTAAACCGACCTGCGGCTCAGCTGGTCAAATCGACAATGGCTGATTTTAGAACACAGCAGTATATAGTGTATTTTTTCGTCGTTCTCCTGTCACCAAAGAAGTGCACCATTATTATCAGCCAGTCTCCAGGTGAAGTCTCGATAGTTAGAATAGAGTTTTCTCTGCTTATGTAACTATCAGATGACACCGGCCCCTCTAAACGTTGAGCAGCTCCGGAAATAGAAGAGAATAAGTCTGAGCCCCCCCCAATTTTGTTGTTTTTGCTTTTTGCTCAACAATAGAAATGCAGATGGAGTAAATACCTCACTGAAAAGCCGTCAATCAGTGCAGTAGTCAAGATAGTCAGAGCCATGCTACTGCAAATGATCTCCTCATAACATTGTCAACTGATGCACTGCAAACTGATGTAAGTTTGCATCTTATCTCATTGTGAATCTTTGCTGAGCCGATTCACAGGATGTCATTTATTGGAATAATCCTCCCATTGAGCAGCTATTTCAGGCTATATTTATATGTAGCCAGATATTTTTGAAAACGGAGATTTTCCCCTATGGGCAATTTAGATGAACCTATCAGTGCATGTCTTTGGATGGTGGGAGGAGTACCTGGAGAGAACCCACACAGACACAGGGAGAACATGCAAACTCCACACATAGGTGTGAATGTGACAGTGACTGTTTGTTTGTATATGTCAGCCCTGCGATGAACTGGCGACTCGTCCAGGGTGTACCCCGCCTTCGTCCATAAGTAGCTGGGATAGGCTCCAGCAACCCCCGTGACCCTAGTGAGGATAAAGTGAGCTCAGAAAATGAATGAATGAGGTTTTCCCCTCTCCACTTAAAAAAAACCTTTCGGACAAATGCGATCGTTTTCAGAAAACGCTGCGTTTATACGGCCCCATATATCTATACCATAAAGAGCATGCCAGGCCTGTAGATGGCAGTGTAGTGGGACAGAGTACCATTAACCAATCAGAATCCTGAAAAGAATCACAACAACGCCTTACTTCTGCAATGAACCTGTGGAGATGTAGTTTACCTGGTTCCGTGTCCGAGACGTGTAACCAATACAATGCAATGCAGCCGAATGAGCCGGAGACTTTTTTACAATCACAAGCTGTTTTTGTGATGTGACAGAGGGGATGAAAAAGGGTCTGGACTCTGAGTCGAACTGTGTTACTTCTGTAGTCGTTAACAGCTGCGTCTGTTTTTAATCATGTTTTGCCTTTCATTCATGAAAACCGCTGAGCACGGATGTAAATGATGCCTTCATTTACCTTCCGCTGAACTGGACAGAACAGATAAAGGATAAAGTGTTTCCCTCTGTTTACATGCAAATGCGAAAACGGAGATTTGCTGAAATCTCCACTTTGGCCAGAGTTTTCAGAAACCTTCCTAGTTGTGTAAACGATACGCACAAACACAGAAAAAAGTCTCTGTTTTCCAAAATCCCTGGTTAGATGTAAACGGCTTCTCAATCTTCATTCCACTCTGATTTGTTTTCTGCATCTTACCAGTTTAGTCAAGTCCCCATAACTAAATAAAACAATAACATCAACCCCAAGCTGCTGCCACACACTGAAAATTGCAAGTTTTGACAACCATCTATTTATACACCATCATCTTTTGTGGGAATGTCGTCATTTTAATACCACAGCTCGCCTTTACATGTGCAAATGTTCCACCAAAACGAGTTCCCCCCAGAATTAATTTGTCACTAAATCAGTCGTTCCCTACCTTTTTTGGCTCATGACCCCATTTTAACATCACAAATTTTGGGCAGACATTCAAAACGGACACAATTTTTTTTTTTTTTGCTAAAATTAATTTGTTTTTGATCATGTAAATTGCTATACTATGTTGCAAATAGATGTCAATTTTAGATGACATTTAGGCTGTATAATGTATATTATTATGGATGGAGGCAGAAAAGCCAGGTGCAGATTACTGCACAAAGTGAGAATTTTATTTTCCTTGGTCCAACTTGTATTTACAAGGCTGACAATTAATACTGAACAAACAAGAACTCAAACTATGAATTAGGAAAGAGCTGCAGCATCTGCAACTGACCACAATGAACATTTGACAGATAAACAGTACCACAGTGCTTCAGTTTCAGCTTCAGCTTCAGTTTGTCATGTCTTTTATAAGTTATGATCGTCTCTCTCAGCTCACCATATGTTTTTTATTAGTAAGTTTTTTATGTGTTTTTTTTTATCAATTACTAGAAATTTCAGGTGACCCCATTTGAATTCCAGGTGACCCCATGTGGGGTCCCGACCCCAAGGTTTGAAACGCACTGCACTAAAGGATGTGCAGTTCATTTAAAGAAACAAACTTGCCATACAACCAACAGAGGTACACTACCAGTCAAAAGTTTGGACTCATCTGGTTTTTCTTTATTTTCATAATTATTTCCATTGTAGATTCTCACTGAAGGCATCAAAACTGTGAATGAACACATATGGAATTATGTAGTTAAAAAAAGTGTGACATAACTCAAAGCATGTTTTATATTTTAGATTCTTCAAAACAGACACATTTTGCTTTTATTACTGCTTTGCACATTCTTGGCATTCTCTGGATGAGCTTCACGAGGTAGTCACCTGAAATGTTTTCCAAAAGGCTTGAATTAGTTCCCAGTGATGCTGAGCACTTGTTTGCCTTCTGTGGTCCACCTCATGCCATTTAAATGAGAAGGTGAGTCCAAACTTTTGACTGGTGGTGTATTCCCTATTCGAACATGCTTGACAATACAGCTCTGATAAATCTATCAACACAAGACCAGCCTTTACTCACCTTTCATGAGGCCACACAGGGTTTTCATTTATGTCACCTATTACTGCTTGTTTCTCAGGTCAGACTGGGCATGTACAAACTGCAGCTTCCTCACGCTCCTGTTTGTTTGTCGCACCCATTATGGCGTGACACCCCTGTTAACCCTGTTACCAAATCTATTGGTGGACTTTGACTCCCTTCAACCTGGGGAGAAATCCTATCATTCAGTGAAGCAGGAGACAACATGTGAAAGTCTTCGTTTTATTGAGCAGTTGTGCCAGTCATTCGACGTTTTAATGTTAATTGTAAGATGCGGAGATTATGAAATCCCTCAAAAACAAATTTCCAAATAATGAAATATTAATAGACCTGCAGGGTTATTTGTGTTCCTCTAATACAGAGCAGATGATGACCTGCCTTTGACCCAGCTGCTGTTTCAGTCCTGCTGCACACAGTCTTAAAATACATCAGAAGTTTAGATAAGTGTCCCATTAACACCAGTAATGCTATTCAACACTACAAAGGATTAAATACCAAGCCAGAGGCAATCTGTTCATTAGTAGCTCGGATTCTTGAAAACCAAAAATAAACTGTAGCTGCCAGTAACAGACGTTCGGGCTCCTCCAACCATAAAAACCAATCAACATATTACAATTGAATGGTTTTTTTTCATGATTTTCAGGGGTGAATTTGTGAAAAATGCAGATACTCCTCTTTCTTAACAATGCAAAAAGCAGCAAAGAAGAACAAGCGTATGATCTATTTGATGGGGATCCCATTTTCAGTATAGAACAGAAATACCTCTGTCAGCGCATTTATCTAAAATTCTGTATAGTGTTTTGGGCTTGACATATTGGCAAAACACTGTGTTAAGATCTTCTCAAGCTCTGCAAAGTGTTTTTAAATTCACTCATCAGCTATGAAAAGCAATGATTCATGAGCATAAACTGTATCATCAGCATAAACCCTTTTTTCTTTTCAGTGATGTGACTTTCATGCAAATGCATTGGGTGTGATCATTACACATTATAGGATGTGCCATGAAAATTCATAAAAATGCTGCAAAGTCACATTTAGATGCTTTTTAGCAAAGTTGCCGAGGTTGGTTGGATTTGTACTGTAGGCAAGTTTACTTCCTCGAGATTTCACACAAAGTCGCGGCGTTCATTTGGAAGTTTGAATTTGTTTGCGTAGCGTGGTTTCACTTCACTTTAGTTTCACTTTACTTCACTGTTCTGGTGACAAAGCAAATCTGTACTGCAGGCAAATGAAAAGTGCTTATTGAAGCAGCTAATAATCTCCATATGGGTCACCACGTTGTCACATTTTATTTCTTTCTTTGGTTTCAATGGCATATGAGGCAAACTGTGGCCAACAGTTCAGAACAAACACTTTCTTTTCTCTGTGTAAGTCGTGTGCTGATTTTATTTTATTTTTTTTTATTGTTTTCAAAGATTTCTGTCAGCCCCCACTTTTTATACTGCTACAAGTCTTTCCTATGATTCACTGCGAGAGAATAAAAAATAGAGTATACCAGCGATCTGCTCCTTTTAAAATGAATGTGGGTGGCAGGGTAGGGTTGCATATAGGCCGGATCAACTGGTTATGTTTATTCATGTGTTATTTTTTTTTTTTGTGTGTGTATAAATGCAGTATGTGACTGGAGAGAACAGCTTTGAATAATAAATCACCTACCTGAATGTTCAATACTTGAACTTGTGCAACTGCGTTTTTAAAATCGAATCTGTGTGTGTGTGTGTGTGTCTGCTTCAGTAAAAATGGCAGAAAGAACTGTTCTGTTTTAAATAAGTGCAGTACATACTGTAACAATAGGATTTATTGTCCAAATAAATTAACCTATAAAGACCCAAACATCCACCACTGAACAAAATCGTCTACTAATCAAAATGTTTAATATTTGTTGATCCACTAATCCAGGGGTGTCAAACTCCGGTCCTCGAGGGCCACTGTCCTGCATGTTCTAGATCTTTCCCTCTTCCAACACGCCTGATTCAACCACATGGCTCGTCGTCAAGCATCCCCAGCAGTCTGTTGGTGAGCCATGTGGTTGAATCAGGTGTGTTGGAAGAGGGAAAGATCTAAAACTTGCAGGACAGTGGCCCTCAAGGACCGGAGTTTGACACCTGTGCACTAATTCTATCAATACATGAAAATAATTGGTGTAAAATGCAGTTTGCCATCTTTTCATGGTCATCAGATATGATGCATTTGGATGTTCAGAAGCTCTGTAGTGAACAAGGAAACACTATCATCTTCTACAACTGGAGCATCAAACTTATGGCCCATGGGCCAAAACCGACCTGCCGGACATTCCAATCCAACCTGCGAGATGAATTTACAAAGTGCAAAAATTACACTTAAGATATTAACAATCAAAGATGTCAAAGTCATTTTAGTTTGGGGGTCATGTAAAATAATAGTATAATAACTTATAAATAATGATACCAAATTTTCTTATTGGTTTAATGTGAAAAAAATTATATTACATTATGTCTATAAATAATGAGAACTCCAAATTTTCTATGTTTAAATGCAACAAATAACATTAAATTATGAAAATATTGACATTAGCAAACTATCTTTTAACAATAAACTGTGAATAACCTACACAAATACGATCAACCTGAAATGTCCAAAGAAAACTAAATCAAATTTTCACAGTGTTCTGCCTGTTACTAAATGTTTTGTGCCTTTTGTAGATTTGATCTGTAATGTATGTATATAAATTATAAGGTGAAGCACAATATTGTTAAAATTGTACTTATTTTCTTTTCAAAAATTAATTCAGGTTATTCACATCTTTTTTGTTTGGCCAGTTAGTAAATGTAAATATTTTCATAATTTAAGGCAATTTTTTTTTGCACTAAATCAAAGAAAAATATTTGGCGTGTTCACTTATTTATACGCTATTATTTTGCTGGTTCGACCCACTTGAGATAAAATTGAACTGTATGTGGCCCCTGAAAGAAAACGAGTTTGACACCGCTGTTCTACAACATTGATTCACCAGTAAAACGAATGGAATTTGACCAGTGACAGTGGATGGACACACTGGGTTTATGTTCAGTTATTGATATCTTTGCTAAAAAAGTCACTTTTTCTTCAGTTTTGTTTGTTTCTGATATAATAACCTTCAAATTTAATTTTGAGTTTTTAATGAACATTTATAAGCTCAGTGAATTAAAAATGGGAAACACATGATTTTCACTGAAAATTTGCAAAATACAGAGGATACTATTGTAATAAATGGTGATAAATCATTTAAGAAAGGTTAAATAGAGGGAGAAAATCATTTGGGAACCGTCATAAATGTAGCACCGGGTTAATAAAAACAAGCAACAGAGATCAGACGATGTTTAGGTGAAAGAAACCACAAACGTGATGTAGGCTACTATTATCACACCTTCATTTAAATAATTAAGTTGTTGTTGTTGTTGTTTTGTTGTGTGCACTTACAGAATGAAATTAAGAGTAATAAGTGCTTCAATGCAGATTTTGTCTTGTAGTAAAGCCAGTCAGCATAATTAAGTGGAAACATCTATTGCTGATAATCAGTGTCATGGCCTGATCTGTGTTTTATCATCAGCAGCAGTAATGAAATGAAAATGAGAGCGTTCTGTTGCGCTGGAGGCCTAATAGTTTCAATGATATATGAGTAAGAGGCCGTAGCCCCGGAGGTCTGGGATTGCCTCACGACAGGAGCTTCAGAACTGAACTAAACTCCGGCACGAGTCAACCCCGGATATGAGCCGACCGTGAAAGTCTGGGCCGGGCTCTGGGGAAAACTGACCATAATTCATTCTGAGTCATTACACTTAGAGTGTGTCCTCTCTTCCTTGTGTCATGCTCTGTGGCTTCCCTGCCGGTCAAAGGGTTAAATTGGGTTCAGTGGGAGAGTCAACGCTGCAGATGAGGTGAAAGCGGTAGTTTCCAATTAAATCTAATGTGCTCAGGGTGAAAAAAGAGAGTGAAGAAGGGGTCCCTGCTGAGCTCAACCTGCTGCTAAACCACATGTTTGATAACTTGTAGTCTTCTTGTTTAAGCATATTTCCTGCTTTTGGGTAATTTTAACAATAGTTTCTCCAAGTGTCTGCCTTGAATATATCCCACATCTTAAATAAACAATATTTTTCAGTATTTTTATAAACGTGCAGTTTCCACTCGAAGGTCTACAGAGAAGAGAAAGAATTTCAAGAAAGTAAAAAAGCCTTGCTGCTTAGAAATGAGAGTTTTTCCAACGTGTTTTCCATAACAAAAGTATTCAAATTCAAAGTTTTTCTTATGAGAATAGTTAATACTGAAGTGGATTCAACTAGTTACAAGCTAAAACAGTGCTGTGCATAATATCTCAGCCAAATGCCTCTTAATCAATAAAAAATAAGGTTTTCAATGCTTATGAAACCCCCAACTTGTTAACTAAAATGTTCTAGTTTTACAGACTTTCAGTGGCTCCATTTTTACTGAGAGGACTTTTTTTTAGTACTAGATTATTTGAGTTTATTCAAAATATTAAAATAAATCTATTTTTGCTGTGTAAGTAAGAATGTATGATTAAGTTTTATGTGTATTATAAGTATATTTTTATTTAACAAACATACTGATATGCACGGTGCTGTGTGTAAATGGTTACAATATAATGAAGATCTGTGTTTGTATAACTGTAAATTCACTACAGTGTGATATGTTGTATGGATACTTTAGGGCAACATCTATTTCACTTCACATAACTATTTCACTTTCTATTTTGCTAGACTTGTGTGGATTCCATTTATCTCTTGAATAACATTAGTGCTTTTAGATAAATACACAAAAGTAATGCGTGCAGTTTACATTCTTCACGTCTACTGTACATACAATAATTGCGCTGGGGATGAACTTCACATTATGGGCATTGCAAGGAAGCAGCGATGACATCCTGGATTCATTATCCCTTTTAGATGAACTGTGCTGGCTTCCCAAGGGGGGACACGGTAATTGTGTCTTTAGGGATTTGTCAAGTCTCTGTTGGATGGCAATAAATCACTGGTAGAGGAGGTGTGGTGATAGGCCCAGAACGAACTTGTTGTGTGACGAAAGCACGAGAAATGCAGGCATCAACACTGCTTTGGTCTTCTTGTCACGCTACATAGAATTAGGAAATATTGGCTCGGTCTCAGCTGCCTCTGAATCACAGGCAGTGCATGATATTTTGTTGTGAAATGGGTTGTTTGTTGGTAATGAATAGGACTTCCCGAGGCTTGCAACATTAACCCTTGTCATATCAGAACAATGTCACAACTAGGCCATAACAAGAATAATAAGAATAATGATTCAGATTGAATTGTGGTGAGAAAGGTTGTGATGTGTGCAGTGTTGGTCACTTGAATGGAGGAGCTAAGACCATCCTTGAAGTGCAGGTGATTCAGGCTTGTGTCCTAAACACGGAGCAACACGAACATGTTGTTCTTAGGACCTGTCTTCCAGCATCACCCTCCTTTGGGGATCTACTTTCTATTTTTGTCACTCAGACATGCTTGAGTTTCCTGGAATGATCTAGTCTGTATCTGAAGTGACAAACTTAAACAAAAAAAAAAAAAACACAATATGAGCACTCTCTTGACCAAGAGTTAGTCCTCTTTATTCATGTCTGAGATGTTTTTAAGCCTTAAAATCCCCCTTTTGTCTCCTTCTTTTCACTTCTAACTCCTCTTCATGCCATAAGTAGATTTAATAGCTGAGATCAATATGAGATTACAGCTTTCACTCATTCAGTCCATTTCATGTGAAGAAAATGACTTTCTGATCATTTCAGCACTGATACATAATGTAGAGAAAATCATTTGTCACCCCACTTGAATTGGAGACAACCCCAGTGGGAGATTTCTTACATGACGAGGAGTGGCTAAAGGAAACCTCATTGATTGCTGTTTTGCTCAACTGGTTCCCTTTGCAGCAATATTGAGCATTGCCCTCACTTGGTAATATGTGCTCTTCTGGCTGTGTTAATGGCCTGTATCCATATGTTCTTGTAGACTGCCTGCCACCCTACCTTGTGTGGAGATGGTTGGCAGCCCTGCTCCTATTCCCTTCCCTTTCCAACAGCCTCCACACTCAAGCAACTGCCTCAGCATCCAGGCTCTCCCCTCCCCCACAGCAGTGCACTTCCCCTGCCTCTTCCCTCTATCAGCTTCCTCCTTGTTCTCATTGCTCAGCCAGTGCTGTAGGGGTGGAATAAACCTCAGAGGTGCAAACAACTGGAAGCCACCTTCGCAAAATGATGGCACACTACAACGGTATTTAACAGGGGGAGGGGATATATTTACATCTTTAAAAAGTCAAACTGTGAAAAACAGGTCACCGAAGGCTTCTGGATTTTTCTACACTTTAGCACTTGATGGTGGTCACCATAGAAACAGATTATCAGACAGGACTTGTGGCCACAATAGAAGTATCTGTTTCAAAATGAGATTTTTTTATCCCATTAGATACAGTTTTCATTGTGCTACTTCATTAAAAATAATGAGCAATCAGTTGTGTAAAATACCCACTCCTATATTATTCAGACCTAAAAGAAATGAAGTCCTCAGTAAGCTTAGACACAAAGCCCAACATCTTTATTTTATCCTCCTCTGAGTTTCTGTAAAGCTATTCACCACAGCAATTTAAATTGTTCTAATATAGATCCTAAAAGAAGGGCAAAAGGGAATTCTCCTCCCCTTTCTCGGGAAATGAAGACAGGATAATTGTCTTAAATTCATTTTCATACCTTACCAAATAGTGATCCAGCAAAGGCGTTTTGTGGGTAGCTTTGGCCGTACAGGGTGCACCCGACAGTGGGAGTCCAGGATGGATCTTGGACGGTGTTACTGTGCCGGTGCCCTGAGTGTTCAACATCCAGATACTGATGCTTGTTTTTGCTAGCGTTTTTCTCATACATAACACTTGAGCTGTTTCCACAGCCCTGATAGACTGTCAGGGGACTCTGCTGACAGCACTGCACTGGTGAGTGAGGATGAACGGTGGAGTGAGTGTGTGTTTGTGACCATTTGAATGACTGAGTGAAAGGGAGAGTCTCGTGCACACACACACCAAAAGAGAAAGAAGGAGGATATTTGTGATTTTGTCGCTAAATAGGAGGTTGCGGAGAACTCTTTGACGCCCACTTCCCTTTTTCACTGACTCGCATTGTGAGAGTTCATCTAGAGAAGTCATTTAAATAAACCTTCATTTTCACACAGCCACCAATTTTGAGTGTCATTTGCTTGGTGCCTGTGGGTTGTTGAATCATATAATGGCACAGATTTTTTTTTTCTCCTGAAAGCTAGAGTCAAATTCTGCAGAGATGGACTGACAGAGGTGCATTAAAAAGATTTTATACACGCAGGTCTACCCCTGGACTTACTCTGTCCTCTGTGTGTCAAGTGCAGATCTACAGCCGAGAATTTGACTGAGCCCGTCACCGAACGGATATGATCCTCTGGCTTCTACAACCTGGATAAGCTTCTTTTAGACGACAGAATCTGTGAATACCACTTAGTTTTTTTCAGCTACTATCGAGAAACACTGGCAGCCTGCCTCAGAGTTTACAGTGCTTTTCTATTCCAGCCACCAAAGAACCCATTTTATCTTTGCTGTCACTCTGCTGACTCTGTGGCTGCTTCACTTTGTTAAACCACAGAAGCAGCCAGCTCTCTGTTATCAAGGAAAGGTGCATTTATTTAGAGTCTCAAACTGAGATAGCTTTGGGCATCGGGATTTCAAAGTTTATTTTTGACACAAAGTCCTGCCTCTTTGCTTCATTTGAGTCCAGTGGGATTCTTAATAAAATCATGTAATACTTACAGTTCGGATGAAGCGCCTACAGTTTCCAGACAGATGCTCCGTCTCAGTGATGTATTGCCACTTCTGCAATCCATTTCATTCTGAAGTTGCATTTGGTTTTCATATTTTAATTATGCATGTAGATTTAATTTAAAATCACGGCTGTTTGAGAAATAGCTAAAAAAATCTGCATGCTGCAAAAACATTCCTCCTGATTCTCATGCCCCAACCCCCATCTTAAATTTGCCGTTAATAAGATGCTTTTTTTATTTTTTATATCTATCTTGAACTTGTGGATTCAGCAGCGGATTATTCTAATGCCGTTCAAGCTGTCAAAATGATATTGCATATGAGAGCTGGAAACTGCCTGGTGAACTTTAGCAAAGAGAAAGGATTTCACACATTTCAGAATGTGTGTGATTATTATATACGTTGTCCACTCAGAGGAGATCAGCTCATATTCTGCGTGAACAAACAGCTGAAGGAACTGGTTTTACTCATTGACACTTAACACTTCTGAATTAAAAAAAGAGAAATGCAAGATGCGCCATGTAGATAGGATGTACTATATGAAGCAGCTTGGACTTAGATATTAAAACTGATTCATTATTAAACAACATCCATTTTAATTATTGTGTTTGAGATGTTGAATAATGCACTTTAAAACTGTGCCACTTGACAAATAATTTATCATTCTTTCTTATCATTATTATTTATCACATATATGCAATAAAATGAGCAGTTCCTCAGGAAATATGAAAAGATAAAGGAATGTCCTCTGGGTGTGTTTGTGTGTGTGTTTGGTTTTTTTTTTTGCTGTGGTCTGGAATAATAAAGTTAATGTAAATCTAACAGTACAGGAACAACCTTAACTTGGACCATCTCAGTATTAAAAGATTGCTTCCACATTACAATATTAGATCAGTAAATAGTTGTGTTTGATATATTACACATAAAATTACTGAAACTAAAATCTATTTGGTGCATTTTGCCTGTTTTTAATTTGCTTTTGATTTGTTTATTATGCTATATATTTATTTTAGAATTCTACCTTATTTGGAGGAATGTTGACTGTTGAATGGAATGATGGATATAAGGTTCATATTCCTTCAGCTCTTGTATTGCCTGCCTAGGGTTGGAGGATATCTGGCTATTTAGATGATTTATGCAGTAGTTTGTTTGGCAGATAGCTGGTTTGTCAGCGGCTTGGTGCTGGTGGGAAGGTAGTGTTCAGTGAACAGTAGGTAGAATATGTACTTCTACCACAACAGGACTGACAGCTGCTGTATGTGAGGGGAGAAAAACAGTAAAACTATGTGTAAATCCAAAGCAGAGATGCATAAAGGCAATAAAATGCTTTGTAAAGTTGAGAGAAATGCAGAGTTTTGTATTAGCTTTACTGTCTCTTACATTATGGAGCCTAATTTTGTGTCATTTTAAGATGTTGCGTTGTGCAGCTGCAGCTTCACTTAAGTAGAAGTGCTTTACATTTATGTTGTATGAGACACGCAAAGGAAAGTATGCGTCTCTCATGCTTTACTTACATGTAAAATCATTGTTTGCACAAGAAGATAGGCTTTTCATGTCTATTATAGAAATCACGTATAGAATGGAATATATAAGATAAAGGAACCTTTGTGTACCACCGCATACCAATGTAATAATGTCGATGCCTTATGTATACGTAGTCTGAAACCTCTGCTACGTCTGATGAACAGAGGTGTTACAGATTATCTGATTGAGTGCAGTTTTATTGGGACACCCACTCCAGTGAGAATTTAAAGTGTATTGATATTGGCTTACACTGAGCTGCAGAAAGGAACAGATAACCATTTACTGAAATCAGAAGTGTAATGGATTCACAGAGTTACACATTTTTCTCCTAATGGACTGAGTGAAGAATCGCTTCTTTGCTAGTTCCTGTGATAATTTTCACTGCTGTAATTTCTGTCTTCTCATTGTAGACTCTGTTAGGACTCACTGTATTTTTAATTTCCATAAAACATTTTTCAATCGTTTATGTATTGATTTTTCTTTTTATAATTGGATGATTCCGGTTTGGACTGTAGTTATTTTAGTCACTGACTCACATCCTGTTTGGGCTATTTGTTTATCTGATTAATAGTTTGTTCTATGAAATGTCACAAAAGCTGTAAAAAAAAAAACATGCTCAGTACCAAGTTGTGAAATGTGACCTGTTGTTTGTCTTGTCTGACCAACTGTTTAACACACAAATACATTCATTTTACTATACCAGCAAAACAATGGCAGCACACATTCACATTACAACAGTTAGAACAAGACATTTCTTCCCTTTTGCACGATTAGAAAAGATTTAAACAATTAGCAGTTCAATTCCATTTAACGTATTGATTGTATGCTTATGCTTAAGCAAGGTGTTAATGCTGTTTTATGGCTTCCTTCATCATAAGCAAATACAGCAATTGCACAAAAACACTAAAAACAACCTAAACAGCCTAAAACTAATCCTCTGACTCATAACACAGATACGGTATGCAGCATATTATTATACTAATGTTGTAATTTTAGCTCACAACATGTGTATTTCAGTTTTAATTAGTTGTTTGGAAAGCTTTTGATATTGACAGGTGTGGGTCACCTTGGCACTCGAGTGCAAGATGCACCACTGTGTCTTCATCAAATAAAGGCAGCGGTGTCACAACCTAAAAAAAGCACAGCCCTGTGTACACAGTATATTGTGTAATTGCCTCAATACAATGTGTGTTTACTTTTCAGTGTTGTGACATATTAACTCATGCAACCAGCAGCAGGTGTAAATTTCAGGAGGGGTGGTGGAGATTTGTTTCTCGCAAAATCTAGAGCATGTGCATTTGTCCCTATCAGTAAAACATGTGACAAGCAGAGAACTTTTATAGTCATGGAAAAAAGTTATTAGACCACCCTTGTTTTCTTCAATTTCTTGTTCATTTTAATGCCTGGTACAACTAAAGGTACATTTGTTTGGA
>JAPQRP010000016.1:28117526-28127840 GCA_037367295.1 Apogon hyalosoma | reverse complement strand
TCTGCATCTTGTGTGTATAGATTTTGACCTATTGTTGACCGAAGAGGTCGGGGGTCACTCGGTCAATACCTAAAAAAACTTAAAATGGACTATAACGGAAAAACAAGTGGAGATAGAGAATTAGTTACTGTTAATGACAGATAGGAAACCTGGCATGTGCTTCAAAATGGTGTCATGACCTTTGACTTTGAGTTATCTTGAGAAGTCAAAATCAAGGTCACATGATTTTAAATGGTCATAACTCCAAAAAGAGTGGTGATAAGTATTCAGTTACTATTGTTGACATATAGGAAACTACATGTAGGCTCCAAGATGGCACCATGACCAAACAAGGTCAGAACTGTCACAGTTTAGTCAGTTTAGTCTGAGATCAATAAACTGCAACTTACCAAAATAACATAACTTTATGCCTTCATAAGCCTCATAATTAGTCACCTGTGTAGGGGAAATGCTGTCATTTCAGCATCAAACTCCATTCTGTTCATTTAGAGCGATGTCCAGTGGTGAAAATAACAGTACTTCTAGCTTTTATCACATTGCCTTTTGTTTAACTCTAAAAGTTGTTTCTTAACGGTTCTCATTCCCATCTCACTTGATCAAAGGTCCTGTGGTGTTCGTTTTCCTCGCCAGTTCAGTGAATCTCTATTCCCTCTAGTGGTCACATAAATCCCCAGGCCTCTCGATATGAATATATTCAGTGATTCTTTACAGTCCAGTACATTGGCATAACTTCAGAGCTCTTTATTCTCAACACTAATAATTATTTTAGGTCATTTTTTAATATTTAAAAAATATAAATTTTACATATATTCTCTTTAATCAGTTAAGGCTGAAATAGGTTGCAGTATTGATTGTGGGAAATAAAATCATCCCAAGACACAGATATATGTGAAGTTTTGATGGTGGAAAGAAAACCCGCTGAAAGAGGCATGTACCTTTTTAAATGTTCATATGCCTCATGTAAATGCAGAGAGTTTACTTCCTCAGAGAAAAGACACAGAAGATGACAAGGGAGAAACTCACTTGTGTGTGTGTGTGTGTGTGTGTGT
Source organism: Apogon hyalosoma (assembly GCA_037367295.1). Lineage (NCBI taxonomy): Eukaryota > Metazoa > Chordata > Actinopteri > Kurtiformes > Apogonidae > Apogon > Apogon hyalosoma. The sequence continues at coordinate 28,126,791 of JAPQRP010000016.1, read as the reverse complement.
GTGTGTGTGTAGGAATATGAGTCTAAATGTAAATTGATCAAAAGCCTGAACTGCTACCTTGTGCCTGAGTTTTGTGCTTCCTTTTCATAGATACAGACATTTCCTTCTAAACTGATACAGAAAAGGCATATGAATAAAAATGAATCAGGAAATGAAGTGTCTGACGTTCCAAATTTCCTGGGGGAGGGACGTCAGACTTCACACCTGACCAGCACCTCAAACCGCCTGTGTCAACACGGAGATTTCTTTAACACTAGTGCAATGTTCTGCAGCTACATGTTTCTAGAAGCACACAGTGGATGTGATTAAAAGAGGATTATGTTTTTCTCCCTCGTGTGTGTGTTCATAACACAACTCTCATATTCGCAGTAGATGACATATTATGCTGCAATATGATTGACAGTACATGAAATGGAAATTGCACTGTTCTTTATTTAAAATGACATCTTTCATATAGACTTGACTGATCAAAAGTCACCAAAATGTATGGTTTACCCAGACCAACAAAGAAAAGCCACTTTTGAGTGGTACAAGGTTGCATTTCACAGACAGTAAAACCATTTTAGCTTGACATCAGAGCCATGTAAATGATTTGACCATTAGCAGGAAATCCAGATTCAACTGTTTTCATGCATTTTGTTTTATTTCTGGTTTTGTTTTGCACAGCTTTGTTCAGGGAGAGAGCACTACTTTTGTTTTGTGTTATGTCACTGTTACTTTTGACCAAACTCAGCAGTGAAAAGCTTTATGGCTGTCGCATGCACACATTCCTACAGTTTTGTTTCCATAGAAACACTGAGTTCCAAGCAGGCGTGGATTTTACAGTTACATAAGGTTTTATCAGTAATACAAAATACACAGCAGCATGGGTATTCTCCTTTAACTAAATTCCTATTTTTAGGGATAGAACACAGGAACTGTAAAAACCATCATAATCAGATTTTTTTTTAGACGTATACCTGCTATTTTTAACTGCTGAACTGTACTGTGTCATGATCATGTGGCCTATGCTGGCATTTCTTATAAATATAAGATGTGTAAAAAATCTATCTATGTCATGGCCTTAGTCAAACTTGAGATAGGCCGTTTATTATCAGTGCTGTGCCTGTTACGTTGCGTGCCATATGAATGTGGGTGTTGCAGAACAGCTGGTCTTGAGCAACACTATTGTGCATATCTGATGAAACCATATCTATAATTATACAATGGCCAAGGCATTATTCCTTGAATAATACATGACCATTTAATGCACATTCATTATCTTAACGCTATTGTTATTTTCTCAAGAGCTCACATCGTGATTTTGTGAGGCAGATGTGGGCTGAGTGGGCAGAGGTTTGGAAACAGGTTGAGTGGGGATTCAGCCCCAGGCCAGTAAGGTTCATGGGTTTCTAGAGACAGAGGTCTTACAGTACCTCATACACCATCTGTAGGAACAATAGAGCATTATTAATAGATGTGAGACAAAGCTATTTAGGTCTTGTGTATGACTGTAGCAGCCTTTTGCTGCAGGCACAGTGTAGTTTCAGTTGTTCCTGCTTTTTTCTTACCATGCACCAGTAAAGTAGCTATTGACATTTTTATCCTGTATCAAGTATATGGAATTGTTGTTATTATCACAGCACTGAATGTACCAGTAAGTAGAGCTGACTTTTGGTGCTAATTAAAGCTACAGTAGGTGGAATAAAAAACAAAAACAAACAAAAACAAATAAAAACACACCAAAACTAAGAATAAACACCCGCTACATGCAGCTCTCTCACTTTTGTCCTAATTATAGTCAGGTAGATGAAAATGGACCACACAACATTTCCTCCCGCTGAGTAAATATGACGTCAAAATCCTGTGGTGCTGGGATGTGTGTCTGTGCAGTAGAGATATGAGGATGTCATGTCCCCCAACCTGTTTGACATCACATTAAATAGCAAACTAAACAGAAATATAACAGTTTGAACTACATCAGTCTCATAAAAACTTGCCTGAAAATGCAATCACTCAATCATTGGGTTAAACTCTTGACATTAACACTTTATGCAAAAACACAGAACTTAAGATTTTTATGACCTGTACTGAAGTACGGATGTGTTGGTTTCATTTTTGGATGGCTATTGGTAATCTATGGTTTTAAGAAATGATGTATGTGGTATAAATGCAGGGCCTTTTCATGTCACTATTAAGACGTGAAGGCAAAAAATAGTTACAGGAGCTGCCTTGTTGTGTCTAAGAGGAGCCACAGAGCCTGGACAGTGGAACAGTTTCTTCACAGTAATCAATAATTTGGACAATCAATTATTTGTTTTTCTCTGCCCTTTTCCAAAAAAAAAGATGATTGGCTCTGATCACATTCAGCTTGGACAAAAAAAAAAGTCCCTCATGCACATTTCTTTTGCTTTAATTACAGGACACATTCACCGTGGCTCTGTTTATGTCATCCAGTGCTCATGCATTAGCATTAGTTGTATTAATTTTTCACCAACATCTTGTGTTGATAATGGAAGAGTCAGTTCATTGCATAAAGTCTACTCTTGCACATTCTAAATATTGTCATCTGGGGTCTGTGGTGGCCAGTCCATGTGTGGAAATGCTTGAAACCGCTCTTTCACACTTTGAGTCCAATGAATCCTTGCATTGTTCAATCTGTATGCGAACTGATGGTTATTTAAGAAATGAAAAGCTGCTCACCGTATCAGTTAAAACAATAAAGAATGTGTCGGAGCTGAAACATATTTGTCACAGCTCTAATTATCCAGTGGAAAGATCTGAACTATTTGCGTGGTTAAATCCAGGTTTAGACTTTGGCTGTGTTTATCACAAGATAGATGTTCTAAACCCTGAGATAGAACCAGGAGGGATGCAGGGGTCTCATTTCCCCTCAGACCCCCTTGGACTGGAAAATGTTGACAGGTTAACCCTATAAAGAACATATCATATTTGATACATGAGTTCTGAAGCCCTCTACATGATCAGTGTGATATTTTTTTTTCTTGAAAAACCTGATGTATACAATTAGATACATGCAATATATGGATAATCCACCAGGGGGGAGGAATTTGTTCACCAGAGGCCTTTCCAGCTACACTACAAGATTGTTATTAATGAGGAAGGAGGCAGAACTTTAGCAATTTTGAAAAGGAATTACCAATTTGTTAGACAAATTTGTGTTATATTATGTTTTTATGTGTTCAAAAATAATAATATTTGAGCATTGAGACCCAAAATTGAAGATCATACATGGAAATTGATATTTAAAAAAAAGAAAGGTTTTTTTTTTTTTTTGCTGTTCAGAAGGACCAATAAAGGCTCCAGTTTCAAAGAGCTGGAATTTTCTGTCTGTGATTTAATGGTTCAGGCTTTACAGGGTTAATACGGATTTTTTTTACCCAATGATTCTAAAAAAATAGCACCTTAGGAAACTACAAACCCCAACAAAAAATGTGTTACACTGCAGTTTTCTCTGTAAAGGATCCATAAGCCCGTTGATAATAAAACAGTGACAGTATTTTGACTTGAGGCGGTGTACACAGTCTCACATGCAATGAGATTTCTTTTCACACTTAACTCTCAATTGCTTTGGCCCTAAAGTTCTCATTAGGACTGCCCACTTTATTCACTGCAGAACACTTCCATATGCCTAAAGGCTTCGGGACACTGAAGCAATAGTGCATAAGTAATCCTCTGAATACCCCAAACGCACTCGATGTTCAGTCTCTCGCACATCTGTGATTGTGTGCTGTTATCAGTGAATTATTTCATGACCTTGGGAATCAGGCGGAATCACAGATGCCTCTAGTTTCGGCGAGGACATCCTTACAATGAACAGTGGTGTCTGACTGTGAATGAGTGTTAGTGTCTGAGTATGGACCGCTGGAACAAAATTAAGCGAGTAATTAAAACATGTGATAATAACCTGTAGCAGTTGATTTCCTAATGATTTTAACAAGACTTAACATGCGTCCCCCAAACCATGCCTCTGCGTGAAAAGGAGGTCTTTGTGGTATTAACCTGGATTTATTTTTGCTGTAAACTCAATTATCAATCATCACTGAAATGCTGTTTTGTTTTTTGTTTCTTCTGCAAATTGTTAACTGTGCTGAGACGAATAGTGCTTTGCCCTAAGCACAGTTGTATGATTCAATGGAAATGCAGTTTTAATAACAGATGGTAATAACAGTGATGATTAATTACAAATAAACATCCAGCAACTTTGCATGAAAAAACCTTGTTGGTCGTTAATTTAAAGCTCTTGATTTTGCTAATTGCATTCATTCACTGAGGACGTGAGGGGAGTGTCTGAGCAGGGATTTTGTTTGCCGTACCTTGTGAAGGAAAATTAATAGCACGTGTATCTAAATATGCAACATGTTATGCACTTGTGTGGGTTTCAGGAATCTCCTTATGACAAATTTTGACACTATATAAATCTTTGTACCAATATTGTCTTTTCTCAAGGAATCGGCATTATGAAACAGATAATCCACATCAAACTCTTAGTATTTTGGACTGAATTTGGGTCTTTTTGTTGCAAAGAAAAGCTCCCACCTTCAGAGGAAAATTTAATGTGAGGTAAAGCTAAAGTGTTTGCCTGCAGCCGTTCCTCTGGTGGCTTGCTTCTCCGGCAATTTGATTATCTTAATCCTCTATCTTTTGTAGTGACTAGCAGGGCTTAAGGTGTGGACTGAACTGCTAAGTAGCGTAAGAATAGATGTGGAGAGGACCTGTGTTTTAAGGCCTTTTAAAACACAACAAGTCTTATACTGTGAATATGTTTTACTCATTAAATAACTTCATACCACACTGATATCAGATGAGTTTGAATAGAAGTGGCGAATGTACAGTTTTTAGAGTGAACTCCTACTAATTTTAGGATGAATCGAGCCTTTTATTCAACAACCTCACTGCACTTTTAATTATTTCCAAGTTCAAAATGCTCATCATTTCATTTATGGACTGAAAATCTATTTTTTTTCCGTGGGCAGATGCCTCTGTAGTAAACTAAATGCTAATTTAGGCAGTTTTGTTTGCAGAATTGTTTGCTTTGTGATCTGAAATTGGGATGAAACCAGATGACTAAAGTGTAGTCTACTGTTATGGAGCAGTGCCAAGTATGTGATTAAATCAAGGCAAAGCTGTTGAAGACTAGAGTTATAAAAGCATTTTTTTTATTTGACAGGTAATGACTTGACATAAAGAAATTGTAGAGAGAAAGAAAAAAGCATGAAACAAAGATAAGTTAAGGTACGATAAGATAAACATTTCATCTCAAAGAAATTCAGTTCACTGGTATTTTGGTACATAATAAAATGACACAGCCAGAGGTTGTAGACCCTCACCATTGGTATCTGCAGTCATGAACAATAGCGATGTCTTAAATGTCAACATGATAAAAACGTAACATCTTAAATTTCAACACGATAAAACCATACCGTCTTAAATGTCAACATGATAAAACCGTACCGTCTTAAATTTCAACATGATAAAGCCGCAGGCAAAATTGGACATTAAAAATTACTATGTTTATTATCACATGTATTTAATTGCTAATAACAACTTACTGATTTCATTATTACCTTCACTGCCTATTATTACTTTTATTAGCATGTGGAGCTGTATGTGTATCCATGTTCCATACACAACTCCCATATCTCATTCCTAGAATAGGATCTGAAACAGTATGAAACAAACTATATGTAAATCACATACTATTAAAGTAAATATTATAGTACAATATGCAAGCTCCAGACACTTCGCCAGCATAAATATCCCACAACACAATGCAGTTGTGGCGACAATGCACAATGACAGATGGTGAACACAGCCCAGTAACTGGTAGTGTGTTGAATGTGTATGCATGTAACACATAACACACATAGCAGCATAGTCTGTAGTATCACACCAATGTCAGGACATGCCTGTACAGTCCATAGTATTACACAGAAGCAGCCAGCGCATAATGTTACACAGATGTTGATATGGTACACACATGCCAGTAGAGGTGAGATGGGCTGGTTACCAAGGTTACGCGCACCCAACTGGCAAGGAAGGCTACGGGAAGTGGCATGTCTTGCACACCCTGTGCAATGCATCTGGAAGGATACATTCAGAGATTGAAGATTCAAGGCTTTTATTTGTTATGTGTTCATGATATGAAGAGTGAAATGCAAGAACTGTCCATAAGTCTATGTAATAAAAATTTACAAACTTACCAAAATGTACTTTTAAGGAATGAATTCATATAAATACCAATCATAAACTAACGATACTATATGACATTGATTTACATGGATTTTGTGCATGTGGTTCATAGTATAGGATTTCTGATTAACTCAAAATCTGTTATTGTTATGGTCAAAACTAACATCCAATCTAAAAATTAAATGGAAATATGTTCTCAGGTCTGGATCGTCCTCTAGATCAGGAAGAAATTGTCATGTATTTAGATTTTGTTATGCAGCATTTGTGTGATTTTTTTTTTCCTTCAGAGCAACAACTACACATTTTCTGAGTGCAATAACAAAAAAAAATGTCAAAAGTCCAGATGGTGAGAAATTCTTAAAAAAATTTGGAATTCAGATCAGGATTTGGAACATATTCTAGGAATGAGATATGGGGTTTGTGTATGGGACATGGATACATATAGATCCATGTGTTAATAAGGGTAACAGTAGACAGCAACGGTAATAATGAAATCAGTCATTTGTTATTTTCAATTCCAGTTCAAGTTTTAAAGCTGCTGGTTATAGTTTGGCAGCTAAAGTCAACCTCTATAATTAAAACCTTATAATTCCTCCCGTTAATGGTCTGTTTTGCGTTTTCTTCCCCTTTTCCTTTTCCAGGGATGACCTGCCAAGCGAGGACATCTTACACCGAGGACGAGGTTCTGTGGGGACACCGCTTCTTTCCAGTTATTTCTTTGGAGGAAGGCTTCTTTAAGGTGGACTACTCTCAGTTCCATGCCACATTTGAGGTGCCCACCCCTCCATACAGTGTGAAGGAACAGGAGGAGGCGCTGCTCCTCTCCTCCCCGCTTATGGCTCCATCCCTGTGCAACAGCGGGGAGAAGAACAGCTCCCTGGACTGCCTTGAGACCCTGGAGGACAATGACAGCACCACCAAGCTGCCCACCAAGCTCCAGAAGATCACAGGGCGGGACGGTCTGCCCAAGAAGCTACTAAGGATGAGCTCCACCACTTCAGAGATGACTTACAGCTTTGGAGATCTGCCAATGAAGCTGCAGCGAATCAGCTCTGTTCCTGGGGTGTCTGATGATAAGCAGGCTGGTAAGGCCTCCAAGATCAGCACCGAGCCCATCAGTAAGTCAGTGGCAGACTTACCTCCCAAGCTGCAGCGACTGGCTGGGGGAGGAGGCGGCAGGATGGACGGACACCTGCCGCCTAAACTTAGAAAGATGAATTCAGATCGATTTACATAAAGCAGGCAACATACTTTAACTCATGCCATCCACCTTTATTTCCCTACCTGAAGTCCTTGTACTATTCCTTATTTATTAATGGACAATATTCTTATATTTAAAGAAATGTAGAATATGTGCACAAATACCTTATATAAAGTAGGGTGATGGAATTGAGCACATTTGTCCCTGGATGTAAGTGTACATGCTATGACGAAAGACCTCTGATTTTTTTTAGGATGATGTACAATTAGCACAATCTGGCATGTAAGAAACAGCGCATGTAGAACAGAATCTCAATAATTTCCGGCATGACATTTATTGATATTTTATTTTACAAAAACAATTTCATTAGTGAATTTACTGACAGTGAAAAATTGCACAAAGCCATATGATTTACGATGTGGAAAACCTACATTTACATGGTTCTAATTTGTGGTGACGAAAGGCACACACATTTGTTTTGAGTTGATTGCTTTTGTTGTTTAATGTAAAATTGTGGCAATGTTATGTTAATTGCATGCTCCTCTTATTGACTTAGCTATACAAAGGTAATAGACAAAGATGTTTAGCCTTAACTATATTACCTTGTTTCCATTCTCATGTTTGTTCACAGCTGTATTTTTGGTATTTCATATATTGACTATTTTACCATGTGCGATTTTATGACTTTATTAGTTCAAATTAGATCAAATAGAAAATTATGTTGCAAGATGATGCATTTTACTTCTAAAACTGCATCATCTGCATCATATGACCTGTCAGAACTGGGCACAATGTTACGCAATTTTCACTTGCTTATTAAAGTAACACTTAAGTTGAACGATTCAATACTTGTACTTGAGAAGCACAAAGCAATCGTTATATAATACCCTGTGATATTAGAAAGCATTTATGGGCATTTATCATAAATTAACTGCTTAAGGCAGTAGCTCAGTACTGTGCAATCGTTTTGTTTCATTATGTAACTAGATCAACTTATTCTGCAGTAGGCCTGTTCGGTTACACTAGACACCCCATTAGAGTTTCAACTTAGGTGTTACTGGTTAGATTTAGAGGCGGGCCTGTAAGGAAACCATAGCCTTTGTCTTAAGGGCCCATAATCTCACTCCTCTGTGATGAAAGCAATAATATTGTAATGACTATAATCTTTATATAGCCACAGGGTCTACCACAGCCCCATCGTTCTGTTTACTGAACCCATGCCATGAAATCTGGTTACTCTAAATGCATCAAAGACATTGTATGATACCCAATCTTTTCGGGAATAAAGATCTAACAGAACTGTTTAGAATCTTGCTATTTTACCTAAATGTAATGCATGCTTTCTTTGTTGGAGTCACTCTGAATACACGTTTTACAGGGGGTGATCAAAACAATAGAGGACCATTAAACACGATTACCTCACTGTAAGGAGCTAACATGAATCTGAGCATCTGCAAACAAATTATTGGACTGATCATGTTAAATTATGTGCAGTTCTTTCATGGAAATGGTCCATGGCTTCACTGTACTTATTCAGCTTGTCTGTGCTGCAGTGATTCATTCATTACAGTTGCAATCAGTCCACGTAAACACAGTTGCAGAAAAAAAATTATTAGACCATCAAAAGTCATCAAAAACAGTGGTTATGCAATCAGTACTAACTCCTGTGTGAATCATGTGACTAAAACAGACAGAAAAGAAAACACGGAATGCCTGAAAGCACTGTTTTTGGCAGTACAATGCCATAGATACTGATCTAAGAACTGAAGTGATTTTGGTTATTATCAAGAAACCCTGGAAAATGGATAGATATCAGCTCTGAAATGAAACTCTTATGAGCTATTTTTGTTGTTATCATTATATTTGTCCAAA
>JAPQRP010000016.1:28106388-28116567 GCA_037367295.1 Apogon hyalosoma | reverse complement strand
TAAAGATCTGTTTTGATAATTCCCATAATAGTTTTTTTTTTTGTTTTTTTTTTTTTTTTTTTTTACAATCAGCTAAGTAGTATTTTTTGGCACAGCACTTCCTATGTCCAAGCTGTATGGGGAAGCAAAATAGTGTGAAGTCAGGGCTCCATGGATACTTGCAGAACAAAGAATAATTAATTGTGAGACATGCCTCAGCTTGTTGCCTTCATCAGGGTACTAATGGAGCTGATGAAACATGTTGGTCTCACTATAGTGGGTCCTCATATTAGTGCAGTTCTTTAAATTAGACCTCAGAAATCTACTGCTGACTACAAGCCAAAACAAATGCAATTTTCCACTGAGACTGCAGAATTTTTATTTTTTTCTTCACAATTTATATTGAATCCAAATGTGTGTCTTAAATGCCTTCCAATTAGGCATATTCCCAGGAAACTTCCCCCTTTGTAGAAATTTGCAAATATAATCCTCCCGTTTAAACAGACAATAGGGATGAAACTTCATTGAACATTCATAGTTAAATATGGCATGCTGACTGGCTGTTTGCACACTTCTCTATTTCTCACAAAACATCGCTGTGTGTCAGTGTCAAGATGGGATGATGCGTGATGCATCACATATGAAGAATGGTGCAACACAAGACCAAACTGTTCTTAGCTTTGCACTACTTGGCATCCTCTGAAACTAGAAGAAATGTCCTTGTGTAATGTCACAGTCCTGATGTTTCAAATGTGTTTTATCATGCCTGTGAATATACGTGCATTATTCAAGTGTCAAAAGGTTAGAATTACATAAATGTAACCTTGTTAAAATAACCATTTTAGACTGAGCTAAACATGGACAAATATTGTTGCAACAACTTACATTTTTGGGAGCCATAGTTTTTATTGGAGAAAAGGACTGTGTAAACCAACCATCTACTGGAGTGCTTTTACAGTTGATCTCCTTGATATAGCCAGATTAGTTTTTCTTCCTCTAGAATGTGAATCAACTTTTCAAGGCTTCTGTAGTGATTTCCAATTCATTTTTATTGCATCCACTACAGAGTTCATGACTCATGAATTCTGGGTGTGATTTACTAAAGGACTGGCTTGGGAAGCTTAGCGCCTGCTGTGCCCCAAGGCGATCATGATGGTTAGATAACACCTGCTCCGTGCAACAAATATGAGGGTGGTATTACTGTTTGTTGTTCAACATGCCTTCTGACACTGGACATAAACTCAGGCCAAATCACAGGAGAGGCCCACAACTTCTGGGAACCGACTGTGGAAAGTCTCATGGAATTGTTTAGCAGGGAATCGCACAAAAGTATGTTTAGCTGCAACTAACCCCAATTTATTCTTCTATATTATGAATTTCTGACCTGTTAAAGTACTGTGAATTTGTGATGTTGTCCTTTGGTTAAACTTTGTGGTCCATTACAGCTCTCCAAATATCAATGCCATCCTACGACAGAGCAAACTGAACAAAAGACAAAACTGACAGGGAGATGAGAGAAGTGCATTACAGACAGCAGAGGAGACCCAAATTGGTGTGTGGGATGAATAATGCATTTGTCTCAATCCTTCCCATCCTGTAAGTTTGCAAAATGACAGTGATCAAAGTTGAGTCTGCAAGGGATGGTATTATGAAGGAGATTAAAATGGTTGAGAGAGTGTAAAAGAGAACACCAGAAGGGGAGAGGGGATATTTCTGTCTCTTGTCAGATTCTGTCATGACTTGTTTTACATTTACACTTTCCCTCTTTATCCCTTAACTCCCATCCTGGCAATACAAATAGGTTTGATAATTCAGTGTGGAAACAGCTGCCACAGCCTAATGTAGCTGCTATCGAGGCTGCACACTCCTGTGTTTTTCACTCTGGTGTCTACACAAGGATAAATCCCCTGTTTTATGCATCTAATTTGTGCAGCGTGTTTGAGGAGTTTTGCGTTATATATGGTAACAGAAAGGCGAAAGGACAAGTGATGCTAGAGAATCCATCATCTGTTTTTTCTTTGGGTCACAGATTTGGATCTCTCCTGCCGCTTCAAACATCCACGTTCTCAGAGACACACAAACACATCGCTGCGTACTTTCACATCATCACACCCACGCACACACACGCCAAACACACACACAGTCACAACAGATGCCTTGTCCCTGGTGTATTGTATTTGTAAGATAACGGGCTGGTGTGGGCGTCTGCAAAACAGCTCAGTTTGCACCTGAGTCAAAATCCATCTCTGCTTTGGTCGCCAACAGTGCAGGAAAAAGGAGCTGAGGAGGACACATCACACCAAGCCCACTCTCTGTAAAATACTAAGCCTGTTTGCATGATGCTCACTTTTTCTATTCGATTCCATTTCATATTGGCTTTAAGATCAGTGAGCAACTGTGGCCCTCCTATGCCAAAAATATTGCTGTGAGAGTACGAGCACCGCAGGATCTATTTTTTCCACCCTTGGAAATCCACTGTGTGGTCCTCAACAGTCTCACTCAGTATTTTGTAATGAAAAATTGCAAATGTGAATCTGTGAAATAGTTCCCTTCCTTCCTATTCTTTCCTCAATACTCTCACCAAAGATAATACCTGAAGATAAACAAAATCCAGCTCTGACTGAACAACTGACCACAAGTAATGTTTGTTTGCTGCAGTGAACCTTCACATATCCTACCACCTTTTGTTCTGCCATGTGGTGGAATGAACGCTTGAGGAAAATGACTCTGCACACTCGAAGGGCACCAAATAATTGTTGTGTTACAGCAGTGCCAGTAGGACTGAAATAAGACAAGTGCTCTCTCACAATTCATGCCTGCTAAAAATAAAGCCTGTTCAGACGAGGGTGGTGGATTCTCGGCTGCATCCTCAGCTCTGTGGCGGTGGAGGCAACCGTTTGATAAGTGTGGAGTTAGAGAGAGATTGTCCGTAACCGTGTGCCTGTTTTCTTCTGCATTTGCGACATGCAGTACAGGAAGCCTTTTGATCTCGCGTACAAACCAACAGCATCTCATCCAACTGTACAGATTTTTGCATGTATAAAAATCAAATGCCTGCAATGTATTCTGCATAAAAAGGACATAAACTAAAAAAAAAAAATCAATTTACCCACACACAAGCTGTTACTGATGTGGATACTTGTATTTTAAGATAAGTATTCAAATACTTCTATCTACAAATTAGCAATTAATGATGCATTTTAAATACTTCATAATGAGGGTTTCCCCCTTAAGCACTTGTTACCTAGCAACAGCATCCAGAATACACTGCATCAGGATGTTACCAGGGTTTACATGTCTTAATCTAAATGTACATTTATTTTGTCCTCTGTATGTTTTTGATAGGAAGGAGGCATTTGATTTACAATTTCTTTAAGCGTTTTGAGTAGTTGGAATAAAAAATCCACAGGAGATTCAGGGGTGGTTTCACTTGGCTGGGCAAAGTCTCCATCCTGCTATTGGTCATTCACTTCATCATTGTCTTTCGCTGCCACTTCAGGTTGTGCTGTGTTCAGTGGGATGAATATTTCAGGAGTCTACACTGTGTTCCATTTGTTTCCTTGGTTGTAAACAGCACTGGACTCATCCCCAGATAGTTAGGCGTTTACATGCTGCCAAAAACTCTCCTCATTGTATACAAACAACTGGCTGTTAGACAATATGCATCTATAACAGAATGTTGGCATCTCTGCATGCTTCTTTTTCTTTACTACATACTCAATAAATGCACCTTTTGTCACAGATCATTTTAACAATTACTGGAAAAGGAATCACAATCATCAGTGCTGACGAATATCTACCATTCGGACTATGTCATCGTTGTCGCCACAAGAAATATATTTATATACACATTTATGAGTCTAAATAATTGTTTTTCAGGTTGGTATTAATATATTCTGAAAGCTTTGTGCTGAAAATGCCTGTCAAGTCAGTAAACTGTACCATACACTTAAGTTATACTGCTTTGTTAGACCTGTCTCTCCATGTAATTCATAATGCACTTCACCCACATGCATTTTTGATGCTATAGAAAAATAGAGCAGGCTTACAGCCTCCACTTTCCTTCACCACAGGAGTCAACCCCCCCCACCAGTGTTCAGCCGGAGGTAGCTGATTGGACTAATGTTGCAGAGTGAAGGACTGTTTTCTTTCCTCTTCTGTCATCCTTTTTGTCAGGGTCATGTAAACACAAAAGACCTTAATTTTCCTCTCTTGTTGTTATTTTGAGGGATTATTGAGATCAGTAAGTGGCAGGAGCTGGGACAATAAAGATAAAGATAAACTGATGAAGGTAAGGTCACTTGACACACCTCGCAGCAGCCACTTTAAGGATGCTGTGGGGTGTATCAAAAAGAAACCTGCCTCACATCATTTATCTACCTGTTCTAATGTAACAACCTAATCTACACTTAACCCGAAACACTTCAGTAATGACTTAATTTAATATATTATGTGGTGCTTTTCCAAGGGTGGTATGAGTTGAAGTGAAGATCACCAGACATTTGGTAATGTGACACTTCATCTGTTTCTGTCTAGAAGACTGAATGACGGCCTGGCCTATCCATTAAAAAAGGAAACAGTGGCTGAGAAATATAGTTCTGTAAAAATACCAACTAATTGGTTTGCTCAAACTTACATTTGACCCTCCTTTCCTTTTTCCATCTTAGCTGCATTTCATTATTAGAGAGTTATACTGAAAGTAATAACAGAGAAACAATCTTAATTGGGGTAGAATGAGGAGTAGGCTTCCTGGAGGCAATGAAGTCGAACGTGGGTGAGTGTGATGGCTTTCACAGCCGCGCATTTGAAGGCTACATTCAATTATGGGCTACTTGTCAGACGGAATAAATCATTCAGCAACTGTAATGCATAATGCAGTCAAACAAAACTTTACTGCGAAAAATATTCCCACACTGTACAACTAATGACCATGGCGGTTTGGTAAGGTTGCCTTATCATCAAATGTCACAGCTCATCATCTTAAAGAAAAGAGGAAAATATAGTTGGATTCACAAACAAAATAAGATTATAACACTGTGCTGTTAGGGGACATTAGTGTTGATGGTTGCTTGTGCAATTTACTAAACTTTAATTCATAGACAATAATGGGATTTAAAAGGAAATTGACCAGTGGAGTGTTAAAAATCATGGCATTTTCCTCATATATGTGCAAAAACTCAGTGATCTAATACACGTTCATGCCTGACCCTGTTAGTATTAGCTCACTTGGTGAATGCATGAATCATTTGCCAAATTGTTGACTAAAGACAGTACAGTGTGAGCATTTTACATACGAGTGATAATGATAATAATAATAATGTGTTTTTTGAAGTAAAAATATAAGGATGGGATTTTTTTTTCTTTTAATGGATTACATCCTGAGTATTTCTAGGAAATGTGGTCTGCCTCCTTTTATTGAAACTGACAGGTAGGTCTGAGGGCAACTGTCCCCTCAAGGACAAACATCCAGCATCTGAACCTGAAAAGCTTAAGCGGCAGTAAAAGCAGAATGTCACACACAACCACAGCTTGTTTACGAAAGTAAACCAAAGATCATTACTGTGAGGGGACTCTAAACTAAAGGGATTAAATCTGTGTGTGGGGGGAGCTGTTGAAGGCTGTGTTTTCTATTATTGTTCCCACACTTGTGCTTTTTTCCCCTTTATATTAACTCTCACAAGAATTCCTAAAATGTGTAATTCCAAGAGATTTAAAGACGACTTGAATGTGGAAATTAAAACTTTATTAACAACATGTTAGAAGTTTCCAAAGCTGTTTTCTGGCATTGCTGTGTCATCAGTTGGGAGAATTATTCATTCTGGCTCAGCTCAAAATATGCTTACCATCTGTTCTATTTTATTCCAGTGCCCGGCTCGTGGCTCATGTTTAATGTATGCGTGCTAATGGCATCATCTATGTACAGTACAATGGCCATCTCTACATCAGGAAATCAGTGCAGGGCAATGAAAGACTGAGACCTTGGCTGTATGAATGCCTTCAAAAGAGCCTTTTATCTAAATCATTTGCTCCATCGCTTCTAAAATTGACAATGACCGTGAATAATGGTGCCTCTAAAATAAATGACATAAATTAAAGGCTATTACAATTCCCCCTCTGCGTCATGGAAAATGGCATATTATCAAACATAAATGTGACATGTAACATATCAGTAATTTGACCACACTGCAGTGGTATTTATGATCTATTTAAAACCTCTGAAAGGCAGGTCAAGTGTGACTCACTTTAATATGATTATCCCTGAGTAATATATGAGGGACATATGGAAGTGGAATATGTAATAGGCCTTTCAAGCACATTCGCTCATACATAAACTCATAGAACATAAAAACACGCACATCAACACATACACCCACACGCTTACACTAGTGTACATACAGGGTAACATGCACATTTTATGGTCTTAAATTATCACAGACAAGCTGCTTTTGAGGTTTTCATCCAGTCTCTGACCTTCCTCAGAAACAGGACTTGGATCAGTTAAATATAAAAGTAATGGAGTGAAAAGCTGTAGCGTGGTCAGGATGTGTTCAGCTCTACCTGAAGTCTTTGTTTGCTTCTCTTCCTCCCAAATTTTTCCTGATTTTTTTTTTTTTTTTTTTTTACTGTGCATCTTCAATTAAATGCAAAAAGCAGCAGTTTTAAGAGGCTTATCATCTCTCTTCAAATAAATAGTTATCAAATTGGTACTAGTTTCCTTTTGATTTGCTAATTAATAACATCAACCATTTCGGCTGTGATCATATGTTTAATGTTTTACTGCTGTTGGTGTAATACCATAACTGCTCAAAGTCTTACAGTCTGATACACCAGCATCAGAAGAAATAAGAGGCTTTATATATTTGAACATGTCTGGCTGAGGACACAAAATCTTCTCTGTCACCAAATTCTCAGCAGGAGGAAATTTCAAATGCTGTCTGTGATGTGCCAAGCCAATCTTTCAATTTATCGTCTAATGATAGCCACTCTCATCAAAACACATTTGAATATGTGCATTTCATTTGTGTTCTGCTGCTGAGAAATGTTAGTTTTTAGACGAACCGCCTGTAGGGGCCACATCAAATGGCTCCGGCTTTGAGGAAGATGAGAGAGTAGCACCGGCTTAATCTTTTGCTCCCAGAAAGGGCCTCCACTACTACCTTTAATCACCTTGCTGTGAATTCTCTCAGTGCTGACTCATACTTCCTTATTTCATTTTATACTTGCCCAATGAGCACTGCATGGCCTTGAAAGTAACCACAGTGGACAGCTGAGGTGGCTCATTAACACCAGACGGGGCAGCTTTTAAGAAATGTGCTTCCTAATGGCTTAATTAAGACACACTGCAGGGCTGAATTACAAAAGATTTAACTGCACACCACAATTTGACCTAAAATGACCATCACTTCAGGAATATAATATATATACTGTCTTAGAATCATTTGTACTTTTACCATGCGAGTAACACAGCGACCGATATCAAATTGTCAAAGAACGAATATGTGTTAACCCAAAGTGCAATTTGAGAATATTCCAGGCAAAACATTTACTAGCGCTGGAAGCCATATGCTCAGCCATTAGTCACAGCATTTCAGAACCCTTGTAAAACTGTGGCTCCAAATGTGATGTCGAGAGGGGGGCAAACAAATTAAATATAGGCCCACATTTGAGGAGAATCTTATCTCAGTGGGGTAATATCAGTGTCACATTTCTTCCCTGCAGTCGGTGACGCTAAAGAGAGATTAAGTATGCAAGATGACTGTCAATTCACAGGAAAAAACGGAACTGCACACTCAGTTAACGTCTATTATTACGCCAGACACTTAATAAAATGGACTATTCAGTTGGAGACAGCAAGCAATGCGCTGGGATAAAGATATCTCTGAAGCGGAATTTAAAACATTTTTACTTGGTGCCCAAATTGTGGTGTAAGAGAGGTATGACAGGCCCTAGTTACACATTCTGAAGCAGACACATACACAAAAACATGACTCATATGCACAGCCTGGACACACACACACACACACACACACACAAATATTTCACTGGGACTTGTTTTAGCTTTGATTATTTGCTTTGGTGTTGTTTTTTGATGAGATTATGCATTTATTTCCAACTATTTTTGGGCACTGAAACGTTCCTGGACCTGGACTTGTCCAACTGAAACAACCCCAGATCATAGCACTGCCCCTAACGCAGTGGTTCTCAGATGCGGTCCTCATGGCCCAGTGTCCTGCATGTTTTAGATGTTTTCCTCTTCCAGCGCACCTGGTTCAGTTAATGATCAGCTCATCATCAGGCTCTGCAGAAGCCTGATAATGATGTAATGGCTTCCAGGTGTGATGGCACCACTGCCCTAACGGCTTGTAATACAGGCACTAGGCATGATGGGTAATCACTCCATTCACCTCTTTTCTCACCCTGATGCATCCATCACTCTGAAATAGGGTCACGTGACCTTATTCTATTGAAACACAATCCAATCTTCATGGTTGTTTAAGAAATGAAAGGCTACTCACTGCATCAGTGTTAATCCCTGCAGTTATTACCTAATTGGAGGGTCATAACTTACCTATTTGCTTAGTTAAATCAGGTGGTGACTTTTTTTGGCCAGGTTGTTAAGTTTATGTCAATTATCATTTCATGCATTTTCCCCATCCCCACATAGCACTTAGCATAGCATTAGCACTTAGGACATTAGGAGCAGTGAGCTGTCACTGAAGACGCTAAGGGACCAACTCCAGATCTTCATCAGTGCCTTGGTCAAGGTCAACGACAGGAGAATTAACCTATGCATATATGTATAGATATGTATAGTATATGTATATTAAAGTGTGGAATATATGGGCAAAACTATTGGGACAAATAGAATTCAAGCGTTTCATTGGTAAAAGGAGGCTGACTTACAAAAGTCATCTATGTCTACTTAATTTTACTCAGCACTGATATTCTTAACCCCCCCACCCCCCTCCAAGGGGTGGCAAGGGGTATCATTTTTGGTTTGGTTTGTTTCTTTGTTTGTTAACGCTTTAGCAGCAAAACTATTGGTTGAATTCATACCAAATTGGGTTCATAGATTGCCAGTGACCCAGAATAGATGTGATTACATTTTGGGGAAAAGTAGGTCAAAGTTCAAAGTTTTTATGAATTTTTAAAATCTTTTTTTTTCCCCATTGACTTATAATGGCTGACATTTGTTTATTTTGTCTGGGGGGGGGGGCTTGTTGTGCCTGGCACCACTTGTTTTAAATGGTCTACCTCCAGATCTCTGAAATATTTGTCACATCCTGATTGTAAAGAATCATTTTAAACCACAAATGACTGTTCTTTCATTTTATTTCATTTATTTGGATCTCCATTCGCTTTGGTTTAGGCCACCGCTTTCCTTCCAGGAGTTCACACCCAACACAATAGTCTTTACACTGCAGTACACCAATTACAATTCTCTGTTCTCTTCATCACTCACTCAAAAAAAAAAAAAAAAAAAAAAAATCAGCCTCTAAACTTACAGAAATATGGATTTTGCATTTATTGTGATGATTTTTAAAAACAACTTTTATCATGGTTATATTTCAACAGGGATGTAAAGTCCTACAGGCTGCAAATGTGGTGTGTCCCAATATTTTTGTCCATATATGTTTTACTAGCAATGCATTGGATTTTACATTTGAATGAGATACTTAGTTTAATGGACTGGGAAATTAATTTCAGATTGCCAACCCTATCTTTACATGATTATCTAAGTGTTAATAGTTTATGGATATTGTTATAGGTTGCTATTGACTACAACAGAGATTGGTTTAGCTTTTCAAGGGGAGTTTTCTGCCCTGTTTGTTTTTGTCAGACATCTTTAGGATTTTGACTGTAGATTAGTGAATTAAAAGGGGCTTTTCCACTATTTTAATTTAGGCTTTGATAGAGTAAAAGATAAATGAATTAATCAGGGGAAATTATCATTAGCCGCAGCCCTATAAATATAGTTCCATTAATTCAGTGGGGCTTCTGGCAAAACTCTGCAGCATCTAGTCACAAGAGGACTGCAACAGACTGTCAGTCTGCTGTGAAGTCAGCCAGATGGGAGACAACATCTTCTTCACCTCAGGGAAAAGCAATGGACAGAAACAGGTGAAGAGAGAGAGAGAGAGAGAGAGAGAGAGAGAGAGAGAGAGAGAGAGAGAGAGAGAGAGAGAGAGAGAGAGAGAG
>JAPQRP010000016.1:28095516-28106288 GCA_037367295.1 Apogon hyalosoma | reverse complement strand
GAGAGAGAGAGAGAGAGAGAGCGAGAGAGAGAGAGAGAGAGAGAGAGAGAGAGAGAGCGAGTGAAAGCAAACTGACAGAGAATTAGAGGATCTAACTCCAGGTCTGATATAAGGACGCTGGATGTGAATGCAGCACTGAAGCGGCAATCATACATCTGCGCTTGCTCTATATGATAGGAGAAGAACTTCAATAACAGACATGAATAAAACAAAACAGTTTGAAGAGTGGGACAAGCAGCCAGGTGAACATGATGCAGAGAAGCATGTCAAGACCCAAGAGGCCTTTTGATGCATAGAAGCTGTAGTTCTTAATATTTATACACAGTTACACATGGTTCATGACTGTAGCAGCTTATATGGAGAGGGGTGAGGGATATATTTGTGAATGAAGGGACAGGTCAATGTATTTTGAATAATGATGATACAGTCCCAGAATGCACCACCCTGGATTATTGTGATGTATCATGAGTGGGACCATATAGGAAAACATAATTCAAAAAGAAGATGAAAATGCATATCGTAATGCTGTGCCAAGACCAAAGCTTTAAGGCCTACATACCAAGACAGATTCACTACATAGTGATTCAGAGGAATCTCAGTTGCAATTTCACAAGGCAGCAGGAGTCATGATCTGCTATCCTGGAGAATATATACTGTCTGTCAGCTGCATGATGAGGCGGCTTTATATGGGCCATAAATTTCACAGTCGACTCAGGCAACAATACATGCAATGCCAGGATTCATCACCTGCAAACAGGTAACCTTTCTCAATTTCTGCTGCCCTTAGCTCATCACTTCCTAATGTACTTCTGCTTTTTATAGCCTCTGTTACTGTGAACCCATGATCCAGGGCTATTGCTGATAACTACACATATATCTGCAGAACGTCCCCATCATAATATACAGTGGCACAGAGCAGCATGATGTATGCACACAGACAGGTTTACCATGACAGAGAAGTCCCAGTGTGAAATTATGCTCACTTATTAAAACTGTCGATCAGGAGTGCAGTGCAGTTGATGAAACTGCACAGGTCACAACCATTCTTTAGCAGAACACTATGATCATTCTGGAGCAATTCATTCAGAACAATGAACACCGGTCAGCGTTTTTCCTTCATTGTTTGAACTGGAATCCTTACATGCTTACGTCATGTTAATTCTCTTGTCACACAAAGGCATTCATGAAAAAGCCCTGCTGTAAACTACATTTTATGCTATGAATCTGCACTGTTTGCTGACGTGAATTGTAAGAACAGCAGCGAGAAAAGCAGTTTCAAATGCACCATAAATCTTTTAACAAAGCTTACATGGAAATAGCAAAGCAGATTATTAAAGGCGCCCATGAGATGGGGAAGTACTGTACAGTACATTCAAGAGGCGTTGCTAGGAAACGCAACTGCTGGGTGAGTCAATGAGCAATCCACAGGCTCTAAGAGGAGCTACAATAGAACAGACAGCCTAGCAGCCACACAATAATCTCAGTCCACATGGTCATTGCAATTATGCTAATTAATATCATCCTTACAGCTACTCCAATGAAAAACGTGGTATTTTGCTCGCAAAAACCCACGCTACCTATTCACATCAAAAATCTGGGAGAATGAGAGTAGATTTCTTCACTGAAGCAAAGCAAGAGCAAGAGCTGACAGAGTTACACAACTGTAGACATACAGAGCAGCTGGAAAGTTCAAGGGAACAGAAAGAAAGAGGTTGTCACATTGTGAAAGAAGATGTGAAGTTAGATGTGATGTGCAATAATGGACATGCAGTAAAGGTTAGATGACTGTCATGTTTAGTCAGACTAAGTGACCTCTGTTCTCCTTATTGTCACTTTTCTGGGGAGTTCTAAAGCTTACTTCAATATTGTGTTTGGTGGAAACACCGAAATCTTTGTAAATGTCACGTATGCTCAAAGGGAAAATGTCAAAACACACAGATGTGCACGTAAAGTACATCCTAATGCACATGCAAAACACACACATACATAGAGCAGAGCAAGTAGATAATGAGTAACCTATAATTAGACACAGCCCTCCTGTCAGACGGGCTCTGTCAGGTGTAGAAGATTTAACATTTTGATGTGGACTACAGGCCATCTTGCTCTGTAGGGGATGTCAGAGGAAGCATCTCTCTTTCCTGTGTAATCCCCCATGCTGTTCACACTGTACACCTGGCACTGATTGCAAATTCATAGATAAATAATTCAGATTACATTGTCTCATGAAACCACAGCACTGTAGAAAAGGTATTTTCTTTTATACCATATAGCTTATTTTACCAATTTATAGTCACGGTATGCTATAACTCTGAAAGCAAGTGTAACCTGTGTTATATAATCTCTTTTAGGAATTCAAGTGAGGAGAAAAACATTCAATTTACATAGTCTAGTTTTAATATAGTCACACAATCAAAGAGACATACATTATAAATGCAGTCAATATACAGTCAGTGCATCTAAGTTTGGAATAATTTTACATATAATTTAAATTATTTGCGATCATGGCGTGTACAAGTGGGTGCCTTCTCATAATTCCTTCAAATTACTGAGGAACTTTTAGATATGTTGTGAAAAAAGATGTATACAGTATTCAAATGTCCTACACCGATCTACTTTTTTTTTTTTTTTTAAATTATTTGGTTCAGAGGTAAAAACATGCTTAATCTTACACACTTTGATAAAATGAATTTGAAAATGAATGTCAAAAGAACTAGTTTGTGGTTGTTTTCAAGATATATTATGAAGTGTTACTAAATAGATATATTGATTTATGTGTATTTATATAACAGATGTATGAGCCTTACACCAGGAGAAATTTGAGAACTGAATGTGTTCAAATGTGCAGACAGTGTTTGTGAAATAGAACCAGTATCTCAGAGATATAATATTTGAGTAAAATCCATTCCATCAACGATTCATAGAATTACATATTTTGACTGAACACTGTTTCCTGTAAACTAAAGCAAAGCAAACTAACGCTTTTTTGTTTGTTTTAGCTTTTTTCTTTTTTAGTTTCACGTGTATTATTCTGGAAGCATTTTGGTGGTAGCCCAGTGTTACATATTTACAACATACTGTATTTCTGCCTTTTTTTTTTTTTTTTTACACTATGTTACAATTGCTCAAAATCTTCCAAAAATCCTTCTTCTGCATAGAAATCATGTAATATTTGTCTGTGTTGGTTCTCATTTGCCCAGGTCATCATTCTTCCTGGTAGTTCTTCTTCAGTGGTTTAAGTATTTTCAAAAGAGCTAAACCAGTCCAGCTGAACCAAGAAGAACTACCAAGAAACATTTAATATTTGACAAACTCTCATTATCTTCACAGATTACAAATGGGATTACTCTGCTTTGTTTTTCCTCTGTGATCAAATGATATTAAACAAGTGGTGCCCGGCACAACAAACCCCTCCCCTCATGCATATTGTAGCTTATTTTGGCATTGACCCAGCTGATGTCATCATGTCTGTGCATGTACTGATATCAGCATATCAGCTGCCTCTACATATGTGCCAAGTTTGAAGTAAATTGAAACAAAATTGATGTTTTTTATAGACATGTGAAATTTCGCCCATTCTAAGTAAAAAATTTTTACTTTGACCTACTTTTCCCAAAATGTAACCACATCTATTCTGTGTCACTGGAAATCTGTAAACCAAATTATGTTTGAATTCACCCAGTGGTGTTGCTGCTACAGACATGTGAAATTTCGCCCTTTAAAAGTAAATTGGGTGGTGGTGGTGGGGGTTTTAAAATTCATAAAAAAAATATAATTTTGACCGACTGTTCCCAAAATGTAATGACATCTATTCTGGATCACTGGCAATCTATAAACCAAATTTAGTATGAATTCACCCAATTGTTTGCTGCTAGAGTGTTAACAAACAAACACACAACTCAAACCAAAAACAATACCCCTTGCCATCCCTTTGGGGGGCAGGGAAATAATCCAAAAGCACAATCAAGACACTCTTTCTTCTATTTATAACAGGCCAAGTGAAGATATACAGTGTAGTTTGTGTAAATGAAGACTAAAGTGCTTGGTTAAACCCATACATCTTCATTTACAGACTCATATTGCCTTGAATCTGAGCATGAACATGAACAACAATAAGATCTATTAATATTGATTTCATCATCTTCTCTTGCTGTTTTAATTATTGTAATAATTACATGCAGATTTGAAGCTCTAATCTGTGAGTCATGTTCCGAATGAAGTACATCAAATATGTTGATTCTCTCATGTTCTGCATTTGCGCATTCACTGATAATTGTGATTCATGCTTTCATGAGGATCGCATGATCAGTCTGCAGCCATATTACATAACAGATGCACAGACAAAAACATGTTTTAGATTCAAATAAAAACATCTTTAATGGAGACCTGTGATGACCTACAAATGTAAAGAGTGTACCCCAGCTTTGCCAGTTGTTGGATGGATAGACTCCAGCACCCGCAAGGCCCTCCTGAGGATAAAACGGCTCTGCAAATGGATGGATGGATATAAACTGGTAAAGTTATGGATTGCAACCAGTTAAATCCTTCCCCCACCCTCACCTGCAATGGCTGTAATATGCAGAAGTCTCTCTTTTATGCCAGTACTTTTCTGTACTGAGGCAGCGATTCAGCTCAGGACCACAAAATCAATTCAATGTTTTATCAGAACCCAAATTTACAAAAACGTGTCATGAATTGTTAAAATATCCACTGTCAAAACAATGGGGGAATTAAATGCACTTTGCCAGAATGTTGGAACGTTCATTTCTAACACTGACAGGTTAATGTTAGTGAGGCTGCAACACACCCTCACCATCATATGCACAACAAACACCAGAGTAGGGTTTTTTTTAGTTTAATAGGTTTTTTTCCCCATGGTTTTAATGTTATTGTGTTTTTCATGTCATTTTCATCTCATCAGTTACATCATTTGAGTCTTCTTACGTCTTCTAGACAGCTTTCATTTGCGTTTTTTTTTTTTTTTTTTAAATCTTTTACATCATTTTTGTTTTCACTCTGTCTTGAATGACACCTCTCCACTGCATTTCACATGACTTTGGTGAGGTTGTTATTTATAAAATCTTCCTCTGTTTTAAGACAGAACATCATTTAAAATATTTCATAACCTTTATTTAAACTTGGAGATATACTGAGGAAGCAACCTCATTTATAATATAGCCGAGACAAAACATTTGAAACATACAATGAACATAAATTAATGGGAAGGAATGCTTCTAGGACCAAAAAAAGACAGTTTGTCTGAGGTGCCCTTTGGAAGCAAGTGTTTTTTTAAGGTCTAGATTTGACCATGCCATGGTAATAAAGGCATTTTAAGGTTTAAAGAGAGTGCCTTGGAGTTTTCTTCCAGTTCGTCATACACAACAAACACATCAGAAATACCAAAAACTAAAAGTGACAAGGACGAATTGAAAACAGAGAAGTCTAATTTAAACAGGAGCGTATCATATCATCGTCATGCGTTTTGACAGTTGGCGACTCAATAAAAAACAGCCCCGTGATCCATTTATTTCCACTGTTTTGACAATTAGCAGCTTCATGACGCATTCGATGATTCTAAGTTTTTAAAAGGCAAAAAAAGTGGTTCATTCTCAAATATGGTAAGTGACACCAATGCACAGAAAAAAAATAAAAATAAAAGAAGACAACCATTTGGCGCTGTAACATAGCAGAGTAGAGACATGACATCTCAATCTAAGGTGACAAAAACACAGCAATACTAATTTTCATGCGATTATACTTTAATGAAAACATAATTAAGGATATCTTATTAAATGTCTGCAATCATATCCATCTAAATCCCCTTAAATCTCTCACACTGGACCTTTAACTTGTTGATATCAGTTGTGTTGAATCCTTTTTCACTATGCCGAACATGTAAAACAGGCTGCAAGTTTAATTAGCACATTATTAGGACAGCAGTGCCATCTAATGTACAAAACAAAGACTGTAATCACTGGTACAGTTGAAAATTAAAAATATGATGTTTAGGTATAGTATATTCCATTCCATTCCAGTTCTGCAGGAGGAATTAAAGATATGAACACCACCAGTGGCAAGGCTTCACCTGCAGCACCATTATTAGTCTTTCTTTATCAAGAGTCTACAGAGAGGTGAAATGTTGAGAAATTATACTATTGGGGTCTGCACCTGAGGCTGCTATGATATGGAGAATTACCACTTTTAATGTAATATTACCAGAAGCATGTGGAGGGGTTTGTATCTCGTCTTCCTTTCTCATCCTGCTCTGGGTTGGAGGCGTTTTATGTGGAGATGCCCAGCTGGTGACCTCTGCATGATGTTCCCTGCAGCCCCTCCACATTCTCCTCCCAAGTCTCAATCTCCCCACTCACTTTCGTACAGAGAAGAGGAGATGCGGTTCTCAGACCCCGTGTCACAGTCCATTATTTGTGCCTCCGTCAGCCCAGACAGGCCATGGTATGATTGACAGCCCTCCCATGTCTGCATGACAAGGTTAGGGGTCCCATGAACGCCCAGTGTGGGTCTCCACAGACACATGTCATACACTTCATTTATTCATGTTCTGGACAGAATTTGACATAGGTGTAGTAGAAATTGGACTTGACGTCATTTTATAATCTGTGTTTTTAAGTTTTAAACCGTTTAAGATGTTTAATTTTAAGTGTAAGTGTTACTTGAGGATATTTAAATAAACCAGTGGTTCCAAATTATTCTACGTCCCCTCCTCAAATTCACAAAAATATATCCTGAGTACTATAATGACTATATTTTACCCACTCTTACCCTGTCAAAACATTGCAAACTTTATTTTTCACATTTACTTACATCTTATTGTTACGTCTTGTTTTATTGTTATTTGTTTGTGTGTTGTGTATCATTTTAATCCAGTTGCATCTTTAACTCGGACATTATTTTCGTAAAGTTTGCATCTTTTACACCTTTTTTCATCTCTTATACATATTATTCTTGCACTGTATTTTCATCGTCTTGCATCTTTTATGTCAGTTTCATGTTGTTGCATCTCTTATTTCTTCTCTGCATTTTAAGTATGAGGGATTTTCCGGTGAATACTCTCCAACTGTTTTGAATTATTATTAATTTATTCATTCATTCATTATCTGAACCTGCTTTATCCTCACTAGGGCCGCGGTTAATTGTAACTCAATTTTAATGAAGACATTTTTGTAATACCAGATGATTTCATGTATAGAACATATTTGAACCACAATTTAATTCTCTTAAAACCTTTAAATATAATATATCAAACATGTTCGCACTTCAGGGGTCAATTCCTATGTCACACGGTTTAAGCCAGTTCACCCCAGATTGCGTTTATAAGCAGTCATGTCTAAATACATATCTCATAGTTGAACTATTATTATTGCTAGAATTATTTCACATTTCATATTACTGTTATGTATTTTAGCAGTTGGTAACCTTGTAAAAACAACCATTCTGGGTCAAGATAGAGACCATCAAAGAGAATTTAGGTTGCTGATTTTCCAAACTCACCCTATATTGAGACTAAACCAGCTATTTATGAAGGTACTTCTCGATCTCCACGTTATCCAACTGTATTTATGCAGCCCGGTAACATTAAATGAGCTTTACACAATAGAATTTTTAGTGTCAGTAAAGATGAGAATCCTAGAAAAAGCAAATGAAATGAAATTCTTAATATACTGCATTAAATCTGAGGAAAAGTCAACAAGTGGTACAAACACTGGATCAAATGGTAAAGCTTTAGGGACAACTGGGTTAAAATGCAATAAGAAACTGGTTAAAATGCTGCATCACAGCTCATTAAAAAGATGTGGACATTTTAACATTCAGACAACAAATAGAGAATTAATGATCCAACAGATACTGCAGAGTCAGCAGCTGAATGCATCTGCGACTACAATGCTTTTTTTCTTTGTCATCTTCTGTTATTGGGGTATGAATAGTATATATATCAAAGAAAATTTCCTGATTATGATGATGATTATTATTATTTAGCATCATTATCATTATAAAACAGGAAAAGTATTAGTATAGATGACTTTGGATATTGAGCCATTTACTGTAATAACAAAATACAATACAGTACTTTTTCTTATCAATAAAAAAGTGTTTTTGAGTGACTAATTTGTTCTTTAATGTTGACTTAACTGCATGTCATATATTTCCTGATAAGGGGTAAACCATTCGGCTGTTTATTAGAATGACATGTACCACCTGGTTGTCTGACATGCATGTCTTACTATGCATTTCTAAAAAATAAGTATAAATATCTTGTCTTATTGTATGTCTTTCTTTTGCAGTACTGGAATGTTGAATAAAATGCTATGATTTGAGATTTGATAAGCATGAGAAAAAGACTGAAGGCAAGCTTTTTTTTGGTTGAAAAAATACACCATTTTTTTAATTCACTGTACTATTTTTGTGAGACAGAAACACCCTGATGTACAAAATATGGTAAGTCAATATGCCGGACTCAAACTTCTACATCATCATACAGGCTTTAGCTTTAGTATAATACACGTGCACTCATAACCCGTCAAACTCAAACTAAACTGTATTAATTCATGATGACTTCACTGGGATGACTGACATATGGAGGATGCTTTCATTTTGATTTGCTTCAAGGTTAAGTATAAGTTTTCATGGATTTCTTATAACAATAGCCAGGTCCTTAATGATGATGTAAGAAACATGTGTTACGTGCTGTAGCACTTCCTCCTAAAAACACTCCAACAATATCAATCAGTATCAATATTTTTAAAATATCAATAAAAATATCAATTTACCTGAGGACACAGGCGCATCATTTCCATCAAAAACACAGCTTTTATAAGATACATTACAGCAAGGAAAACAGATCTCACAAATGTTTATTTGAAAATCACTTTTATTAACCCATAAAGACCCAGTGTTATTTTTGTGGCAGTTCCAAAATATTTTTAAACTTTTCTTAAATGATTTATCACCATTTATTATGACATTATCCTTTGTATTTTGCTTTTTTTTCCCCCCGTGAGCATCAGGTATTTTCCTGTATTTAATTTACTGATCATGTATATGTTCATAAAAGCTCAAATTAAACTTGAGTGCCTTTACATAAAAAACAGAAAAAAGAAGAAAAAGTGACTTTTTTGGCAAAATATATCATTAACTGAACCTAAACCCAGTGTGTCCATCCACTGTCATTGATCCAACTCCATGGGTTTTATTGGTGAATCAATGTTGTAGAAGATGACGGTGTTTTCACGTTCACTACGGAGCCTCTGAACGTCCAAATGCATCATATCTGATGACCATGAAAAGACGACAAACTATATTTTACACCACCTAACCTACTTACATGTATTGATAGGATTAGTGGATATACAGGTATTAAACATTTTAAATCAGTAGATGGTTTTGGTCATTGGTGGCTGTTTGGGTCTTTATGGGTTAAAATGACATAATTATTTGTTCCACAACTGGGAAATGCTTTCACCCTGATTCTTGATATGATTTAGAGCAGTGGACAAACACTATTACACATCCAGCAGAATGTCAGTGTCCATGGTTGGATTTTAATACATTTTACTTTTCATATTCTCAGGTCAGATTCAAACCAACTTTGCAAACAACTAACAGTATCTCAGTGCTACTGTATCAGAATACACTGATGTTCTCTACACAAAATTATACTCACAATAAAACACATATTTTTGATTTGGTGACTTTTTACCCTTCAAAATGAACATTTATGGTGTAGAAACACTATGTGGATGTGATCATGTACTTAGTCAGCGTTAAGTTTTGCTCTAGCACCACCCTCAGGCCAAAGAGTATATTTCACATCCTGGAAAATCTTACATAATACAAAGAGTAAATGTGAAACCCTTTATATCTGTGATTTGCCCTTGTTAATGAAGAGAGTAAAACTACAAATGGGAGGTATTGTGGACAAAACAAAATATTAGACAATACTGTTATTAACACAATGTGAGTTAAAATCTATTTTCTATTGATTTGTATCCTCTCTTCAAAAAAAAATGTCAATAAAGTTCTGATCTGTTCTCACTAAAATCCAACAGAAGGAAATACTTTTCCTTTATAAAACCTTGAAAAGTACAGATTAACTTAAGTGAAAAGGCATTTCGCAAATATTTATAGATTTCCTCAAACAAATATTCTCAGAAGTATTATCATGTAGGTTTTTGCACTGGTCAAAAGTTGCAGCAATTTGTATTTGTTTATTTTTATTTTATGTTATTTTATTTTTTATTTATTTTATTTTTATTTTTATTTTTATTTTCAACGAGCGTCTGTTGGGGCTATGTCACTTCCGACTCCTGTGTGTTCATGAACCGGTTCCTGTTCCACCTGTAAAGCCACGCCGAAGTCTTCATTGATGTGGAACTGTGTGAAAGAAAGCAGTAAGTATCCTATTAAAGATTTTCGCAGTGTTCTAAAGAATTGTAGCTCATGAACTTTTGGAGGAGAAGACGACAACGGCTAGTATCACCAATTTACGCAAATTAAATGAGGAAATTCGGCTGAATATGTAGTTTTATTCTTATTTCACACATTTGTTTTGCTGTTTATTTATTCAGAGCATCAACTAACAACACAGTAAATGTGCCAGTGTTTGTCCAAACACTTTCTCAAGTTTCCCTGGGGCATATCATGGATTAGGCGTTTGAAAAAAAAAAAAAAAGCAATATTCTAGGTTTAACTTTGAAGACTCAGACAAGCACCAGGGAAAGTAAGACAACTAAGCATTTAAATGAAACTGCAGATCT